>JAJJHT010010590.1:168890-249490 GCA_021223865.1 Drosophila pandora
CTATGAACTGCCGTACTCCTTTCACGTTTGTCGGTGGTTCCAGTTCCGTGATCGCTGCAACTTTTCCCGGGTCCATACCAATTCCGTGACTCGTTATCCGGTGGCCCAAGTACAACAGTTCTTCCCTGAAGAAGTGGCACTTATCTGTGTTTATCCTTAAGTTTGCCGCCTTCAGTCTTCGGAAAACTTCCCTTAAATTTGCCATGTGCTCCTCCCTCGTGCGCCCGATCACTATTATATCGTCCTGGTACGCGAATGCGTGGGGAGCCATGTCCGGGCCTATGACCTGGTCTAAAGCCCTTTGAAAAGTTGCCGAAGCCGAATGTAGTCCGAACGGCATCACCTTCCACTGGTACAGACCTTTCCCTGGTACAGTGAAGGCCGTGTATTTCCGGCTCTCTTCCTCCAGTGGGATTTGCCAATAGCCGTCCTTCAGGTCGAGGCTGCTGAAAAATTTTGCCTCCCTCAATTGCTCCAAAATGAAATTTATCCTTGGCATCGGGTACGCATCCTTCACTGACTTTGCGTTTATCTGCCGAAAGTCTACGCACATCCTCCACTGACCCGTCTTTTTCTTCACCATGACAATGGGTGAGCTGTAGGCGCTGTTTGAAGGTTCGATGCATCCCTTCTCCAGCAGTTCTTCCACCTTTTCATTGATTTCCCCCTGTATTTTGGGGTTCTTTGGGTAGTATCTTTGTTTAATTGGGATGTCGTCCTTCATCGTGATTTTATGCTGGGTTATGTTTGAACAACCCTTCTGATTCCTGAACGCCGCCAGCTCTTCTTCGATGAACCTTTTGTCCGGCTCGCGCTCCCATTCCTCCGAGGGTCCCTCTATGGCTATGGACAGCCTATCCTCCAGGCATCCGCTCCATCTCTCTCTTTTCGGGATCGTGACTTGGTGGCCTGCGCAGTTGATTGTTGTGCCGAATTCTGCGAGGAAATCCCATCCAAGCACCGCGCTGTCTCCCATGCCTGGCAACACTATCATATTCAAGTCCTTTTTCTTGTTGCCAAAGCTTACAGTTGTTAGGAGTACCATTTGAGTTTCTATGTGGCTCCCGTTGGCCAACTTCACTAATCTTCTTGTCGCTTTCCGTTCTCCGGCGATTCCCGGGTCCTCTGCTAGCTTCTCTGAAATGAAACTAGCCGTTGCCCCGGTGTCCACCATGGCCCTCACTTCTGCTCCTCCGACCTTGATGACCGCCGCCAATTGCTGATCGTCTCCGGTTAATCCTCCAACTATCTCTGAGAGGCAGCACCTCGCGATCTCCGCCTTCCTCTCTATGGCTGGGATCGCTGCACGTTTCCCGCTCTTTGGCAGCATTCCGTGCTTCTTACCTGCAGAACAACATTCTGGGGTTCCTGCACCCGCTGGCCCAATGGCCCATGCCTCCGCATCTGTTGCACGCCTGTGCTGGGTTTTCTACGTGTCCAGGCGTCGCTGCCGGCTGTATGTTCGGCTGCCTTTGGATTTGGTTTGCTGCCCATTGTTGGTTCGGCTGTTGTTGCCTTGGGCCTGCCCATTGCTGGCTCGGCTGCTGTTGCTGCGGCATTTGGCGATGCTCCTCGGGCTGCCATCTCTGCCCCCACCCCTGTCCTGGATGGTTCTGTTGCTCCGGTGGTTTATGGTGCAACTCCTCCTTTTGCCATCTTCTGTCTACCGCTGGGGACTGTCTATTGAAGACCTCCTCTTCCAAAGCCAGCTCCTCGAATTCTTCGGCTAGACCCATGACCTCCTCGAGTGATGCACATGCGTAGGGTCGCATGAACATTTTCATGCGTGGCATGCAGTTCTCCACGAGCCTATCGATGACCTCCTTTGTTGACTTTCCCAACGGCTTCATAAGCGCCTGAAGGTCTACCATGTACTCTTTGAAAGGCTCTCCTCGATGTTGCTTCCGCTGCCTTACCTGGTCTGCCAGTTTTTCGAAGTATCCTTTTGGCAGGAAAAAGGCCTCGAAGCTCCTTCTGAACTCTTTCCATGTGGGCCACTCCTCGTCGTTCATCAGGAACCATTTTTGTGCTCTGCCCTGGAGTAGCTCGGGCATCGCTCGCGGGATTGTGTTTATATCCATCCCGTACGTTTTGGCAGACCATGCTACTCGGTCCACGAATTCGAGAGGATCCCCTGTTCCGTCGAAACGGAACGACCACTCTCGGACCTGCCTCGCTACCTTCGCATAATCCACCTATACCGGGACTGGCTTCCGCACTTGTGGCTCCATGCTCCTCATGGTCTTCATTTCTGGCACTGCCAGACTTTGAATGAGCTTCTCCAATTCGCTCACCGCTCTCTGCCTCGGCGTGGTCCTCTGCGCGAACTTCTCCTCGAATCCCCGCGCGACCACCATTACTACATCCTCCTTCGTTTCATCGACCCATCTTGCCACCAGTGCCCTCATTATCTCCACGGTTCCATCCGCTGCGAGACCGAGCTCTCTGCACACTTCGCACAACTCCTCTTTGCGAAGCGCGTAGATCCAATTTTTCCTCCCCATCCTGAAGCTGTGTTACTCCTAGACTCTAAAGCAATCACGTAGTTTGGGCGCCAGGTGTAACGAACTGTTTTAGCTATGTTTTGCTCGCAACAAACGCCGCGGCTAGCTCACAGAGTTTGAGGGTACGTTCCACCGAATTTATAGTTCGACGTGACTGCCCGAGCCCAGAAATAACACGTTAAAGCTTCTTTTCAAATAAATCCCCTTTATTGTAAATAGTTTACAAAGCAATAAAAGGAATCTCACCGGCTGTCTGGCTCAGCCGACCGACCGCTCGTCCTCCCGTCGATCCCCGATCCCCGCTCCGGGTTGGTGCCAATACGCACGCCCTCCCAAAGCTTGCGCCCGGCAGGTCGTGCGGTCTTGGTACCTGGCGCCGAAACGGCTCTCGGTTCCCTTCGTTCGGACTCACGGACTCAGGTTGCGGGGCCTGTGTTGTTGATGTCTTCTGCTGCCGCTGCCTGTCCGTCGCTGCTGCTCCCTCGTCGTCGCTGCGCTACGGTTGCCGCTGCTCCCTCGTCGTTGCAGCTATGCTGCTACCGCTGCTCCCTCGTCGTCGCTGCTCTACGGTTGTCGCTGCTCCCTCGTCGTCGCTGCTCCACGGTTGTCGCTGCTCCCTCGTCGTCGCTGCTCTCCTGCTACTGCTCCTCCGTTTGGGGACGCCGTAGACCTCGGAACCTTTGGCTTGCCTGGACTTGCCCTTTCGCCGTGGCCGGCACCCAATCCGTGTTAACAGACCGAGTGGCTCACCTCCCAGGCATACGCCGGGCAGGATATGCTCCTCGCTGCTTAGCGGCCGGATCAGGGCACGAAGGGCCTTCCTACCCTACAGGACACGCCCCCGGTCGCGTTCGCCACTCGCCTCCAAACACCTGCGTGCATACGCCCCGCAGGATCTATGGTAGGCCAGAGGTTTGGGCGTCGCGTCTCCTTTGACTCCAGGTGGTTTGCTGTGCATACGCTCCAGCGCCTGGATCAGGATTCTTTTGACTTCCCGGGGTGTCCCTGCCTGGTTTCACAAATGGGCTTGAGTTCCCGGGTTGGCTATCCCTCGCGTTACAGGATCACACCTGGATCGAACGGTCAGGAGCAGACAAGGCGTACGCCAGGCTGATCCGTTGTTGCCGCCACTACACCAGGATACCTGTCGTGTCCGGGAATAACTCCACCCGACTCTTTTACCCTGGGCCTCAGCTTTGCCGCGGATCCTTGATCCTTTTCCCCTGACTCCTTGCTCGATTTGATGCGCGTACCGCCGCCGGACTTACCCACAGGGGGTCCTTAGGCTATTTTCGTATGTCCTTGCTCACTCGCTTTAATCGCCCGCACTAAGGACTGTCGGACTTACCCACGGGGGGTCCTTCAGCCTGTACTCCTAACTCTTCAAGGAAGTTTTCCAACTTGAATTCCAGACTTACCCACGGGGGGTCTTTCACTCACTCTCCCAGCTTCCCTAGAAGACTCGACCTCGATTCGCTCCAAGGGCCCTCCTTATATAGTGCCAGAGGCGCCCGTTAATCCTTGCGAATCTACTTCCTGCCGTTAATCCTCCGCTCCTTCACTTTCTCCGTTAGCTTTCTCCAATCCCGCCGTCTTTCTATCGGCGGGCTTTCTTTGTTGACCCTCCCCCGATGGCCCCGCTCGGGCCACCGATCCGCAATATTTTTGTGCCGGTCATCGGACTTCGTCCCGATGCCCCGCGATCCCCCCCTGGACATTCCAAATGCATTTCTGTGTTTTTGTGCATTTTGTAAACACAGCTGCGCAATCGCCGGCCGCTTCGTTCCCCGCCGTCCCCGCTGTTTCCTACGACCTTCGAGCGCGGCCGCGGAGGCCCGGCCGGGACCGTTACTTTCCACGGTGATTCCTCCTCCTACTACTTTCGTGCGCGACGCCGTGCGAATTCCTCTTACCCCCGCTGCTGCCCCCGCATGCCGTCTGTGCTCGACGCATTTCTCCCTTTCCGTTTTTCTAAACACAGCAGCGCTGGCCCATCCGACGCTGCAGTGCTGACTTTCTTGTTCCCCCCCCGCTGCTGCCCCTCTTGCCACCTGTCTTGGTGTGTGGGAGATCTAATCTCCTCACAACGCATCAGTGTTTTCTTTTAATAAAAAAATTTGGCTTTTTAAATGCGTTGATCGGGGCTTCTACTGAGAATAGATTATGTGAGGAACTTTCGTCGCTGTGGATTGTAGAGTCTGAATGGATTGAATTAACTTCTGGTCGGGCTCTGGATCGGGCGTCTGCTACTACGTTAGCTACGCCGGGCTTGTATTTAATTTCTGGGCTGTATTCGCCGATAATGTGTGTTTTAGCTTGGCATTGTGGTTATTCGCACTATTTGAAAAGGTCAGAGGTTGGTGGTCTGTATAAATTACACAGATAATGTCTTAAGCTTTGGAGAGCCCATACGATGGCTAACATTTTTCTTTCGTTCGCTGCGTAATTTTCTTCGGTTTTCGAGAGGGTACGAGATATGAATGTTATTGGTCTATGGTTCTGTTCTAAAACGGCTCCTATGGCAAAATTTGATGCGTCTGTGGTCAGTAGAAATTCCTTCGTGAAGTCTGGGTAAGTGTTACATCCATAGATATAAGTGTGTTTTTAAGTTTTTCGAATGCACCCGTTGCTTCTTTGTCGAGGTTAATGGCTATTCTGCTTGACTTGTATTTGGATACGCGTCCTTGTTCTCCCCTTAGGAGGGCACTTAAAGGTTTGGCTATCTTCGCGTTATCTTTAATAAATCTTCTATGATAGCTTGTCATTCCTAAAAATGATCAAAGTTCCTTTAGTGTTTTAGGTATTGGGAAGTTTTTAATTGTCTTGATTTTTTTGGTGTTGGTATTAATTCCCTCTTCTGAAATCGTGTATCCTAGAAAATCCTGGTATGCTGGCATTTGTCGTTTTGTATCCTCATATTGGCTTCTTGTAATGTTAGAAACACTTTGTTCAGAACAGATTTTCCCTATGTGTTCTCGCAAAATGTCATCTAAAGCTCTTTACAATATGGCAGGTGAATTTTTTAATCCAAATGGTAGTCTGGTAAATTCGTATTTCCATTCTCCCATTCACTGCGAATTCAGTTTTTTCCATATCTGACTCTTTAAGTGGTATTTGATGAAATCCACTTTTTAAGTCTAGTACTGAGAAGAATCTGTTGTTTCCTAATTGTGAATTTGTTGTTCTACTTCTTGTCTAAGCGATGCTGGATATGGGTAGTGTTTTCCGTAGACAGGGGTATTGGAGAAAGTTCTAATCTCACCTACGACTCTGGTAGTGTAAGTTAGTTTAGTTTCAGGATAAGCGAAAAGGTTTCGGTAAATTTTGTGCATATTACACCAGGGTCTGTTGCTACTTTGTGGGAGTTATTACATCGGTTCAATGGGCACATGCAGGCTCTCATGAGTTCCAGATCAGATGCCGTGATCCAAGGATGCTTACTCATTCAGATTGTCCTCCAGAAATTGGATCCTGCCAGAAAAGCCAAGTGGAAAGACACTTTCGCCGGAAACAACGACAGCCTTCCGTCTTAAGAGTCCATGGCACGATTCTTGGAGCGGGGGGGGCCGGCTCTTGAATGCGTCAACTTTTCTTTGGCTGCTTATCCACCAACTAACCAAATGGGCCGAGGTAGATCTTCAATTAACCGATCTTCGTGCATGGTTATTAACGCCCATCCAGCTCTATGCGCCCTGTGTGGTGTTTTGGCGCACACGCTTCCTACTTGTCCAAGCTTCATTGCCTTGTCAATTAGTCAACGGTCGCCGGTCTCGGCAGCACTTTGTTACGGATGGAGCCTCCGTTAATGTGTGTGTGAAGTCTCGGCTAACCACATAATCTGCGAATGTAGAGGCGGTTATAGTTTCACATATTGCGGACTTTCAGCCCAGCCTTAAAATTGATATTTCGAAATGGAAGATTCCCAACGACGTAGCTCTGGCTGATCCCAACTTCCACAGACCGCAGGGTGTGGACCTGCTAATTGGAGCCAGCCTGTTCTTCAACCTTTTGTCAGTTGGACAAATCCGTTTAGGTCACTGCCTGCCAATTGCCCAAAATACACTATTTGGCTGAGTGGTTTCCGGGCGCAATGGACTACCGCGGGAAAACAGCTCAGCAGTTTCGGTCAGCAGACTGTACACCCGGTCTGCTGATGCCAATAAATCGCCTGAAGAAGGAGAAGCAGAGAAACCCTCTGCGGACCCTCTGCACTCGTTACGAAAACTCGATTCCCAAAAGTTTGGAAGAAGTTGGTGTGCATTGTTCGCCCTGGACGATTCCACCGGCATTTAATATTCTCTGTCTGTCTCCCAGTTTCGCATGCACTTTGTTGTCATTTGTAGCGCATGTGCTTTTGGGAGCTTTTGAAAAGCTTCTGCTCAAAGCTCTTGTTCTTTTTGCATATTTTGGAGTTCTTATTGACGGGCCGCTTCTTTGTTATGTTGCGCGGAATTAACTCTCAATAAATTATAAACCAGAATTCAAATTTGTTCTTATTCGGCCGCTTTCAAAAAACGGGTAGCTCTACGTGCCATGATCCCGTCAAATTGGTAACCCACCAGGTATGGTGTCATCTACCGAATTCCCCATATTATGGCTAGGCACTCTTTCTTAGTAGCCGAGTAATTTTTCTTTGCTCCGATCAGCGTTCGACTGGCGTAAGCAACCACTCGCTCACCCTCATCAGTGTCCACGCCGTAGTCGCTGGCGTCTATTTGCAGTTCGATTCCCTTTGAGAATGGGGCATGGGAGCACTGGTTCCTCGGCCAACCGCGACTTTAGATTCTCAAAAGTCTCTTGGTGTCTGACCATCCCTGTGGCCCATGCCTCCGCACTTGTTGCATGCCAGCACTGGGTTTTTTTCATGTCCTTGCCTAGGCAAATCGTCGTCCTTTGTCTCGCCAACCCACTTTGCAAGTAATGCCCACATGGTTTCTACTGTTCCCTCTGCTGGGAGACAGAGCTCTTTACATACTTTGCTTAGCTCCTCCTTGCGCAGCGCGTATAACCAATTTTTTCTCCCCATAAAGCTGCGTTGTTTGGGCGCCAGGTGAAATGTTTATTTTGTTCAAGCTCGCAACAATTGCCGCGGCTAGCTTAAAGAGTTTTGTGGGTCGGTCCACCGAATTTATATATCCGGCGCGATTGCCGGAGCCTTAAATAAAACGGAATGCTTCGTTTTAATAATACTAATTATTCGCTAATGTCCGGATCCTTTAACACTCGCTCCTTGTTCTATCCTCGTGTTATGACTCGTGGGGTCCTTGGTCGCCCTCGCTGCAGCCCCCCTTTCCTCCTGCCTTCTAAACACATTTCACCAGTTAGGTGATGTTCGGAAATGGTTTTCCGACTTCATGAAAGAATATGTGGCCTTGGGACATTTGTTCCTAGCAACATACGTGCACAAAATACACTATTTTATAACATTTCACACACATTTGTGGACGTCACAAAACAGGCCTATGGCTCAGTAATATTCGTACGAGCAAACGTAATCACGTAATAAAAACGTAATTCGTAATCAAACCTCGGTGAGATTGCTGTGTTCTAAGTCCAGAGTAGCACCCACTGCGAAGCAATCTTTGCCCAGACTAGAGTTGTGAAAAGCAGTTCAAGGCTCAGAACTCACGCACAGAGTCAAATAACATTCTTTTGCACTTATTCATTTGTCGTGCTAGGGTAGATCAATGCAGCGTCTTTCACTTTTGTAGAAAATCATATATGCTACCTTAAGAAAATTGGTGTATACATTATACGACTAATTATGAGAAAAAAATTTTTTATATTTTAATATTTCAGCTAATATTTTATAATTGTTATGGAATGCGATTAAATGGTAGCTGTATATACATATGCGTCAACGAATGAATAAAAATTCATCTATTAAGGTAGAAATAGGGTATATTTCAGTCAATTGCTTTTAAGTTGTTGTAGTTCTAATAAATTTTGCTTATTAGCTTCCCATAAACAATCGGTGTTTATTTCTATTCCCCTAAAAGAATAAAAATAATAACAAATTGCAATTCACAGATCCGTATCGCTTCGCGTGTTCAGTGATATATTTGGAGGTAAAATTATAATTTTATTAATTTTTCTTCCAAACATAGCCCTGCTCTGCTTCTTCATCTTTTGTGTTGCTTCTATTCTATTGCTCCTATTTCTCGCTCAATAGAGATTCTTATCTCTATTCCTTGCATTTTACTAACTCACACTAACTGCTCTCTTCAATCTCCCGTACGTCTAGTCTCCACTTTTTCTGTGACGGTTGTCGTGCTGTTCAGGACGAAATGAGATCGTTCATGAGGCAGACTAAAAGCGGATTCAAGGAGTTGATTAGTGGTTTTCGTAAAATCAATGACCAACTCTGTGCGCTTGATACACAGTGTCAACTACTAAACGAGTCTCCAAAGCGTAAGAAATCCTCTTTTAGTGATGTGCTTGTGGCGAATAATCTTTAGCCTGCTCAGCCGACTTATTAAACGCTTATATCTCTGGCCACCCCAAGGGCCGGACCTGAAAAAAATTCGGCTTCCGAATATCTCAGGATTAATGAGCAATTGTCCGATATGTCCTCTGTGGCATCGCTTCAAGTGATCCCAGACCCAATAATTCAAGCCCCTGTAACAGTCACCAAACAGGGCAATCAACCGCCCGGACCCCCGGTACGTACTGATGCCGCTGTATTAGTTACGGCGGCACCAAAACCCTTGCAGGTGATCCCACCATCGAAACATATTTTTGTTTCCCGGCTTGCCGCTGATACTTCTGAGATTGATATCTCGGCTTACATCAAAACCAAAACAAAAGTCGACATAAAGGTGGTGGACATTACAAAATTTAAATATTCATACACCAGGCACACGTCATCTTTCAAAATACGTGTGCCCTTGCAGATGGTCAAGACGATTTGTTGCACCAGCTTTTGGCCAGAGAATATTTTCGTCCAAGAACATCAGCCAAGTACGGTGAAAAAAAAATAACCAAACCTGTGGGTGTAAAACTCCCACATGTTACAGTCACTGACCAACCTTCCACTTCATCTTCCTCAGTTTTAAAAACGACTGTCTTCTTTAACACTTACCTATCAGAATACAAGATGGTTACGTAGTAAACTTCCCAAACTGTATTCTGATAGTTCTTTCTTTGCATCTCACATTATTGTACTTACAGAAACTTGGTTAAAGCCGGAGATCTTAAGCTCCGAAGTTTTTCCTAGTAGGTACACCACTTTTACCACTTGCCGTGGAAATTTCCGTCCGCTTCAACGAATCCGCCTTGGTATACAAGGCATCTTATCAAATTAAAGAATAGTATGAGTAGACTTTTGAATAAATACAGATTATCTGGCTGTACAGTTAGTTATTCAAGATGCTTAGTAGCTCGGTCCAATTTCACCGTGCATAACGCAGAATGTTATAGGAGTTATATTCGCCGCTTCAGGATTCAGTTTACTCAGGATCCGAAGCAGTTTTATAACTTTGTAAACACTAAGCGTAAACATGTATCTTTTCCCCCACTGCTTACGTTTGAGAACTCTTATGCGAACACCGATCAGGCAATGGCCGATCTCTTTGCACAGTTTTTTCAAACTACCTATTCACCTAGCAGCAGTTCAGCTCAGCCTTACACTTATAATATCCAATCAGCCAACCTTATATTTTGCCCATCTTTCGATCAAAGTGGTGTGTTATCGGATCTTCTTAAGGTTAAGCCCGTGTATTCGCCAGGCCCTGATGGAGTACCAGGGTGTGTTCTGAAGCACTGCGCCGAGGCACTGTGCAAACCGCTTGTTAAACTCTTTAATCTATCGCTGGAAACTTCGATCTTTCCCCTTATGTGGAAGGAATCCTTCATTATTCCGCTGCATAAAAAAAGAAAAAAATCCGACGCTGCTAATTATAGAGGCATCTCTAAATTGTCAGCAATTCCAAAGCTTTTTGAAAAACTTATCTCTCCACATTTTCAACACCTATGTAGTTCAATAATAACTCCGTGCCAGCATGGCTTCATGAAGCGCGCTCCACCACTACCAACTTATTGGAGCTAACATCTTTTATCACGGATGGCTTCCGGAATGGCTTACAAACAGACGTCATATACACTGACTTCCGTAAAGTTAACCATTCGCTTCTTATAAGTAAACTTAGTCTTTTGGGATTCCCAACTGATCTTCTTATGTCGATTTCGAGCTACTTATCAGGGAGAACCCAACGTGTTTTCTTTAAAGATGTTACCTCGCGTTTAGTCCGCGCCACATTGGGGGTGCCCCAAGGAAGCCATCTTGGACCCCTACTTTTTACTCTGTTTATTAACGACTTGCCCCTTGCCTTAACTAATTCACTTGTACTTATGTACGCTGATGACGTTAAGCTATGCCTTCAGTATAAACTCACTAGCGCCCAGTCTAGACTTCAATCCGATTTGGATAAACTTCAAAATTGGTGTTTAGCAAATAACCTAAAGCTTAATGGATCGAAATGTAAACTTATGTCTTTTTACCGATCTAGTCCTCACCAGGCTATGTACTTTCTCTATGGAAACGCCTTAGAACGATTAACTCAGGTTAACGATCTAGGTGTCCTATTAGATTTGACACTTAAATTTACCGACCATATATCTTGGTTTTATTAAAAGATGGTCAAAAGAATTTAATGGCCAGTACATAACTAAAACGTTGTATACATCACTGGTCCGTCCGTAGAAGGACGGAGTAGAAGGAGTAGAAGGACTAGAAACTGTCGTCCTCTACTCCTCAGCCATTGTAGTTCGACATATGCCCATTATGCAAAACTTTCCAACATGCATTGCGGGGCCCAAGTCTTGCGTGCCATTGCTCGTCAACAATATTGGATTATCAATGACAAAACAATGCCAAGAAGCATTGTACACAACTGCCCAAATTGTGGAAAATCTACCAGCCGTTCTTAAACTCTGAAGTATATTACTGCGGCCCCATACGGAACTCAACACGGTGGTCGATGAAGTCGAAGCAATCCTCAATTCACGTCCTATCTCACGTCCTATAACAAATCAGCTTTATCACCAGGACACTTCTTAATTGGAGAAGCATTAACTGCTCCTCCAAATACCTACTTTATCCCGTGCGGCAAACCATTAATAAAAAGATGCGAACTGATGACACGACCGAAGCACGTCTTTTGGAAGAAATGGAGTACCTGTAACCCTCAAGGCCAAACAGTCTGATGAGACACAATTGCAACGCAAAAGGGGAAATCTCTCATCAATATCTGTACTTCAAGTATTAATGGTGCTATTTCCACCTGTCATTATTGGTGTACAAAGGATAAGGCAAAAACTATCACAAAGGTCAAGGGTAACAAGGACTTCCTCCTAAAGCAAAACCAAACGTAAACGTTTGTGCGAAAAGAAAATTTGGCTATCAATAACCGCCTAAGATCTTTGGAACAAAAGATGAACCTCATAAATAAGCAACAAGGACAGTGCCAAGGCGCGAATTTGGAACAAGTATTTTTAATCCTCACAACACAAATTAATCTACTTGAAAACGGTTTATAACGGATGCAGAGTGAGATAACTAATGTACTAACCAATGTTCATCATAGAACAATCTACCGAATGTTAATATCACCTACACAGCGACGAGACCAACTCGTCAAATTCGGAATCATTTACCATCCGACCAGATATTGCCAGTAGCCACCACTGATTACCTTCAGCTCTACAAAATAATTTAATGAGGACGAATTCAAAAGAGTTTATTTAATAACAAGACTGGAACAGAATGTCGTAGAAATCCTGGGCACTTCAGCATGGTATGGCTAAAAACTCATCAATCTAACTATCGGATCGAGCAGCCGCCGGAAAGAATTTTGGCCGACAATAATTTATTGAATTCGTGACGTCACTTTCTTTTATATTTATGTTCGCGTCGCCCGCTCTCGTGCATTCGATCGGCCACCTGCATCTGCCGTCATGCGCTAGCGTTTGTCTCGCTCTCTCGCGGGATCTCTCGGTCGCTCCGCAGCATCAATCGTTGAGCCGCGCTCCCGCGTCATTATTCTAATTCGGTCGTCAACCCTACTCAGTCACATATGTACATCTATCATTTGTAGAAACCCCAAAACAATTAAATTAACAATTAAATGTCAATATCTATATATCGAACTGTTCTTGTTTTTATTAAAACCAATATTTAGAACACAAAAATAAAGCTCCCGAAAACGCTCGTTAACTAAACATTTGGTGACCCCGACGTTATTGTGCTTAGGTTATTTGTTAAATTATTTTCCATTGAAAATTCGAGCTGCGTGACTTAAAGTACATAAATAAAACAAATAAACAAATTAAAAAACAGTATTCGGTTTGTGATTTGTGCGCGAAATATTAGCATCTTTTGACATACATACATAGGCTGTTTGCAGAGTGCTACAATCGCTCAAACATATTTTACTCCGTTATATAGAAGTTGCACAGTGGGTCGGGAGATGACAATAAATAAACGAACTAAAATAAATTTTTTGTTGCGAAAATGAATCGTTTTTCGATTGTGCCTTTCCTGGAAGGAAAGTATTCCTGAGTCAAAGTGCAGTTGTCCTTTATGAGGATCTTCAAGGATTATTGTCCTCCTTAAAATCTGTAAAAATTTCCGGAGGCGATGATAAATGTGCGGCTCAGCGAATACAAGGAGTGACACAAAGAGTGACACATCCGAGATGGATGTTGCAGAACTCAGGAGCGATCTGCGCGTCAACTTCAACGATGCGGCGAGGGAGGTTATGCGGAGTGGCATGAATTTTGACTTGGAGACTGTTCGATCGTTGGAGCTCACGGACAAAAATTATGACGTCGCATTGAAGCTGCTAAACAAAAGGTTTAGTAATCGCAGACTCATTTTTCAAGCTCATGTTAATAAGATAATGAATCTGAGGGCCGTAGAATCCACATCGGCGACGAGGCTTCGCGAGCTTTCGGACAAATTTAATTCGCACATGCGAGCCCTTGCAAGCATGGGCACAAGGAAGCAGATTGCTAGCTGCATCATAATCCAAGTGCTGTAGCAGAAGGTTGAAAATGCCACGCAGTCTAAGTGGAAGGAAATGCAAGCTGACTCGGATTCCTTGGATTCCATTCCAACGTTGGGGGACTTTGGAGAGCATGGATTTGCCAACGACATCGTATGCACCAAACCTTGTGGAAGGACGGCATGCATGATTTGTGATGGCCATTCTCACATAATAAACTCCTGCCCAAGGTTTTTAAGCTTGTCGCCTGAGGATCGTTTAGGCGAAGTTTGGCGGTTGGATTTATGCCGGAAGTGCCTTGGAGCTGGGCACCTATCTCGGCATTGCAATTCGTCAAGTTGCCGTGCTTGTGGACGTAGGCATCATAGTTTGCTGCATTTTGCTTGGCAACTCGCCAGCTCAAGGCCAACTCTCCTCTCCCAAGGTGGCTGCTTCTAGCGATGCTGTTTCTCGGTCAGCGTCCGTTCCCGTCAATTCTTTTGTAGCCAAGGATAGTTTTGGTGATGTGGTGCTGCTAACCACTGCCAATATTTTGGTTAGGAACCGCTCAGGAGTTCTACTGCCCTGCCGAGCGCTGCTCGATTCTAGTTCTCAGGTGCATTTTGTCACCTCAAGGTTGGCGAACCAGTTGCAGCTGCGGAAGATAAGGTCTCCGGTTTCTGTATCCGGTATAGGTGACGCAGAATTTTCTACCGATGGGTTTTCTGTGCAAGTCAGCTTGCAATCCTAATGCTCTGACTACTCGGCGCAAATAACTGCGATCGTAGCCTCCAACATCACTGACCTTCAGCCCAATTTTGCATTGGACGTCAGCTCTTGGAAAATAGCCGCCAATTAAAGTTAGCAGATCCTCATTTTCACCAGCCGCAGCGACTTGATTTGCTAATTGGAGCTGGATTATTTTACGAGCTGCTTTGTGTCGGGCAAATTCATTTGTCTCCTGGTTTGCCCTTAATCCAAAAAACTCGGCACGGTTGGGTTGTTTTCCGCTTGCACTGTTGGGCAGGCGGAGGTCCTCACAATGGCAAGGTTTTCATGGCTGCTGAGCATTCGGGACTGATCTGCTTAAAGGGGCCTTTAGATGAGCGGCTCGATCAACTTCTTTGACAGTTCTGGGAAGTGGAAACCTGCACCGATCCGATTGTGAAGGCGTCAAAGGAGGAACTGGATTGCGAGAGTCACTTTGTCAAAACTTCGTGCGGTTAGAAGGTGGTGCCTATACAGTCAGGTTACCAATTAAACATAACTCCGGTTTATTAGGTGATTCGTACTCACAGGCTCTAAGTCGTTTCCAGTCGTTGGAGAGGAAACTGTCTCATCAGCCCGAACTGCGCGCTGAGTATTTGTCCTTTATAAAGGAGTATCTTAACCTAGTTCATATGTCCCTGGTTCCGCCGGAGTTGCATCGAGATTGCAAATCTTTGTTCGCATCCGGTAGCGCTGTCTGGCGGCACTTGTAAGATGTACTGTTGTGTGAGGATGGCGTCGTCTGACAACTTTTTACAGTGCATTCTGTGGCGAGATTCCCCCATGGAGGAGCTACAAACATATAAATTGGACACTGTTACATATGGAACAAAGCCTGTGTCCTATCTATCTGTGCGAGCGATGCACCAATTGGCTAAGGACGAGGTGGAAGACTTTTCAGTGGGATCCGAAATCTTGCTTCGAGATTTTTACGTCGATGATCTTATTTCTGGTGGCAGCTCCAAGGAGGAGGTTGTTGGCATTTTAGGTCAGATTTCACCATTCAGCTGCGAAAATGGAGCTCCAATATCCCTAGCATGTTGGACAGAGTGCCTAAGAGGATCGGGAGTCTTATCTAACTTTTGATGAAGACAGCAACTTCACGAAAACATTAGGATTGGCTTGGGACCCTTCCACTGATCAGTTGCTGCTTTCGTTTTCTGCTCTTCAGTCTACTTCGAAGCCGTTTCGACGTTCTGTCCTATCATCAATAGCGCGGTTATACGATCCGCTGGGCCTTGTTGGTCCAGTTGTTACTAAAGCAAAAATATTCCTGCAGAAAGCTTACCTCATCGAGGTTTTTACATCGAGTGGCAGCAGATCTTTCGGAGCTTCAGTCACACCCAACGTGCAGAATTTCCTCGGCTGGCACTTACATCTGGAACACTCGTGGAGATTAATGGATTTTGTGACGCCAGCATTGAATCCTACGGAGCATGTGTCTACATAGTTTTCAGGTCGCCAGGAACTGAAAGCCGCCTTCTATGTGCGAAGTCTCGAGTATCGCCTCTTAAGACGTTAACTGTGCCAAAGTTGGAGCTGGATGGAGCTGAGTTGTTGGCGAGAATAATGACAGAGGTTCACAGTCTGGAAGCTTACAGAGGAAAGTATTATAGTAAGAAGTAAAGTATTATCGTGGATTCGAGATGAGCCTGCCAGGTTTAATGTTTTTGTCGCTAACCGCGTGAAAACCATCCAAAATCTGACGAGTTCCATAGAGTGGCGATATGTGCCTACGTTGGAAAATCCAGCGTTGGAATATCTTGTCTCGTAGAGCCCTTCCTACTGAGTAGATCGGATCCAGGTTATGGTGTCAGGGGCCGCCCTATCTGTTAAAGACACAGGACCACTGGCCTGCAACGATTGTAGTCGAGCAGCCAGCTTTAGAGCTTTACCCTTCAATTTTATTGGTGAAGTCGCCATATACAGACCTCGTGGCGACATGCAAGTACGTTAACTCCTGTCCAGTTCTTCAGCGAGTATTTGCGTACGTCTATAAGTTTGGCAGACGGGTTCGGCATAAAGGAATTACCGTTCATGATCTCAAGGCGGAGACTCGCATGCTTTTGTGGGAAGTTCAGCGCGCTCATTTGAAGGATAAAATAAGGACGTTGCAGACAAAGGGAATGGTTGCCTCCTCCAGTTTGCTGGCTTCGTTACCTTCTTTTTGGATCAGTCTGGATTGCTTCGAGTAGACGGGCGTCTCAAGAATTCATCCCTGGATAACGATCGTCACCCAATAATTTTGCCCAGGACCCATCCGGTAACGCGAAGCATAATCCTTAGCTTTCATGAGCACAACCAGCACGCTGGACCTCGATCGTTATTGCCGATGAGACGTTCTCAGTATTGGCCGATGGGGGAGAAAAACTGTGCTCAAGGCGACAAATAAATGTGTGAGATGCTTTCGGACGAAACATCTTTTGTTGGAGCATGTAATGGGCGATCTTCCGAAGCAGAGAGCGGAAGGTTATCAAGTCTTCGATGTAACCGGCATCGATTTTTGCGGTCCTTTCTTCTATAAGTCGGAGGTTCGCAACAAGACTCCCATAAAATGTTACATGAGCGTCTTCATTTGTTTCACGACAAAAGCCGCCGATTTACATCTGGTGAGGGATCTGTCCACCGCCGCCTTTCTGTATGCACTGAGGAGGTTTATTTCTATCAGGAAGAAGCCTCGACAGATCTGGTCCGATAACGGCACCAATTTCGTTGGAGCCAACTATCAGTTCAGCGAATTAAAGAGACTATTTCTTAGCGACGAGCACCAGAGAGCTGTCTTGGATTTTTTCCTTCCAGAGTCCATTTAATGGAAGTTTATCCCTCCCCGTTCTCCCCACTTTGGCGGCTTGTAGGAAGCTGCCCTGCTGGCGAGGGTGACGGAAATGGTCGTCGGAGATGACGGAGTGTGTCGGGTGGCGCTGCTGAGGACGGCGTCCGGAGCTACAAGGCGGGCAGTCAACAAATTGTGCCATCTGCCCCTTCATGATGCTGTTAAAAGCCCATCTTCCAACGGGGGGAGTATGTCGGGTCAAGCAGCCGCCGGAAAGAAGTTTGGCCGACATTAATTTATTGAATTCGTGACGTCATTTTCTATTATATTTATGTTTGCGTAGCCCGCTCTATTCTCGTCGCCCGCTCTCGTGCATTCGATCGGCCACCTGCATCTGCCGTCATGCGCTAGCGTTTGTCTCGCTCTCTCGCGGGATCTCTCGGTCGCTCCGCAGCATCAATCGTTGAGCCGCGCTCCCGCGTCATTATTCTAATTCGGTCGTCAACCCTACTAGTCACATATGTACATCTATCATTTGTAGAAACCCCAAAACAATTAAATTAACAATTAAATATCAATATCTATATATCGAACTGTTCTTGTTTTTATTAAAACCAATATTTAGAACACAAAAATAAAGCTCCCGAAAACGCTCGTTAACTAAACATTTGGTGACCCCGACGTTATTGTGCTTAGGTTATTTGTTAAATTATTTTCCATTGAAAATTCGAGCTGCGTGACTTAAAGTACATAAATAAAACAAATAAACAAATTAAAAAACAGTATTCGGTTTGTGATTTCTCCGCGAAATATTAGCATCTGTTGACATACATACATACGCTGTTTGCAGAGTGCTACAATCGCTCAAACATATTTTACTCCGTTATATAGAAGTTGCACAGTGAGTCGGGAGCTGACAATAAATAAACGAACTAAAATAAATTTTTTGTTGCGAAAATGAATCCGTTTTTCGATTGTGCCTTTCCTGGAACGAAAGTATTCCTGAGTCAAAGTGCAGTTGTCCTTTTTGAGGATCTTCAAGGATTATTGTCCTCCTTGAAATCAGTGGAAAAATTTCCGGAGGCGATGATAAATGTGCGGCTCAGCGAATACAAGGAGTGACACAAAGAGCTGTCCGAGATGGATGTTGCAGAACTCAGGAGCGATCTGCGCGTCAACTTCAACGATACGGCGAGGGAGGCACGATTCATCCTGGATCGGGAGATTATGCAGCGCTCCAGTTTGTTGCCTGCGATTTCGACGCTGATCAACGCATCTTCTGCCACCAATTTCGATGCGTCGTTCGGCAGATCTTTCCAGGCTTTGCCGCCACTCCCACTTCCCACTTTTAGCGGAGGTTATGCGGAGTGGCTTGAATTTTGACTTGGAGACTGTTCGATTGTTGAAGCTCACGGACAAAAATTATGACGTCGCATTGAAGCTGCTAAAAAAAAGGTTTAGTAATCGCAGACTCATTTTTCAAGCTCATGTTAATAAGATAATGAATCTGAGGGCCGTAGAATCCGCATCGGCGACGAAGCTTCGCGAGCTTTCGGACAAATTTAATTCGCACATGCGAACCCTTGCAAGCATGGGCACAAGGAAGCAGATTGCTAGCTGCATCATAATCCAAGTGCTGTAACAGAAGGTTGAAAATGCCACGCAGTCTAAGTGGAAGGAAATGCAAGCTGACTCGGATTGCTTGGATTCCATTCCAACGTTGGGGGACTGTTGAGCTATCAGAATTTTGATAGCGACCGAATTAATACACAATCCACAAATTCGATTTCAATATTTTTATTGGGTCAATTTAACCCCAAAACAAATTCCGCTGCCGGTCCAAAGCAAAGCCGAATTACAAGTCATAAAAACCTAAGAGCTTGCGCAGAAGCTCAACCAAAGCTCCCCAATGCGCATACGCTACAAATAACAATAAAGCGCATGCGAAACTGGGAGACAAAACAGAGACGAAAACATGCTGATAACAACAGCTGCAGCTTAGCATTTTATGATTATTTTAAATGCACCTTTTGGTGGCTGCTTGGCCCAACATCCTCCCCCCATTGAAGGGTGGGCCTTCAATAACACTGTTGGAAGGGGCAGCAGTCACATCATTCCAGTGGGTATTCCTTGGGTTGTCTTTCCTAGCATAGAGCGACGACACATCCCGTGATAGTTCAACGCCTCCAGAAATCACCCAGCCAAATCGCGTATTCTGGGAAATGGGAAGCCCGTGACCTAATTGGATTTGACCAGCCGACAATAGGTCAAAGAATAAGCTGGCTCCAATCAACAGGTCCACTCGCTGCGTTTTGTAGAAGTTAGGGTCAGCTAGATCCAAATTGACAGGAATCTTCCAGCGCGAAGCATCTATGTCCTGGCTAGGTTGATAGTCTGTTATATGTGAAGCTACAACAGCCTCAATTTCCACTGAGTACGTGCTAAGGCGGGACTTCAAGCACACATTAACGGATGCTCCATCCGTATCAAACCCAGCGCCGCCGAAGCCGGCCACCGTAGTGGAGCATTTGGAACGGCCAAGCTGAAGTTCATTCGCCAGCCGCGACGAGATGAGGTGCACTTGTGAGCCGGAATCCAATAAAACTCGGCAAGGCAAGAAGGCTCCAGATCGACCACGAACGAGTACATTGGCTGTTGGCAGGAGCACTAGCTCAGCATTGCGATCCTGGTTCATAACAGGGTTGATGGGACGGGAGACTCGTGTGGGTGAAATCTGCCCGCGAGGGTGCAACAAAATATGATGACGCTGATTGCACGTCGAGCAGCGGGAAGCTGAGCATCCGCGAGCGAGATGGCCATCGTCCAGACAAACAAAACAGCGAGCCAGACGCCGCACTTCGTCGTACCGTTCCTCAATTGTCAAAGCACTAAATTTTGAACAAGAAGGAAGCTCGTGCTCCGAAATGCCACACAGGGCGCATAGAGCAGGACGGGCGTTAATAACCATGCACGAAGATCGGTTATTCCAAGATCTACCTCGGCCCACTTGGTTAGCTGGGGGAGACGCCGCCAAAGAAAACTCGACGCATTCAAGAGTCCGGCACCTTTGCTCCAAGAATCGTGCCATGGACTCCCAAGACGGAATGCTGTCGTTGCTTCCGGCGAGAGTGTCTTCCCACTTGGCCTTTGTGGCAGGATCCAACTTCTGCAGGATAATCTGGATAAGCAAGCATCCTTGGATCTCGGCAGCTGATCCGGAACTCAGAAGAGCCCGCATATGCCCATTGAACCGATCCGATAGC
The DNA here is from genome assembly GCA_021223865.1 of Drosophila pandora. Taxonomy (NCBI): domain Eukaryota; kingdom Metazoa; phylum Arthropoda; class Insecta; order Diptera; family Drosophilidae; genus Drosophila; species Drosophila pandora. The sequence goes on from JAJJHT010010590.1 coordinate 189,181, forward strand.
TCCCGCAAAGAGGTAACAGATCCTGGCTCGACCACACGAAGCTGCAGGATCTCATTAATGTGAGACTGAAATATTAAACGCCTATTACTAAAACGATTGCGCAATAGGTCAAGGGCCACATCGTAGTTCGCGTCATTAATTTCCAGAGCTCTCACCGTATCCAAGGCTAACTCGCGCAGGCATGAAATGAGCCACCGGAGCTTTTCCATTTTCGTTAGGTGGGGATGGCTGTCGATCGTGGTCTTAAAAAGGGCGCAGAAATCCGGCCACTCGGCATAGCCGCCGCTGAATGTTGGCATCGGCAACGGTGGCAAGGAGGGGGCTTGCTTGTATGGCATTGGCGATACACTGGCACCGTCGAGAAGTGTGGAGTGGGCAGCGATTCTAATGGAGCGCTTGGCAACCTCCAACTGAATTTCCACTTCCACATCAGTCGCCAGCTGCGAGAATCTCCAATACAGATCACTCCCGATCTCGCTAAAATTAAGCTCCTCCAACTCTTCTTGAAGCGCGGTGAACCGCTCACGCAAACGCTTCTCCACCGACTCCAGCGCCAAAATGGAAGAATCCTCAGTCCGCGCCGTCCGGGCCTTTTTACCTAAAACAAATTCCGCTGCCGGTCCAAAACAAAGCCGAATTACAAGTCATAAAAACCTAAGAGCTTGCGCAGAAGCTCAACCAAAGCTCCCCAATGCGCATACGCTACAAATAACAATAAAGCGCATGCGAAACTGGGAGACAAAACAGAGACCCAAACATGCTGATAACAACAGCTGCAGCTTAGCATTTTATGATTATTTTAAATGCACCTTTTGGTGGCTGCTTGGCCCAACAGGGACTTTGGAGAGCATGGATTTGCCAACGACATCGTATGCATCAAACCTTGCGGAAGGACGGCGTAGATCTTTTCATCCAGCCATGCATGATTTGTGGGGCCAAGAAGCCAAAGACGAAGCTATTTGAAATAATTTATAAATTCTGAAATGGAGGAGCAGCGGTGGGTTTATCAACAGTATCTATTTTTGTTTGTTTCTCCCCCGTTCGCATGCGCTTTGGTAGTATTTAAAGCGCATGCGGTTTTGGAAGCTTTTTTGTACAGCTGCTGCACATTAACTTTTGTTGCATTTGTGTGCGTTGCCCCGCCTTGCCTCTTGCCAACGAAATGATAAACAAATGCATTGTTCTGAGTTTCTGCTGCTAAGATTTCACTAACTTTTATTATTGGCATTGATTTGAGCAGCTGCGTCTTTAGGGTTAAATTGAACCCCGAATAAAATATTTAAAATCTGAACTGATACTTGTCTACTTATTCGGGTGCTATTAAAAAATTTTTGGTAGAGCCGCTGCACTCGAACTTATTTTGCATTGTTGTGCGTTGCCCTGCCTCGCATCTTGCCAACGAAATGATAAACAAATGCATTGTTCTGAGTTTCTATTGCTAAGCTTTCACTTACTTGTATTTTTGGCATTAATTTGAGCAGCTGCGATTTTAGGGTTAAATTGAATAAAATATTGAAAATCTTAACTGAAACTCGTCTACTTATTCAGGTGCTATTAAAAACTTTTAGCTGCGTAATATTTTGGTGACCCGACGTGATTTCATTCCGGTTGATTATTTTGATCAGCATTTAAGGTGCCACAAAAACGCTGTTGTTTTTGTTTTTACAAAGTTGCATTTTAATTGGACAATGGAGTCTGGAGCTGAAGCTACTTAATCTGCTGCGTCAAGTAGGGAGAGGATGCAGCGGAGACCTGCAGAGGTGAAGTGGCAGGAAATGGAGGTCCTGCATCGGAAAGTAAAGGCTGTGATACAGACCGACGACTCTACCATTGTGACCCTCGAGTCTATGGAGGAGCGTCTGCGCGATCGCTTCACTACGCTGCAGGAGGAGTTGGAGAAGGTAAACTATAGCGAGATCGGAAGCGATTTATATTGGAAGTTCTCTCAGCTGGCTGGCTGGCTACGGACGTGCATGTTGATATCCAGGTGGAGGTTGCCAAGCGTTCCATGACAGTTGCTACGAACTCTACGCTTTTGAATGGTACCAGTGGTGCTGGGATTTCAACTGTTGCTTAGGCCTGCTCCCTCATTGCACCCGTTGCCGATGCCAACATTTAGCTTCCACGGAGCTCAGCGTGTGGATTTGCTGATTGGAGCATGTCTGTTTTTTGATCTGCTCTGAGTTGGGCAAAACCAGCTAGGAGACGGTCTGCCTCTTGTTCAGTAGATGCCCTGGGCCGTGGATTTATCGCGAGGCCTTATTGACATAATTAAAAGAAATATTTTTACATTCGTTTAATTCAATTAAATTTATTTGTTTCAATTTAGACATGTAAACTACCCCACTACCGTAAGAACGATCTTCTTCAGGCATTTTTTTCAATCCTTTCGGATCGTACAGAAATCCAAACCGATTGTTGTAATTCTCGAATAGCTCAAAACGTGTAGACACAGCAGACAAAGCTCCATCTACAACGACGTTGAAAAATTATATTTGTAAAACTTTTTCCGGTGATTTTTCTAAGTTCATGATCCTATGACCAAATACTCATACTCAAATTGTTTTCTGTTAAGTCGCGTAATAAGTCGCGAGAGAGAGTGGACGTGTTTCTGTGCTGCTCCGCCAGCAGCTATGCAAATACAAGAAAAATCTGTGAAAAAGCAAAAGAAGTGGTGTGCTCTAGAAATCGCGAAAGGACGCTTTTAGACACACATAAGTCTCGAACTTATAGTGTCCAATAGCTAACACAAAATCAGAATTTATTAAATTCAAAAATTGAAATGCCATCACGACAAACTAAAACAACAGCTTGTGCACATTCATTTAAAGAAATAAGAGCGGCCCCCCTGCCTGCAGTACCTAACATAAGCAACAACAACATGAACGAAAGTAAGCTCTCTGTCCCAGAAACAGAGCGTAGACGATCTTCCAATGCCTATTTCTCATTCGTCGCAAACGAAGAGCGTGCACGATCATGCTCTCCCGATCGATTACCACATCGTGTACATCAACCACAACAGCAACATCGGTAGCTGTCTCACAGCCCCCCCGAGCAACAATCCAAACGGGCATTGACCGGTATATCCAAGTAAAATGAAAGCTCAGTCCTCAGCCGAAGAAAAATGCTAACGCTGCAAAAGCAGTGAAAGTCAACAATCAAGACGAACCGATTAATTCTCTGTCTGAAAACAGATTTTTTATATTAAGCGAAGACAGTAATAATGAAGAGAATACGGAAGTTCCCAAAGCCAAGCAAAAGCCCCCACCCATTTACATACGTGATTAAAACTGCAGCGATATGGTAAACTGTCTCGCTAAGCTAATTGGAAATAACAACTTTCATATAATGCCACTGACCAGGGGCAATAAACGGGAGACCAAGCTCCAAGTCTACACGGAGGAAAATCAAAATACCTATACAACAACCAGAAAAAATATTACACCTACCAATTGAATAGCAGCAAGGGCCTTCAAGTGGTCATAAAGGGTATTGAATCGTCGGTACCAATAAATGAAATCATCGAAGCCCTTTCAAGCGCAGGTTAAAGTTAAGGGAGCCATTAATATCATCAACCGACAAAAAGTCCCTCAGCCTATGTTCAAAGTTGAGCTGCAACCTGAAACGAAAACAACTCCTAAAAATATGATTCATCCCATATACAAACTACAGTATCTTCTGCATAGAAGAATCACGGTAGAGGAACCTCATAAACGCAACCAACCTCTACAGTTTTCAAACTGCTAAGAATATGGACACTCAAAGTCGTACTGCACCTTGCGTGCAGTCTGTGTGGCTTGTGGCAGCCTCCATAACACTGCCTTCTGTACCATAAATAAAACCGACCATAACTCTAAGAAATGTGGCGACTTCGGTGAAAATCATACTGCCAATTACAGGGGATGTCCAGTTTATAAAGAGCTAAAAAATCGTATGAATACAAATAAACCCTTACAACAACGCCCGTTTGCCACTTTGTCCTCTATGGAAAGCCCATCCTAACTTAAAGCCGCCCATAGAAGCAGATATGCCCCTTCGAAAACCAGATGGATCTTGGGCGCGCAGCGATGAAGAAAAAGTAAGCGTCTTCGTTAGTCATCTTTGTAAAGTTTTTACTCCAAATCAAGCAGTCTCGCCTTTCATTCTTCCAGAGCTACCAATTCCAGATCCAATTCCAGCTATAGAATTTCAAACAACTGAAATCACTAAGGTCATCAAAAAGCACCTCAAGCCAAATAAGTCTCCAGGGTATGACCTCATTGCGCCGAAAATGATTATGGAGCTCCCTGCGTGCGCTATCAATTATATAAAAATTCTATTTAACTCTATTACAAAGCTTGGCCACTTCCCCCAACAATGGAAAAAATCCATTATAATAATGATACCGAAACCAGGGAAAGACAAAGCTTTGGCCTCTTCATATAGACCAATAAGTCTACTTTCATGCTTATCAAAGCGTTTTGAGAAACTTCTACTGCTCCGTATCACGCCTTATATGACTTCGAATAATATAATCCCCGAACATCAATTTGGCTTCCGAGAAAAGCATGGCACCATAGAGCAGGTGAACCGTATCACATCTGAAATTCGAACCGCCTATGAACAGCGAGAATACTGTTCTGCTATATTTCTGGACATATCCCAGGCATTTGACCGAGTCTGGCTGCAAGGACTTATGTATAAAATAAAACTATTACTCCCACAAAACTGTCATGAGCTGCTCAAAACATACCTGCTTAATCGAGTGTTCACTGTAAAACAAAAACACTTTACAACAGAAGAGTTCGAAATTAAGGCGGACGTACCCCAAGGAAGCGTCCTCGGCCCCACCCTATATCTTCTATATACAGCAGATATACCAACAGACCAACGTCTAACTATGTCAACATTCGCCGATGATACAGCCACACTAAAAAGATCTAAATGCCCGCTGGAGGCATCCAGAAGCCTCTCCTCTCACCTTGCACTAATAGAAAAGTGGATGGCGGACTGGCGTATAAAGATAAACGGTGAAAAATCTAAACACATTACCTTTACTCTCAACAGACAAAACTGCCCCGCTCCAACTCTAAACAATACCATAGTCCCCTCTGAGTGAGGTCACATATCTCAGCGTCCACCTAGACAGGCTTCTTACGTGGATAAAACATATTGAAGCGAAACGGGACCAATTAAGACATAAATCCAGAGGATTGCACTGGCTTATCAATCCTCGTTCCCCACTTCGACTGGAATATAAAGTACTACTCTACAATTCAGTCATAAAGCCTATCTGGAAGTATGATTCCGAACTTTGGGGCAATGCAAGCAGTAGCAATATAGACGTTATCCAAAGAGCACAGTCCAAAGTGCTCAGAACCATCACAGGAGCTCTATGGTATATTCGCATTGAAGATATCTATAGAGACCTAGGTATACCTCTCGTCAAAGTCGAAATTTCTCAACTCCAGGAAAAATACAAAAGGAAACTCTCCACGCACCAAAATCCTCTAGCCAGATCACTAAACCAAGTTAGTCAACAATCCCGATTAAGAAGAAATGACCTCCCAGCCCGTTGACATCGGAGGCCCCATAGTATAGATGTTTACAAAGATAAATTAATTATGTATTAGATTAAGATTTTTAAAATTGTTGTTAGTCTCTAAATAAGAGAAGATCCAACAAATAAAAGATAAACGTATGAGAAAATTGTTTTCTGATTTTTCGAGTTCTCTTCGTTTCGAATGTGGGTCTACATTGAGATGCTTTAAGATTTCACGAGCTACAATGCTTTCTCATACAGCGATATTAGGATAAGAAACTCTTAATTCCTTTTAACCAAATCTGCGACATATGTATAATCACATGGCGTGAATATCGATGTATAGTCAAACGTCTTTCTACGATCGATTACATTCAAAAATCGTTTCAGATAGAGCTTAGATGCAGTTATACGACTATGAAAACACTAATAAATACACATTAACAAATTGATGAATGTATACATTTTTTTAATTTACAAAACGCGCGCGAGGCCTTTTTAGGCGCGAGGCCTTGGGCGGTGGCCCAGGTTCGCCGCACCTAAAACCGGCGCTGCTTACTTGCTAATGATTCCTGCTAACTCCCCAAACACTTTTTACGATCGCCTCGATTATCTTCTCCGCCAATCCTGGGAACTGGAAGCCTGCACTGCGACAATATTTTTAGGCTAATAATGAGGAGCTCGATCCTACATTCCCTTGAGCGCAAGCTGGACCGTCATCCGAATTTAAGGACCCAATTTATACGACGTTCATTAAGGAATACTTCGATCTAGGTCACATGTCTCTAGTGCAGCAGGAATTGCGAGGTAAGTGCCAGTATTTCCTTCCCCATCACTGCGTCCTGAAGAAAGCCCGCTCCACTACTAAGCTGAGAGTTATGTTCGACGGTTTGGTTGCTATATCCTCTGGTTATTCCCTCAATGATGTCCTGATGTCCGGCCCCGTAAATCAACCTAAGCCTTTCCATACCTTCTTGGGTTTCGGTCTCACCTTGTCGCTTTGACTGAAGACATTTGCAAGATGTACAGCAGCGTAAGGGTCTTTCCAGATGAGAGTTTGCTGCAGTGCATCTTCTCGAGAGAGCTCTTTCATGATGAAGTGAAGGTTTTTAAGCTCGACACCCTGACGTATGGCACAAAGCCAGGATTTTTTCTATCCGTTCACTCAATGTACGAGCTGGGTAAGAATGATAGTGCCGGTTTTCCAGTTGGCATACGTGTTGTATTCCAGGATTTTTATATGGATGACCTCATATTTGGTGCCCCAACGAAAATCGAACCGGTTGAAATAATAGTTCAGACAAGGAAAAGGTGATCCAACATCCCAGAGGTTAAGGAAGGAGTTCCCAAAAATGATAGAGACTCCCTACTTAAAATTTGACGATGGCAATTACGATGGTTGTTAACGTGTTCGACGATGGTTGTTAACGTGTTTGTTTCTAATTGAATTGTCTCTTCCATACAGGAGCTGACCAAGACGATGAAATGGCGTTGTGTTCCTACTGCCTTTAAACCAGCCGATCTACAGTTAAGAGGTTCTTTTCCCACTGAGCTGTTGAATTCCCAGCTTTTGTCCCAGGGCCCTCCATTTCTTCTAAGCAACAAAGATAATTGGTCCATCGCTACTGTGACCGAAAAAGCAACCATCGAACTTCGCGCCAGGACCTTATTGGCTACGGCTCCACCCATGGTTATCGCCTCATTGTCAAAGTTTGCCAATTTGTTTCCCGCCCTACAGAAAGTGTTCGCCTATATTTACAAATTTTGAAACCGCATACATCCGAAAGGATTTCTGTCCAGAATCTCCAAGGCGAACCCATCTACTGTTGCGCGTCGTTCAGCTTACCGAGTTTAAGGAAGAAATAAGCGTACTCAAATTGAGTAGATTGGTTTCACCATCAAGCCCGCTTGCCTCGCTTACTGCTTTTGTGGATGATGCTGGTTTGCATTGTGTTGACGGGCTATTGCGGAACTCTGCGCTGATTTTTGATGGACGTCATCCGATCATTCTTCCAAGAGGCCCATCGCCGATCCCGTCACTTCGGCTATAGTGACTCACTTTCATGAGAAGAACCTGCATTCAGGCCCTCGGGCGCTATCATTCTGGCCGTTCTTAATACTGGCTCATTGGGGGAGGAAGACCGTTTTAAGCATACGCTGTTTGTTGCCGCCGATATTTAAATTCTGCTTCGATCCCTTCAATATGGTCCTATTAGAAAAAAAGAAGGGATTTTGGCTTATATGGGTGAACGGCCACACAACTGATCTACCGTTACATTGCGATACTATCGACCGGAGAAAAAAGACAAAGTTTTTTAAAGTTTTTCTTTTCCAACTTGTAGTTAAATAATAAATAATAAAGTCGAATTACTGAAGAATTTGTCAATACTTATTGGTCGGTCGAGCCAACACATTTGTGCCGCAACATTTCTTTAAAAAACTTTACTTCAACAAACGCCAAATAAGCGAAAGCCAACAGACGCTTGAATTTCAGCAGAAATTGTGAAATTCCCGAAGACATCTGCACAGACGCCCACACATGCACATACATACATGTAAAAATGGCAATCTGAATGCAACCTCGTGTAGTACATCACAAAAAGTGAACAGGTCCTAACAGGCAAACGCAAAAACAGCACCATAATAGAATCGTCAACATCAAATACACAATTATACATAAATATCTTGACATTCCAAAATGCCTACGGAGCAAGATACAACGGTGTGTAACATATGCAAAAAAAGTCGGCTAAGTAGCGGTGTCCAAAACTGGGTCCAATGCGACATATGCAAGCTATGGTTTCACTTTGCCTGCGCCGGAGTCGATGCCAACATAAGAGAGCGTCCGTGGAAATGCACATTCTGTAAGGAAGAGGAAGACGACGTAATTTCAACTTGCAGCGATTATCCAGTACCACCGCATCCACAGGAAGTTCAATCCATTAATAGCGCTAAGTCTGCCCAGGAACAGCTGGATGCCTATCAACCACAAATTTAACCCAACAAGCAACAAGCCTTCAAGTTAGCTGAGCCGACAAGCGCCCCGAGCAACAGTAATCTAATGCTGGCAATGCTTGAAGAGACGCGTGAAGCTGAAAGAAAGTACATTCACCAAAAGTATACCTTTCTTGCCCAGCAACAGGGAGTAAACACAATCCCCTTCCCAGAGATTGGACCAACTACTGCACAACTAGCCGCAAGACAAGTCTTGCCAGCGGATCTTCCCCCATTTAGCGGTAATCCAGAGGAATGGCCCATGTTCATATGTATGTACGAAAACAGTTGCGCTGTAGCAGGCTTTTCGAACGCAGAAAACATGCTGCGGCTTCAAAAATGCTTGAAGGGAAAAACGTACGAGTTGGTCCGTGATAAGCTGCTGATACCAACACTGGTTCCAGAAGTCATCAGTACGCTGAAAACATTTTTTGGACGACCTAAGCAAATCCTCGATCGACTGATAGACAGGATCCGTAAAATCAACGTGCACAAAGATAAGCTGGAGACACTAATAGACTTCGCCATGGCAGTCCGCAACGCCTGCGCCACAATGGAAGCTTGCCGGTTACATAGACACATGGACAATCCAATGCTGCTACGGGAACTCGTTGACAAGTTACTTACTCATCACAAATTAAGCTGGGCTTTGCATCAACGCTGCGATTCGATTCCCATAATACAATCTTTCAGCGACTGGCTATATAAACTAGCGGAAGCAGCCACTACCGTACTACCCGGATCAAGCGCAAAGACCAACAGTGTAAACACCCATTCACAAACTCGACGAGGATCGTCGTACGAAGCCACTTTCGATACGGAGGTCGATCTCCAGGAAGAAACCAGAGCGAGCCAAACGTGCATTATGTGTAATTCTACTGAACACACCGCCGCCCAATGCGAAAAATTTAAGCTGCTAACTGTTCCAGAAAGACAACGAATTATAAACGACTCTCGGGCTTGCTACAGATGTTTGAAGGCCCATCGCCGTAAATGTTTTTCCAGGCGCGACTGCGGAGTCGACAACTGTCAATCCAAGCATCACCCGTTACTTCATAGAGATCCACCTCAATCAGAGCTAGTTAGTGCTCATCATGAAGAAGGCATTATGGAAGAACAATACTTCCGAATTCTGCCAGTCACTCTGTATGGAAAAGGAACTTCCATTAATACATTTGCCTTTCTGGACGAAGGCTCATCAGTAACTCTCATCGAAAGCGTACTCCTGAAGGATCTAAAAATTGCCACAACAAATGAACCGCTATGCCTGCAGTGGACCGACGGCACCACCAGAATGGAGGATACTTCAGAGAGAGCGCAACTTCAAAAATCAGAGACTGGAAATTCGAAAAAGATGTGGCTTAACAAAGTGCACTCTGTTAAAAAGCTGTCATTACCAAAGCAGACCGTTGATGCAGACAAACTATGCAAAAGGTATAAATATTTACATTGATTGCCTCTGAAATCATATTATAACGCAGAGTCTATGATTCTTATCGGTACTAACAACTGGGCATTAGCAGTTCCCAGAAAAATCCGTGAAGGAAGACGCAACGAACCCATCGCCTCAAAATGTGCTCTAGGATGGAGCATCCAAGGAACAGGAAACTCAAGCAAACATGTTTCTCTACATCACTGCGAATGCAACTGGGGCGAACTCTACAAAGCCATCAAGGATAGTTTTAATGTAGACCCTATAGCTCCACGAAAGCTTCAATCGGAAGATGACAAAAAGGCCATACGCATTCTTGAAGACACATGCAAAAAGGTAAATGGCCGCTACCAGGTTGGTCTTCTTTGGCGAGATGACTGCTTTAAGACGCCTGGAATGCCTGCGGTCAAAAATCAAGAGAGATCCAGAATTTTTCGAGCGAGTTCAAGACCAAATCAACAATCTTGTGTCTAAAGGATATGCAATCGAAATAGAACCTGCAGACATAAATAAGGAAGAACATCGGGTATGGTATCTCCCAATTTTCATCGCCTTAAATCCTAATAAACCTAATAAAGTACGATTGGTTTGGGACGCAGCTGCGAAAAGTCACGGGAAATCTCTTAACGATTTTATTTTAAATGGACCCGATTATCTAAATCCACTCGCAGAGGTTCTTATGGCATTTAGAGTTGGCCGTATCGCCGTGTGCGCCGACATTGCAGAGATGTTCCATCAAATTACCATACAAGAAAGCGATACGCAAGTTCAAAGGTTCTTATGGTTCCATAACGACAAAAAAAACCCAAGGACCTTCGTCATGCGTTCGATGACATTCGGAATTTGCTGCGCACCTTGTATCGCCCATTATGTACGCGACAAAAACGCAGAGGCATTCAAAGACACAAATCCTCGAGCATACGAGTCCATAACCAAGGCACACTATATGGACGATCTCATCGACAACTACAATAATGATTCCGAGGCGGTATCAGTGGCATCAGCAGTCAAGGATATTCATGCGAATGCAGGATTCACAATAAGAAACTGGATCTCAAACTCCGCCGCGGTTATGCATCATTTTGGAGAGCGCCAATTAAACACCCAAAATCCAAAGGAACTTGGTGGACCTGAAAAGGTTCTCGGTATGTATTGGGATCCAAAACACGACGTTTTTAAGTATATATTTAGGTTCGCAAGACTTCAAAGAGATGTCCTGAACGGAGACGCTACACCAACCAAGCGAGAAATCCTGCAGGTACTCATGTCCGATCCACTGGGCTTAATCTCTTGCTACACAATCGGCCTAAAGATGCTACATCAAAAAGTGTGGCGGTCAGGCATAGACTGGGACGAGGAACTTCCCGAAAAGCTACTTCAGTTTTGGATGCAATGGAAAATCGTCCTTCTACAAGCTACTAAGTTGGAATTTCCCCGTCACTACTCCAGATTGCTACCAGAAGCAGAGCAAATCGATCTACATACCTTCGTAGACGCCAGCGAATACGCTTATGCCGCAGTTTCATATCTTCGTATAAAAAAGGAAAACAATGTCGATACAGTCATAGTAGCCGCAAAATGCAAGGTTGCACCGCTGAAACCCGTGTCCATTCTACGTATGGAACTCCTGGCAGCCGTTATGGGAGTCGGACCAGCAAAAAAAATCAAAAACACGCGAGGTTTACGAATCGATAACTGCACTTACTGGTCAGATTCTAAGACTGTTCTTCAGTGGCTAAAAATCGACCCACGCAATTTCCAACCCTTCGTCATGCACCGAGTTGGCGAGATCATTGATAATACTACCATTAATCAGTGGCGCTGGGTTCCAACAAAAGAAAACATAGTAGATTTAGCCACAAAAATCGTGAAGGCTCCAGAGGCTTCTCGATGGATTAAAGGGCCCCACTTTCTTATCCAGCCGGAGGGTGAATGGCCAGAACCGGACGTGTCCTTCAATGAAGAAACAAGCAAGATTGAATTACGTAAGCATGTACTCATAACAACCAATCTAAAGAATTTCGAATTTGCAGTTTACTATTTTTCGGACTGGAAACGCTTATACAGGGCTGTGGCTAATTTCCTCCTATATATCGAGAAGCTACGTGCCAAATGCTGTGGCAAACCTTTGCCTAAATGTCTAAACCCTGACATCGTTCGCTCAGCCAAGACATGGCTATATAAACAGGCGCAGTTTGAATTGTATGCTGCCGAGATCACCTCTTTAAAATCCAGATCATGCATCAATAAAGCCAGCCCGGTTATCGCCCTAAACGTCTATTTGGATGCATCAGGTGTCATACGTGTGCAAGGCAGAATGAACAAATTGAACCCAGCAGGTGACGCCATCGTACTGCCCAAAAAATCACGGATTACCTTCTTAATCGCCAAGGATTATCACGAAAGATCTCATCACATGCTCCATGAGACAACAATAAATTTGATACGTACCGACTTCTACATTCCACGTCTGCGAGTTCTTTTTAAGGAAGTCCGAATGAGTTGCCAAAAATGCAAAATCATAACCGCCTTACCTAAACACCCACAAATGGCCCCTCTACCAGCTGCCAGACTCGCTTCCTTTGAGAGACCCTTTACGTATACCGGAATGGACTTCTTCGGCCCGATCCTTGTCAACGTTGGAAGGCACAAGGAAAAGCGTTGGGGAGTTCTGTTCACGTGCTTAACTTTGAGAGCACTTAGATGTAGCCCACAAACTCGACGTTAGTTCCTGCATAATGTGTTTAAAAAACTTCATGGCACTTCGAGGAGTACCGAAAGAAATCTACTCAGATAACGGAACTAATTTTAAAGCCACAGAAAAGGTAGTGAAGGAGGAACTAAACAGGATTAACTTCGACAATATAACCATACTCTATGATGCAATTATATGGAAATTCAACCCTCCGGCAGCGCCTCATATGGGAGGAGCGTGGGAAAGGCTTGTTCGATCTGTTAAATCAGTCCTAAAATCGATCTGCCCAACAAATAACTTTAACGACGAAACTTTACGAACTGCCTTAATGGAAGCTGAAACTATCTTAAATTCCAGACCATTAACCTTTGTTTCTCTAGATTCCGAAGACGAAGAGGCTTTAACCCCAAACCATCTACTCCTGGGATCACCGAGCGGTTACAAGCCAATGTTAGAAGACAACACTGACCTGAGGCTACGATGGCACCAAACGCAGCTTTTCGCCGATAAATTTTGGAAGCGTTGGATAAGGGAATACACGCCTACACTAACCAGACGATGCAAGTGGTTTACCAAACGCCCACCGTTAGCCATTGGAGACATCGTAGTTGTCGTCGACGATCAACTTCCCAGAAACTCGTGGCCCAAAGGACGCATAACTGACGTAGTGATTGCCAAGGATGGACAAGTACGCAGGGCAACAGTATGGACGCGGAATGGAATTATGATCCGCCCAGTAGCCAAAATAGCAGTCCTGGACGTCGGCTTAAAAGAAAGTGAAGATCCGAGAGACGTTCACGGGGGGGAGAATGTTGCAATTTGGTCCTATTAGAAAAAAAAAGGGATTTTGGCTTATATGGGTGAACGGCCACACAACTGATCTACCGTTACATTGCGATACTATCGACCGGAAAAAAAAGACAAAGTTTTTTAAAGTTTTTCTTTTCCAACTTGTAGTTAAATAATAAATAATAAAGTCGAATTACTAAAGAATTTGTCAATACTATTGGTGGACCGCAACACTGTTTTCGAGCTAAGCCTCGTCTACTGCACCATATCATGGTTAATCTTCCGACCGAGAGCGTTAACAGGCAGAGTCTCGGAATAAGGGCCGTATCAAATGTTACGTAAGCGTATTAATCTGCTTCAGTATGAAGGCGATCCATTTGGAGTTAGTTGAGGACCTTTTCACAGCGTCGTTTCTGAGCGCGCTCCAACGGTTTATTTGTACGCGACATAAACCCAGACAGATATCGTCGGATAATGCTACAAATTTTTTTGGGTGTCAAGAATGAGCTGATGAAGTTAATCCGAGGATTCCTTAGCCAGGATCACTAGACTTCTCTGCACGAGTTTTGCCAGTCCGAATGTATCGAGTCGCGGTTTATTTGTCCACGCTCTCCCCATTTTGGCGGTCTGTGTAAAGCAGCAGTAAAGACGGCGAAACACTACCTTTATTGGACAGTAGGTGCCGCAATTCTTGGCTTCGAGGAATTGAGGACTTTGTATAAGCCCCTTGTGTCGACTTTAAAAAATCCTATGGACGTAGATGTGCTAGGTTAGGTTAGGTTAGGGCGGTGATGCTAGGGAGACATAGAAGACCCCCCCCCGCTTCCACTTGAGCCGCTAGGGCTCCTTGTGTTACCGCTGGGGCCAGGGTTTCACCTAAGTGCCTTTACACCTTTTCTGAGAGCGTGTTGGCCAGATCAGACGTGAGGTTCTACAGGTCTGGAGATTACTCCATTTCCTATTGGCTGCCAGGTCAAAAAACTCCTTGCACTTTAGCCTGCAAGTAGCCAAGGGTATGCCTACAAATTCTTTCTTTGGTAGAAGAGGGTAGGTAGTCCCTGCCCTAGCTAGTTCGTCTGCAGCGCAGTTTCCCTCGTGGTCCCTGTGACCGGGAACCCAAATGAGGTAGATGTCATGCTGTTCAGCCATCTCGTTGAGAGATCTGCGACAGTCATTGACTGTCCTGGAGTTGGACGAGAATCCGTCAAGTGCCTTGAGCGCTGCTTGACTGTCTGAGAAGATGCATATTGTATCCCGAATGCCCCTTAGTGCTGGGGATTCCAGTGCTTCCCTAATGGCTACTACTTCAGCCTGGAAATCACTGCAGTGGTCAGGGAGTCAGAAGTACTCCTTTAGGCTCAAATGTTCACAAAAGTAACCGCCTCCCACCTGGCCGTTAAGTTTTGATCCATCTGTGTAAATATGAATGGAGCTCTCCGGTCCTGGTGTCCGGGCGTCCCATTCCTCCCTCGAGGGGATGATGATTCTGTAATTAGTGGTGGGTTGGTCGATGGGCACTCAGTAATCCGTGCCCCCCTCAGGCATGAAGTGATGTAGGTCAAGTCTGGTATGACCAAAACTATTCTTGCTCCATAGATTCGCCTCTCGCAGTCTTATTGCCGCCAGAGTGGCTATCTTTACCCCCATCAGTTCTACTGGTAGTAGGTCAAGGATGATATCTAGGGCGTCGCTAGGCGTTGTACGTAGACTGCCTGTTATACAGACCTTCGCCATGCGCTGCGTCTACCTCAACCTTTCCCTGCATAAGGAGTTGTCCAGGGCGGGCCACCAGACCACAACTCCATAGAAGAAGATTGATCTGATGATCGCTGTGTATAACCATCTGACTATCTTGGGGGACATTCCCAATTTCAGGCCTACCGCCTTGCGGCAGGTATAGAGTGCTATTGCCGCTTTCTTAGTCCTATTTGCGGTGTTCAGCTTCCAGTCCGGTGTTCAGCTACTTCGCACTATCACTAAGAATTAGTGTTTCCCCTAGAAGGTTCCTGGTTAACAGCACGAGCTCTGTCTTGGACGGATTGACTCCCAGTAGATGTGCTAACTCTTGTTAATTATCTATTACTGCCCTAAACTTCAACCGTTTGGATGGGTGACAGAGAGTCTCCTTTTTGCCTCAAGTTTTTTGCCCGTAGTTTCTGTTGGTCCTGGTGAAGTCATGGGTGCGGTATCATGTTTGTGATGATGATGTTGAGGCTTTAGGCATAAACCTAAAGCTTTGTGAAAAGCGTTTTCAAAGCGCTATGAATTACATCATAAAAATAATCCGTGCAACATCGATTGAGCTAAAATATGAAAGATATTTCCAATCCATTCCAGCCAAATGATTACGAAGAGCTTGGTTCATAAAACATTGGGTAAAAGGCTGAAACTTATAACGTTAAATTCAGGACCTTCGATTAACACAGAAGTCAATAAAGTAGCATGGTGTAGTCCTCTGGAATCGAAAATGGCGAAGACCGAATTACAAACAAAGACGATGCCATATTAGAGAAAATAAGATCTATAGATCTGCCCTGAGTATTATGGATGAGTTTAATTTGAAAAAGAGCAATTTTAGTAAAGTTAGCAATAAAGTCATTACGTCAACTGGCAAGCAGGGAATTGTCATCCTCACACAGGATCCAAGAAATGAGAGGTAGGTTGAAATCAACAATAGGTCAGGAACCGCAATGAACTCGATTCCCAACTGATTCCCAACTGAGGACACAACCTGAAAAAGGTGACCGATCGATTCGAAACACAGTGAACTTGGGAACAAATATTGTAACGGACGTACGGTTTTGTCAAACTATTAGGTACAGTAAGCCATCCCTAACGCTGCACGAATGGTCTCTGCCGCACCTCCTCTGTCTACTTAAGGACGGCTGGGCTCAGTCGAAAGGGGCGTGGGTGAGGGCACGGCAACCTAGACCAAGTGCGTTACGGATTTTCTCGTAGACAGAGATGGGGAAGTCGGAAAGGAACGAATGGAGTAGGCCAATCCTGGGTGGTTGATTCTACTGACCCTGATGCATGAAAGACTGGATGTTGTGGTCCTTCCGTTGATTGTTGAGCGACACCTTATCGCCAACCGGTGAGAAGATCGGAATTGGGGTACGGTGCACGGATGGAACAATGCGGCTACGACGCACCATGTGTGTCCCACTGATTCCGCGGGAGTGGTTTTGGTGGTGCTACTGCCTGACGACTAATCCGACGTCCGATCCGAGGCCAATTTCCACACGGAGAGCATATCAGGCTGATCTTGGTCAATTATGGGCTACCTGACAAGGGATTAGTCAGGTTTTAAACTTGCACTATTTAAATTTTTGGAGTATCACCTTATGAGTTTTCTGCCCAACACAAACAAAATCAGTTTTTCTTATTAAAAAGTCTTACATTTTCTGGCTGAATTGCCTTCACTGCCCCGGCTCCGTTTATTTTGTCTTACAATTTTTTCTTACGTGTCTGTGCGTGCTCTTTGCTCGGCAAAAGATCAGAATAAAATTAATTCTGCGAGCGTGGGTATGTACAGTCATTCCCGGTTGCAGTAAAGCTTCCCTACCTAACGGTTAGATCGCATGATTTTTTACCTACTTTCGGTCAGTGGATGCGTGGGTAACTGGGCTTTGCTTATGTCTCTTTCATTCTTTTCTCCCTTTTATCTCAATACAGTAAGGGTAAGAAATATTAACCTGCCTATGAAATCGTTTTTTTTATTTTTATATAGGGTGCTTGCTACAAAATGTTATAATCAAAGACAGGGGAATGAAGTCTGGATGCGGTAAGTGCAATAGCATCAAAATCAAATAAAGCACTGTAAATAATTGTAAATAAATTGTGTCTCAAGTGTAAGAAATTGCTTTTGAGGTGCGAAAAATTGCTTACGGACATCAAGAAACCCATTTCTTTTTTGAGGAATGGCCACCATAAGAGGACTCCATTAAGTACAATAGGTCTGACTATGGCAATATTGATCCAGCTTACAATGTAAAGAGACATGTCCCATTTGAGTCTAATTACTTTTTTGCAGGTATGAAGGGCTACAGCCACATTCTTTAACCTTTCTTCTATGTTTAGGTTTCAGTTTCACTTTCTGTCTAGTTTTACTCCTATGTACTTGGCGATATCGTTGAAAGATAACCTATGGTTGTTTAGTTTTGGTGGAATATTCCAGGAAGCTAAAATTTTGTATCGTGCACATTCGTCCGTAGAGCGTTATGCGGCCACTACGTCGAATTTGAACTGGCGGACAAAACCGTGGATCCCGGAGTCGTAGTCAAAAGAACGTATAAAGGTTCTGAATAAAGGTACCTGGATTCTGCAAGTCTGATCGGGTTGACCAGGTGCTTGCTGTGATCAGGCTGGAGTGGATGGTACGGAGTTCAAGTTCAGATGGTATGGAGGTTCGGCTGATTCTCCGTTTCACGGAAGCACGCGGGGCCCACTTGTGATCCGTTTTACGGGAGCAACGCTCGAAGTAGAGTAGATAATGAAGCCTTTCTCGTGGTCCGTTTACACAGGAGCCACTCGAAGTAGGTTCGATGATGGAAGTTCTACTGGTGGTCCGTTTACACTGGAGCCACGCGGAGTATATAGTTTTCAGAGAGTCCTACTTGTGAACCGTTTTACACAGGATCACTCGAAGTAGGTTGGTTTTTAAGTGCCGTAGTTCAGACACTCTGATTTCGCAACTATCTTTATTCCAGAAGAACAATTCTTAGTCAATGTTATGGACGTGCTAAAACTAATGTTAATGCCGGGTCACCTACCTCTGAGTCTGCTGACTCAGATTGCTTGTTCATGTATTGCTTGTGCATGCATTTCGGCAAGCTGGTTTTGCTTGCTTCGGTCAGTCAGTCATTCTTCCCGCTGATAATGCAGATTTCTGCTTCTGGCGCCGTCTACTAGTGCTGGGTTAATAGGTTGGATATAGTTTTATGCTTATTACGAATTATTAATAGGTGTACCAAAAGGTTAGTGGGTTTGTATATTGCGACATGCTGATGCATATTGATTGGATCAAATTACTAAGTGTGCATAAAGGGTAGTAGGTCTTGGCACTAGGTGCCAACAGTGCTGAACAGAAATAGTTCTGTCAGACGGCAGCCAGCCAACAGGGGACCAACACGCGAGCATTCGTGTACCGTAACTGTGTACACCGTTTGTAGTGCGACTATACTCTTCACGTGAGGGCGGCTGATAACAGGTCCTGGTAAGGTCATGTCTCTGCCAAAGATGCTGGCGAGGAACAAATGCTAGAAAAGAACACTCACTTCATTAAATCACCCCAATCCAATTAGAAACAAATCCGTGTCCGAGGAGTGCATGACCGAGGGGGAGCCCGGACGTAAATATGTGAGTTTTGGGGGACTGGCTGACCCTTCAGCTGCAACCGGAAAACGGAACTCCGGGGGAAGGGTTAAGGCATCAATCTCCACTACATGGCCTCCTATGGGAATACCCCATAGGATACGATACCTCCACTACATAGCGTGGGGAGTACGAAAATCGCACAGAATGAGAACAGACAGAGGTCGACCAAAGGTGAAGCGCCCCTGATAATAAAGAACAAGATACAGATATAACCGGTCAAAAATTCTTTTGCCGGAGTCCTTGGAGTCCTTGACAAAGGAACGTCAGGTGGTCCTCTTTACGGCACACAAAGTGAGGAAGCCCCTGGAATGGACCGTCAAGCCCCTGGGAGGTACCGGAAATCGGATTAAGTACAGTGTCCAGCACGTACAGACAGACATCTAGGGGCCAGACTTGGAGACACCGACCGAAGAGGGGCACTCCGAAGGAATGTCGGATGTTGAGGCGAACATCCAAAGGGGAATATCTCGGAGAAGAATGACTTGGTGAGGGCTTTGAGAGGCCACGGAATGGAGGGGGACTCATTCCTGAACTCAGAGACGGATCTCAACCTTGTTACCGTAAAGAGACATCCGCTGCTCTGCTACTCCATTTCGCTAAGAGTGGAGCTAATGCAGCCCTCATCTAGCAACATTGGATCTATGGAGACAGGATTCTTGGTTTGAGGGCGTCGGAGTTCAGAAGAAGGAAGAAGGGGAAGAAGGGGAAAGTGGAGTTGACGTCAAACGTGGCCAGAGCAGTTGTGCTTCCAACTCGTTTGGGTTGGAGCAATAGAGAAGTTCCGGTCTGGCGTACGCCTTATCGATTACTGATCTCAACGACCAGATGTGATCCTACAGCTCGGGAACTCAAGCCCAATTAGAAACCAATCAGGGACATCCCGGACAAGGCAGAAGACTCCTGAACCAGGCTCTCTATGTACTAGGTAAATTAGGTACTATATAAATGAACTAGGTAAATGTCCCCTGCCCGGGTAACACGAAGATGCCGGCCACGGCATGAGAAAGCCAGGAGGCGACGACAGCATCATAGGACAAGGGAAGCAGCGACAACCAGGAGCATGGACGCGACGACGGCAACAACAACTGGGGCGGCGCCAGCAGCAGCAGAGGAGGAACAACGTCGAAACTGAGGTAGCCGTTAGCCGAACGCAAATAAGAGCGGTTCGCCTTTTCTTTTTGTCTAATCAATGCTCAATATGTTAAATTGTTAGTACAAGTGAAATTATGTTCTATGTTAATTATTAAAAAACAATTTTACAAATAATTTATGCACAAACATTGTAATACAACATAGTATAACACATGTATACACAAACATAAAACACATTAAAAACACTGTGATTAACATACTAATACGAAACATATAATAAAAAGCAATAAATAAAAATATAAAAACATAAAAAACTGTCGCGTCACCTTTCTTTTTGGTGGCACCTAATACAAACACAAACACAAAGACTAAACCCTATTACACAAACACATAAATTGCGCGCAGTATTTCTATCCTTAGGCGGCACCAACATTTATATACACCTTGAACAACAACAAACACCTTTTTTTTGGCGCCACTTAATACAAACACAAATTGAGTAAAGGAGAAGAAGAAAAGACATGGAAAGCAGTACGAGAATATTTACCCGACAAGGTTACTCCCATGCCTGGTGAGTACCAGTTAAATGATACAAATACGGCTTTATATGCAAACGAGATGCTGAACAAATCAGAATATAGCCCCTCCAACAAGTTTTAAGTCCACCCCCATAGCCTCAGAGTTTTGTTTCTCAAAATATATAAAGGAGAGAAAGGAGAGGATAAATTCTCTCATGCGACAATTATCCCCGACTCAGGCTATCCCGCCATATGCCAAGCGTTAAAATAACAACAACAATAAAAAATCTCCAATTGAGTTCCAAAATATGGAAGTTTTGCCCAATTTTGCCTTACAACCTAACAACATCTCAGATGACGTCGGCCCTTTGGTTATTCAGACTTTAGCCCAAATACACGGCTTGGCTTCTCTCTCAGCTGTTATAAAAAAAGAGCCAACCCTTTGGATGATTTGCAGGGAAGCCTTGCGGGGGATAAATGCGGGGTAAACATCCCAGTCGGACTTTTTGGCGCAAGCGTCATTTTTCAGTTTTAGCTTTCTTAATATTTTTAATTGTATTTTAGAATACAAATATTATACAAATATTATATATAGCAAAAAAAACTTTAGCAGCTTTACTTTTTCTCGAGTAAAGCTGCTTACGGCTTGCATCCTAGCTCTATCTTTTTCAGTCGCGAAGTGGTGACAATTTGAGGCAATTGCTGAATTTCCCGGCGACGCACACACTGGAACAATTGAAAAAATGAGGGCCTTAGTAACAAAGTGGGTCGACGAGACAAAGAACGACCAGATGATAACGGTTACACGTGGATTTGAACAAGGAGAAAAAGAGCGGTGCTATTGTTTCTCTTTTTGTTAGTCAATCTGAAAAGTACATATAATATTTTTATTCTAAAATACAATTAAAAATATAAAGATAGCTAAAACTGAAAAGATAAGAACAAAAACTTTTAATAAAGCTGATAATAAATAAAAATATAAATACAAATATTAATGAATAAAATCAATACTACATTTAAATAGGGGCTTGAAATGTAAAATTGATTAATTTCTAAGTTGATTGCATCAAAACCTGCAATAAATTCGATGAATATCGCCCTCTTGGTGGCTACTCTACAAGGTGCGTTCCAAAGTAAACAGGTCTTTAAAAAAAAACAGAACAAATAGTTTTTTCGGCAAAATCAATTTATTTTATTCAAAATAGTCTCCTTCTGCTTTAATACAGCTTTTTGCACGCTCCAAAAGCATGTCGAACGAGTGTTTTAGCTCGTTGCCCGGTATGGCCGCCAGTATGCCGGTGCAAGCCTATTTAATGGCCTCTATGTCTGCATAACGCTTTCCTTTCATCGGCAAATGCATTTTTCCGAAAAGGTAGAAGTCGCACAGTGCCATATCAGGTGAATACGGGGAGTGGTTGATGCTTAAAATGAGATTTTTGGTCAAATAGTCGGTCACAAGCGTTGATCGATGAGACGGCGCATTATCGTGCAACAAACACCATCTTCCATCTTCG
Organism: Drosophila pandora; assembly: GCA_021223865.1. Taxonomy (NCBI): domain Eukaryota; kingdom Metazoa; phylum Arthropoda; class Insecta; order Diptera; family Drosophilidae; genus Drosophila; species Drosophila pandora. Next base: position 211,112 of record JAJJHT010010590.1, read on the forward strand.
CGATATTCGGGCTGAACAAGTCGAATACGGCGCACCAAACGCTTTAAAACTCCAAGGTAGAATACCGCATTAACGTTTTGGCCAGGTGGAACAAATTCTCTGTGGACATTACCCTTGGAATCCTAAAAACAAATCAGCATAGTCTTCACTTTTGACTTCTCCAGGCGCTTTTTTTTTGGTTTCGGCTCGTCCGGCGCCTTCCATTCAGCCCTCTGGCGTTTGGTTTCGGGATCATATTGAAAACACCACGTTTCGTCACCAGTCACAGTCTTGTAAAGGAAGTTCGGTTATTTGTTTTGCCTCTTTGAAAGCGTTGAAACCACTCATGCACTCTGCTACGGGATAGGCAATCATCGCCATAAACTTGTATCATCAATTGATATGTTTCGGTAAAAGTTTTACCAATTTTAAAACAAAAGAGCCGTTCTTTGATCTCAATACAAATTTTTATGATTATAAATTGCAAAATTAGGATAAACAAGAAAGAAAAGCTAACTTTGGGCGGAGCCGAAGTTGATATACCCTTGCAGTTAAGGTTGTACCTTTTCCGATCCTTTAGTTATATGGCGGCTATAGGATGTAGTCGACCTATCTTTATGAAATTTGGCAGAACAGTTTAGATTGCCCAAAAGTCCCATCATTCTAGCTTAAAAAAGAACAAAGTTATGCCATTTCCGATCGTTCAGTTATATGGCAGCTATAGGATATAGTCAACCGATCCTTATGAATATAAGATACACTTTGTACGTACACTTTGTACATATTTTGACCAAATATATCGTAACGAACTGTATTTGCTAATATATGTTCGCAACAAATGCCGCGGCTAGCTCACAGAGTTTGGGGATCGTTCCACCGAATTTATATATTCGACGTGATTGCCCGAGCCCAGAAATAATACAGGGTGCTTCGCTGAATAAATATTCCCTTTATTCTTGATAAAGTTACAACAAGGTGAATCTCACCGGCTTCTTGGCTCAGCCAACCGACCGCTCGTCCTCCCGTCGATCCCCGATCCCCGCTCCGGGTTGGTGCCAATACACACGCCCTCCCAAAGCTTGCGCCCAGCAGGACGAGTGGTCTTGGTGCCTGGCGCCGAAACGGCTCACGGTTCCCTCCGTTTGGACTCACATGATCCAGCTGCGGGGCCTGTGCCGTCGCTGTTGTTGTCGTCGCTGCTCTTCTGACGTCGCTGCTCTCTCGTCGTCGCCGCTCTTCTGTCGTCGCTGCTCCCTCGTCGCCGCCGCTCCTGTTGCTGCTTCCTTCGCTGATCCTGTCGCTGCTCCTCCTTTCCGGGTGCCGTGGACCTTCGGTATCCTTGGCTTACAGGGAATGCCCTTTCGCCGTGGCCAGCACCTAATCCGTGTTAGCAGACCGATAGGCTCACCTTCCAGGCATAGACCGGGCAGGATGCGCTTCTCGGTGCCTGCCGGCCGGATCAGGGCACGAAGGGCCTACCTACCCCACAGGACACGCCCCCGGTTGCGTTCGCCACTAGCCTCCAAACACCTGCGTGCCTACGCTCCGCAGGATTTATGGCAGACCAGAGGTTTTGGCGTCGCGTCTCCTATGACTCCAGGTGATACGCTGTGCATACGCCCCAGCGCCTGGATCAGGATTCTATTGACTTTCCCGGGGTGTCCCTGCTTGGTTTCACTGTTGGGCTTGAGTTCCCGAGCTGGCTACCCCTCGCTTTACAGGATCACACCTGGTCTTAACGGTCAGGAATCGACAAGGCGTATGCCAGGCCGATCCGTCGCAATCGCCAGGATACCTGTCGTTCCCGACTCGTTTGACCCTTGGGCTTCAGTTCCGCCGCGGATCCTTGATCCTTTTCCCACTTGCTCCTGCCTTATACTGTTTGGCTGATTCGCGTACCGCCGCCGGACTTACCCACAGGGGGTCCTTAAGCTACTGATCGCAGATCCCTGCCCACTTGCTTAAAATCCCGCACTTGAGACTGTCGGACTTACCCACGGGGGGTCCTTCAGCCTATACTCCTAATTCCTCCAAGGAAACTTTCCCGCTTGAATGTCAAACTTACCCACGGGGGGTCTTTCACTTAACTCTTTCAGCTTCCCTTGAAGACTCGGTCCCGATTTGCTCCAGGGGCCCTCCTTATATTGTGGCTAAAGCGCCCGTTCATCCTTGCAAATCTCGCTTCCTGCCGTTAATCCTTCGCTCCTCTACTGTCGCCGTTAACTTTCTCCAATTCCCACCGCCTTTCTATCGTAGGGCTTTCTTTATTTGCCTCTTCCCCCGTTTGCCCCGCTTGAGCCTTCGATCCGTATTGTTATTGTGCAGGTCATCGGATTTCGTTCATATACCCCCGAGCCCGCCCCCTTGGTCATTCCAAATGCATTTCTGTGTTTTTCTGCATTCTTCTAAACACAGCTGTGCAGTCGCAGGCCGCCTCGTTCCCCGCCGTCCCCGCTCTCTCCTTTAACATTCGAGCGCGGCCGTGGAGGCCCGCCCGGGACCGTTACCTTCCACGGTGATTCCTCTATCTCCTTCTTCCGTACGCGCTGCTGCCCCCGTACTCCGCCTGCACTGGACGCATTTCTTCTCTTCCGTTCTTTCTAAACACAGACGCGCTGGCTCTTTCGACGCCGCCGTGCTAGCTTGCCTGTTCGTTTTTTGTTTTTTGCTATTGTTTTTGAAAATATAACGATTTGAAGCAGTGCGCCCGCGTCAATGACGTCAGGTCCCAACTTGTTCCTACACGCCGACAACTCTATTTTAAATCATACGGATTTCTGCCTTAAAAATACTCACATTTTATCAGTTTTCTAATTAAAATAAAGTAAATGAAATCTGTTACGCTATCAGCGTTTTGATAGCGGCCGATCTAAACAAATGCCGCGGCCGATCCCAAACAATGCCGAATAACAAATGCATAAAACTAAGAGCTTGCGCAGAAGCTCCACCAAAGCTCCCAAAGTGCATGCGCTACAAAAGAACAACAAAGCGCATGCGAATCTGAGAGAAACAAAAAATATGGAACAACTGATAACGGGCAATTATTGGACCGCTGCGGCTAGTTACAGTGAGACAATTTATTAGTAATAATTATGATATTTGATACTGGCACAAGTCCCAACAAAATCATTCAAAAAAACATAATTGTTTTAAAAACGAAACGTTTTTTCACGGATAAAAATTTTGTACTTATGATAACTAAATAGAAATAGTAAAATGCAAATTGTCTGAGGAACTAAGAAATCAGTTAATAAAGTTAAGTGGATAATTAGTGTCAACTTAGCGGACTAATAAAACACCCCATGCTGTTTGGTTCACACTTAGTTAGTGTCCACTAATACATTCGGAGTGCTTAATACTAGTTAGGCCCAGGTATGAAAAGCATCATGTTTTCAAACACCAGCCTATTTATCCCAACTGTTTGAGTGGGTCTTCTGAATTGGTAGAGTCCTACCCTATTATTTCTGAGTTGGACTTAGAAAATTTTCTAATTTCAGACTTTTGTTTCTATTTACTATTTTATTTCAGACTCAAATATTATAACATTCGATATGAATAGAATTAATGATGTTGGAACTACCCACAATTCGCATTTACAGAAAATGTTATCCTATTATTTTTATAATATATTTATTATGTCTATTATTCAGTTTCAGGCGTAGCAATAATGTTCATAGGAAAATACCCACAGACGCTCTGCGATCTTAAGAGCGCAAAATGGCATACCCCTCTCCACCCTATATTGAAGGTTAGATCTACACTGCCATAGTCAGACCCATACTGATGTATTTAGTTCAAGTATGGTGGCAAGACCTCAAAAAGAAGAACTTCCTTAAGAAGGTGGAAAAAATCCTGCGAGAAAACCCAGCAATGGAGCACCCTTGATAAGGGCCACTCTACCATTCTACTAAATGACTCCCAGGGAGTATCCCCAAACTCCTTTATATAGAGAAGGGATATCCATAACCTTTATGCTCCTCTGAACCAAATTCCATAACAAACATTGAAACCCATGTACAACTGTTTCTATGTTGAAAAAAATTTCTTGCAGTTTTAAAAGGTTCAGTAAAACAAAACAGATTTTGTAGATAGCCATGACTTTTTGAAAATATGAGATTAAAAACTCCTTTTTAATTGAAGAAAATCTTGTTTAACTTACTATAATAAATTCAATAAAATTATTTCGAGTTTTCCCGCAAATCCAAAAGTAAAACATGGTATATTCTACCGATTTTAATAAGAAAAAAATCTTCCATAGGAAAATTTTTGGGAAAAAATCATAGAAGCACAAAAATAAATCCAGAAAATCGGAGATTTGAAATTTGGATGAGTGTTCCAAAGATATGGTAACAGCTAGATGCTGCTTCTTCTCTTAGGTGTACCGCGGAAACTGTGGGTGATGGAACATATGTTTGGTATGTACTTTGGTTCAGGGGAGCATAAAGGTTATGGGGCAGGTGAAATTATGCGTGAAGATTTTTTGCTGTTGGCCTGTGTTATTGGAAGTTCCGCTTTCCATGTTTGGTCGATTTATTTTGTTGTGGGATAAGTTTTTTAGGGTTCAGGGGGTTCGGGGTCTTCGGTCTAAAAATTTCTAGCATGTCCCGCGTCTTTTTATAGCCAAATATTTAATACTAAAAAAATGCTACTAACAATTCTTTCTCTGTATAAAGTGTAATTTATGTAATTTTTAAGGAATTAGTAAACATTGTCGCCTTCCAGAACTGTTTTTACTGTCTTTATCAATTTTTGAAGTCTTGTGCCCCAATCCTGTATTATAGAAGTTAAAGGTGTCCTTTATTGGACACCTGATAATCAGAACTCCAGGATTCATGTTTCGTTGGGTACAATTTATTTTTGGTTCTTAATCTTAACAATACATTTGATAATTGATGGAAAACAGTGTTTTAAAAGATACGATTTGAATTTGGGTAAAGGAATATTTAGATTCAGCTGTCAGGTTCTGAGGTCCGGAGAAGACTGGCCACGCAGAGCACAACTCTGATCCCTCCGATCGTCGGTTCGGAATCGGCCGATTTCCCACTCCAACTCTATATGTGGTGTCAGCGTGTGTGGTGTCGGCGTGTTTGGTGTCGGCGGGTGTGGAGTCAGCTATCCGGTGTCAAGAGTCAGCGTAACACTTATAGTTTTGTATCAGCTCTCCCGCAACATTTTAGTCAGCGTACATAGTTGCACACTTGTGACTTAGTTGCACTCTTGCGACATAGCCGGATGTACTTGAACCCACAGCACTTGAGTATTGGGAATTGCTTATGCTGTGGATTCGGGTTTGAGAGTCTGGGTCGAGTTCAGGGCGTAGTAGTAGGGGGCGAATAATGCTGAGCAAAGGGAGGGGCTCGAATGTGCCGGGTGATAACTCCTCCCCCTCTAAAAGTCTGCGTCCCGCAGATCAATTAACAGAATGGTGGGCTGTTGTCGATGTCCTCTTTGGGTTCTCCAGGTCTTCGGTTATAACCCTTGTGGTTGGTATTCCTTCGGTGGAGGTCAGCTTCCTCCAGATGATGAACAGGATTAAGAAGACTATTAGTGTGAGTGAAGCCTCCAAGACATAGGAGAAGGTTACGCCCCGTGAAACGCCAGACATCACCTGCGTGTTTTGGGCGTTGACGTCATCAACGTAACCAAGGGAAGGTCTATAGCCAGTTACCGTAATGTTGGTCAGTACTGGAGGTAAGGCCATAGGGTGATTTGCGGAATAGGCGGTGAAGTTCTTGTTCCGGACTGTGACGACTTCGTTGTTGAACTGGACTATGTACGTCCCTTCCAGTTGGTACTCTCGTTCGGGTGTTGCAAGCGATCCATTGTAATTGGAGAGGAATAATGTCCCATCCTCGACTAACTGTACGACCTCTTCGTTGCTCCGAAGGTATGAGCAGGATGCATGGCCACCCTTCAGGAGCCGTGGAATGCATGAGTTCTCCTCCAAAGCTATTAAATCTTCCTCTGGGCAGACTGTTATGTTGCCGATGGAGGAAAAGATGCCCTCTACCGCATATGTTTCCTTTCTGTTTAATGCGAGCTTCTGGTGCTCGAGCACTATTTGTCTTCCGCCTGATACCGTTATATACAAGCGTACCAGTTCGTATCTCCTGTTAGATACTTTGGGGAGCGCTAGGATGTATAGTAACGTCGTGCCATTGGAGAGTACGGTTGGCCGGGAAAATTCCACTGCTTCCACAGCGTTTTGGTACGGGAGATCGTTGACTTCCGTGAGTATGGTTTCAATTTCCTCGTGATCCAGAAGATTCGAATTCGTCACTCCCGTTTTGGCAAGTTGGCAGGCCCTCGTGATTTCCGCCACTTGGTCAGCCAGGATAATTGCTTTGTGCAGTGTCGCTGTAACTGCGTGGAGATCTCCGTCAATCGCATTGACTCTCGCTACCACATCATTTAGTTCTTGAATCGATTTGTGGCTTGCGTCGAAGAGTCGGGCGTTGATCCGAATTTGCTGGTTGATGTTTTCGGTGATCATCTTCTCCGAGTTAAGTACCGCATTCCAGTCCTCTGCATCCGGTGATCCTGCTATCCATTTCCAGGCTGAACCCAGCCAGTTTACCGCTCGAGCTCTGCGTGATGTTGGCCTCATCACTCTGTTCATCCCTTCCGCTGCCTGCTCCAGGTAATGCCTCGTTATTGTGTTGATACGTTGATCCGTCAGGGTTGCCGCATCCCGGCTAGTTTCGTCCACTAGCTGCATCATCCTCGATATGTCGATGACGTGAACCAGTTTGAACATTCCGTTGATGCGCCATACTCCTCCTTGTTGCAGGGGTACGACGGGTGCGTCGTATTTGTATATGCGCGCGGCTGACGTGAGACCGATGATTGTGAGGCTTGTAGGGCAGTGATCAAGAAGGAAAGAAAAGCTTGTGTATATACTATTCATACTTATAATATCTTATTCTACGTTTAATGTTTTGTGAAAGTGTTAAAAAAAAAAGTTATTTGTGTTTTGTTTTTTTTTCTTAAAAAAGAGAGGGTCGTAAAGCGCTCTTCAATTCCTCAAGTCTGCTTTGTGTAAGATTTTCCCTGATTTAGTTTTTATCGTCACTCCGCGATTCTCTTGGACCTCCTCTGGTCTGAAACGTTGTTTCTCTTTAGTTTTGATCTGCTTATTAGCGACGAAAACCTTATCCCTCGACTTGTATTGTTTAGGTTCGGTCCTATTTTTATTATGCGCTATATTGGCCATAATCTGGTTTCGCTCGATCAGGCCTCTAACGTCTTCAAGTGTTTTTTCCTTGAAGTTTGATAATCCCTGATAATTGATGCGCGATGCGCGGTTTAAAAATAGGTCGACGGGCTTTTTATTTGTTACTGAATGGACAGTGTTATTGTATCTGTCCACAGCGATCAGTGCTAACTGTGCACTCGTGAAATTTGGATGTTCAAATTTCAAACACCGGAAAATTTCCAAGAAGGTTGAATGGAATCTTTCCACTTGGCCGTTAACTTCGCTCTTCTGAGTAGGGGTATAATATAGTTCGATCTCCAATGTTCGGAGATAGTTTAATACCGTCGGACAAAGGAGACCCCTTTCGTTGTCTGACACTATCATTCTAGGCACCGTAAAGTAATGAAGGGCCTCTAACAGTGTTTCGCGGAGGTGAATTGATGCCTTGGATTGTAGGGGAAAAAGTTTGGCAAATTTCGTAAATTTGTCGATACAACTTAGATACACCCGTTTTTCTAAGGTGAACACGTCAATATGCAATATTTCGCATGGGTAGTTTGGGATGGGTGTCGGTTGTAACTCTGGTTTATTGGGATGACGCTCATATTTGAACCGCTTACAGCAGTCGCATGATGACAACTGAGCACGAACCGTACTTGCCATTCTGGGAAAATAGAATTTCTCCAGAATTTGGATGGTCACTTCTTTTGGGCCTCTGTGGGCCCTGCGATGTTCCCTTTCTATTGTCTCAGAGATTTGCTCTGAATCGGACAAATCCTTTACCAATCTCTGCGTTATTCGAATTTTATATAGCTTAAAATTCTCAAAGCATATAGATTGGAAGGATGGGAGGTAAGTCTCAGCAATCTTCACTCCATTAATTATGGAGGGTTTCAAATATTTACCGAGTATATTCACTAAATCGGACATGGTCTCATCGTTAAGCGGAATTAAATGGCGGACATAACCAACATGTAGGTGCTCGCATGAGTACTCAAGCTGGTTTTCGTCAAAAACCAGTTGATTCCTAAACGCATTGATTGGTGTTTCCACATGTGGTATTAATTGGGAAGCGTCCTCAAGCGCACTGTGAACGGTGGCCAAGGAGTCGGTTTCAGAGGCAGTGCAAGTAGTTGACCCGAGGTAATTAACTTGCGTCGTGATACGCGAAAGGGCGTCAGCATCGACGTTGGATTTACCGGGCTTATACAAAAGTGTGCAGCCATATTCCTCAATTCGCGTGTTCGTCCGTAGAGCGTAATGCGGCAACTACGTCAAACTTGAACTCGCGGGAATAACGGTAGGTCCCGGAGTCGTAGTCAAAGAATGTAAATAATCTGACTAAATTTACCTGAGTTATGCAAGGGGCTGTGCTTGCTATGATCAGGCTGGAGTTGATGTGCTTGAAGTCCTGGGTGGTTTTCCTCAAGTACCGGTGGTTGTGGGGTTGGCTGATATCTTCTCAGCTGGGCCTACTGGCGGTCCGTTTCACGGGAGCAACACTCGAAGTAGGTTAGGTAGCGCGGGGTCGGCCGGTGGTCCGGTTTTACGGTAGCAACACTCGAGCTGGACTGGTATGCCGCGAGATCTCCTCGTGGTCCGTTTCACGGGAGCAACACTAAGAGTAGTGATATGACGCGGGGTCTACTGGTGGTCCGGGTTTACGGTAGCAACACTCGAAGTAGACTGGTATGCCGCGGGTCCTACTTGTGAATCGTTTTACACAGGATCACGTGATGTAGGGTGAGTTTTAAGTGCCGGAGCTTCAACACTGAGTAACGAGATAATGGAGTCTGATTTCGCAACTATCTTTATTTTAGAAGAACAACTCTTATATAAGATGCTAAATTATACATACTTAACTCTAAGGAAGGTCAATGTTATGGACGTGATAAAACTAATGTTAATGCCAGGGTTAACCACCTCTGAGTCTGCTGACTCAGATTGTTTGGTCATGTACTGCTTGTACATGCATTTCGGCTTAGCTCGCTGATTTTTTGCTTGCTTCGGCCAGTTGGTCATTCTTCTTGCGGCGCCGTCTACTAGTGCTGGGTTATTAGGTTGAATATTGTTTTATGCTTATTGCTAATTATTACTAGGTGCACTTAATAGGTTAGTGGGTTGTGTTGCGACATGCTGATGTGTATTGGATCAAATTACTAGTGTGTATCTAGGGTAGTAGGTCTTGGCAATAGGTGCCAACATTCTCCCCCCCCATTGAGGTACTCAATAATAGAGGCTGTTATGTCATTTTGTGAACCACTTTCAGTATCTCGGTCGATCATGTCGTTGCTCTTCTTTCAGGTTATTGGTCCGTATTACGGTCGCACGAAATGGTCCTGTCACGAACGGGACTCCTGCATAGCGAAATTTATGGATGAATATTGTCGCAGTCTTCGATTGCGTAACTCTGATGTCCACTTCTGGTATGCTGGCCGTATCATGCCTCGCCGCGGTACCCCTGCCTCTCTAGGGATGGAGGATCGCGACCTGATTCTCGTGCAGTTCCGTCCAGCTGGCCGAGTTGCCCGGAGGCGCCTTAGTCGTCGTTCGGCTTGGGATAGTGATGACAACCTTTCTACTGATAGCGGTCACTCTTCGATGGGCACCATTGATGGCGATGCTTCTTAACTTAATAAATTTTCCTTATAACTATGTTTTTCTTGCTTGGCTTTTACTGAGACGTCCCTGGGTCGTAGACTTCAAATCTCCTGTGATGTCCATCCCGTGTTACTGCTGCTAGATGTTGTTCGATCAGCTGGAATCCTTCTCCTTGGGCTGGTATCGTCCTCTGGTTGGTTGCTGAGGTGTCTTTCCAGACACACCGTGTGTATCCTGCCCATGCGGCTACGAGGATTGCTATTCCTAACATTATGACTCCGGAGTATTGATGCGCCAGATTCCAGTCTGTATCGCTGTCCACATTCTCCTGTGCCTGCTTCGTCCATGTTTTCAATCCCTGCACCTCTGCATGTAGTCGGTCTAGCTGATCCAATGTTGACTCCAATTGACCTTCCGTTGTCTTTATTTTTTCCTGTGATGGCCACTCGTGCACATAACCTCCTGACATCTTTACTGTTCCTGATGAGTTAACTTGCGCTCGTCCCAATAACGTGATGGTCGGACTTTGGATCACACAATCTTGCCTGATTGTCATTTTTCCTACGCCTTCGATGATGACTTGATCCTTTTCGGCCGAACAGACATAAGTCATTGTTATTGGTTTCGTGGTCCCAAAAATCCAAGCATTTTGCTCTGTCAATTGAATCCAATAACTGGTTCCCTTGATTGGCTCTGGCTTACATTCTCCTGCCTGATGTCTTGCTAAGGCTGCCATTGTACACGGGAGTTGATGGGCGTCCGGGCCAAAGAGCGTCTGCTTAAAATCGCATACCTTGATTCCGTTCGTCATGCTGATACACTGCCTAAGGTGTTCTTGATTGATCGCGAAGTGGTGTTTCCGATGATCATCTATTGCTAGATATCCTGTTTCCGTCTTGGTTATCACCAGGCCTTCTCTTGTTATTTGTGGAATTGGCTCCATCCGATATACTGTGAATTCATCTTCTTCGACTAACGGAACGCTTGTATGAAACATCAATAAATCCTCGGTTTCTTGTACTCTAGTGGTCGCCAGTCGATATAAGTCTCGTGCTGTTTCACTGCTGATGGGTAATCGTCTTCCCGGTGGCAGATGTGTTTGTATCTTTGTGATCACCTGTTTTACTTGTTCCACCGACACCAATGCAGGGCTTAATTTTCCTTCATGTGCCCCGATTAACACGTTCAATACAGCATCCTGGACCCGCCGAATGTGATTTGCCACGACGACCAATTCTGAGACTGCATGCGGAAGATATCTATCCGCCGCATGGCTTCTTATCTTGATTCTGGCTAGACTGGCTTCTAAGTCCTGCATCCTCTTCTGAGTTTCGATCGTCGTCCTCCTCATAATGTTGATGGTTGTATCCAGAATTGATGTCTGGTTCTCCACTATTTTATGTGTGACGCTTTCTTGGGCTCGTAGTTTGCTAACAATCTCTTCCATCCGTTTGGCATATTGATCATCGAGTACTCCGAACAGACCATTCGCTATATTTCCAACGATGTTCAGTGCTCCGCGTTTTTGTCGTCGATGATGCATTAATTGATCGGCATCTTGGATTTCTGCTACTTCCTGCTGCAACGTTTGTATGATCGTGGGACAAACCTCATATGCCGTTGAGCACCATTGTTTTATGGATTGGATGCCTCTTTTGACAGTCTCAATTTCTTGTGCCAATTGGCTGAGGTCAAAGAATGTGATGAGTGTCCACTCCGCAGATTTGACTGCTATCCTATCGGTGGGTTCTATGATGGTCCCGGTCGCATTATTGATTGGAGTAATGACCACAGGGTTGACGGTCTTCAGTTCTGATGGTGTGGAGATGGGTAATGGTAGTCCGGGCATCACCCAGACGAGTATCATTGTTAGGACAAGCATTTTTTTGATATTATTGGGGTTCCTCCTTCTTATCGTTGATTGGTAACACCGCCAGTCGGTGTATAGCTCGTGTTATATTGCCTGATTGTGTTCGTATTTCAGCAACTCGGATCTCGCCTTCTTTTCCGGGATGTACTGCGACGATGCGTCCGAGGGGCCAGTTCAACGGAGCGATGTTGTCTTCTTTTATTATGACTAGATCGCCAATTTTTACCGTCTTACAACTTCTTGTCCACTTTGATCGATTCTGTAGTTCGTGTAGGTACTCGTGGCTCCAACGTGTCCAAAACTCCTTTCGTAAGTGTTCGAGGCGCTTCCACCGAGTGAGTAACCCTGTGCGTCGCCTTGATTGGTGAATGTCGGGTGATGCCGTAAGAGGTTCCCCGATCAGGAAATGCCCTGGCGTTAATGCCGTAAGATCCCTTGGGCTGGAAGAGACAGACGTCAACGGGCGAGAATTTAGAATGGCTTCAACATCAATGACTATGGTTTCGAGTTCTTCATGAGTTAGTGTGGCGGTATATAGCGTTCGTTTCAATAAGTGCTTTGCTGATTTTACCGCGGCTTCCCACAGGCCTCCGAAATGGGGTGCCCGAGGTGGTATGAATTTGAATTCAATGCTCAGTTTCGCGCAAGTCTTGTGTATCATTGCTTGTGCTTCTTCGGCGAAGATTGCTTCCTTTACTTCTGATAATTCGTTATAGGCTCCCACGAAATTTGTTGCGTTGTCACTATAGATTTTTGATGGTAGTCCTCTGCGTCCGCAAAATCTCTTTAGTGCTGCCAGGAAGGCTTGGGTCGTCAAATCGGTTACCACCTCTAGGTGCACTGCCTTGGTTGAAAAACAACAAAACACGGCTAGGTACACCTTATGTGGTCGTTTTCCTCGGATTTTATAGTGAGTCCAAAAGGGCCCGCAGTAGTCCACTCCGCAATTCTTAAAGGGTCTATGTTGTTGAACTCGATCTGCTGGTAATGGACTCATTATTTGATTCAACAATTTTGGTCGAATCCGGCAACATCTGACACAACGGCTTACTGTTTTTTGAGCCAATTCCTTTCCTCTTAGTGACCAAAATCGTTGTCTAACGTTGCATAGTAATGCCTGTGGTCCGCAATGCGCCAGTTGCTGATGTTTCCATTGAAATAGGAGTATTGTCAATGGATGGGTTGGAGATAATAACATGGGATGTGTGGCGTCATATGATAATGCTGCGTTTTGTAGTCGTCCTCCTACTCGAATTATTCCGTCTGGGTCTATAAACGGATCTAGGGCACGTAGTGGATCGTTTGGTCCTACAGTTTTCGTCTTCTTGAGTTGTAGCATGGATGTTGGAAAGTGCTGTGCCTGTATTTCCCGTATTATCACTCCTAATGCCTCATTCAACTCTCCTGGTGACAGTGGTCCCGTTCTCTTCTTCTCTGGTTTGCGGCAATTGAAAATGAATCGCCGCATTCTTCCTATTATCTGCAACATCGTATCGAATGATCCATGGTGGTTAATATGTTCCATCCAGTCGTCAGATTTATTGACTATGCTGCAAACAGCCTCCTTCTTTCTTTCTTGATCTTCGTTTGCATTGTATGTTCCTGTTGAGTGGAATTTAGGCCAGGACTCGGGATCTTGCCCCAAGAATGGCGGTCCGGCGTACCACAGCCTTGAATCTCTTAATTGGGCTGCCGTGCACCCTCTGGAGAGAATATCTGCAGGGTTATCTGTTGATGCTACATGTCTCCACCACTCTGGGTCTGTTAGTTCTTGAATTTGGGCGACTCGGTTCGCCACAAACGTTTGGAATGACGAAGCAGTGGCGTTAATCCATTTTAATGCAATCTCTGAATCTGACCATAAATGTATTGCTTCTAGGCTTACGTTAAGATCGGTTTTTACTCTGTTTGTGACTTGAGCTGCTAATACCGCTGCACAGAGTTCTAAGCGAGGCAGGGTCTGTTTCATCAGGGGCGCTACTCGGGCCTTTGAACATAGCAATCTTGTGATAATATTGCCTGTCTTATCCCTTGCTCGCAAATATGCCACTGCTCCATATGCTGCTTCTGATGCGTCTGCAAATACATGTAATTGAATGCCTCCTGATGTGTCAGCTGGTAGTGCACATCTTGGAATTTTTATTGTCGTCAGGATTTGGACATCATGTCTGAATGTTTGCCATTGCTGGGTGAGTTCTGAACCCAGTTCCGTGTCCCAGTCGATCTTCAACTCCCATAATCGTTGCATCCTTATCTTTGCCGTTGTTACCACTGGACCAAATAATCCTAGAGGGTCGAAGATTTTTGCTAGTTCGGAACACACAATTCTTTTAGTGATGACTCCTGTGTCTTCGGTCGCCGCGCGTCCTTGGAGCCAATCTCCGGGTGGATCCCAAATAATTCCGAGCGTTTTGACGGTTTGTTCAGTAAAATTGCTGAAATCAAGATTCATTTCTCGGTCTTCTTCGGGAATGTCTGCTAATAATGCTGGGTGGTTTGCGCACCATTTTCTTAGTTTGAATTTCGCTTCTCCCAAAAGTTGTATTAGTTGATCCCTCTTGATTAGTGCTTCATCTATGGTGTGACCTCCGGTCAGACAATCATCTACGTAGCAACCCTGTCGAAGTGCAGCCGCACCCTGGGAGCAATGCTCAGGTGCTGTGTCCGCCAAGTATTGCAAACATCGGGTGGCCAAGTATGGAGCAGTTGCCGTGCCATAAGTGACAGTGTTTAGTTGATAATATTTTAGTGGTTCCATGAGGTTACGTCTCCATAATATGATTTGAAACTTTCGGTTATCTGGATGTATCATAATCTGCCGGTACATTTTCTCTACGTCTGATGTAAACACATATTGATAAGATCGGAACCGTAAGAGAATGGATAGTAATTCGCTTTGAACTGTTGGTCCAATCCGTAATAGATTATTTAAACTTTTTCCACTTGTCGTCGTCGCTGAAGCGTCAAATACCACCCGGAGTTTGGTAGTACTACTGTCAGGTTTGAGTACACAATGATGAGGAATGACATAATGGGTTGATGTTAGTTGTTTGGTTGTTAACCTAGTCATATGCCCTAGTTCCTCGTATTGATCCATGAATTGTACGTATTGTTTCTGGAGATCAGGGTCCCTTTGAAGTCTCTTTTCTAATGCATAGAAACGGCGATAAGCCATTGGGAGGGAATTTCCCAATGTTTGTGGATCTTCTTTAAATGGTAAGCGTACACTTAATCTTTTGTCTGCCCTCCTTTCGATGTTTTCTATAAAATGCTGTTCGCATAACTTCTCGTCCGTGGTCAGACTCCTTTTGGTTTCATCGAGGGTGTCTAACTTCCAAAACTGCTCGAGCAGTCTATCGATTCTTGGTTCCTCCATGGTTGATAGTGCACTGCTTACAGGTGGATTGGTGTGAACCACAGACCTGGTTGTTGCTGGTCCGGATATAATCCATCCTAATGGGGTCCGTTGAAGTAATGGTTGTCCTTGTCCTAGGTTTATATGTAGCGGCTCGATGAGTTGTGGGAGACACTCGGCCCCAAGCAGCAAATCGATCCCTTGTGGCTGATTGAACTTGGGATCTGCTAAACGCAGTTCTGGTGGAATATTTTTCGGCCGCATAATTGACTCAGATGGTTGATTCGTCATGATTTCTGGTAGTACATAAGCCACAAGTTGTGTTTTGAAGTTTGTGGTTAATGAGAACATATTTAGTACTGTCCGGGAGGTCGCTTGTTTTATGCCTCCTATGCCCCTTATGGTAAGGTTGGATGGTGCTGATTGGACTCCGAGTTTGTCTGCCAATTCCTGAGAAATTAAGTTCACTTGTGATCCGGAGTCGAATACTGCGCGGCATGGGTGTCGTGCCTCCATAGGACCTTGGACTTCTACTTGTGCGGTTGCTAGTAGTACATAAGGTTCTGTACTTTGGCAGGTTGTGGATGCGCTTGTTCGCGTGGATGTATTATGCAGCATTGTGTGATGATTCCCTTTGCAAACATGACATGAGAACCTAGATTTGCATGAGTTTACTGTATGGTATAGGGATAAACAGTTGGTGCAGGCATTCATCCTTGTTATTCTTTGCATTCTTTCATTCGGAGTCATGTCCAAAAACCTTTGGCAAGTTTGAAGTCGATGATTGCTATGAGTGCATATAATACATTTTTCAACCGTAGCTTGAGTTGATGAGCGAAAGCCATTATTGGCCGCTGTCTTTTGTAGCGTAACTTGGCTGGTTGCTTGCCGTTCTAAATGGTCAAGCATTTGTTTTAGTGATTGTGGGCACGTTGGGTTTGTGATGGCGAGTTCTACACAAGATAGGGTGTGGGAATCTAATTTTTCTTCGATAATGTGTATTAGAATCGGATCCCAACCTACCGTTGATATATTGAGGGCGTGAAGGGCGGTAATTGTCCTAAGCACCGCATCATGTAAGCTACGCAGCTGATCTGCTGATCCATTAGTTTTTGGGTGGGCAAACAAGGTGGCTAGTGTTGATTTGATGAGAATCCTTTCATTCTGATATCTTGTCTTTAATCGTTGCCAGGTATCTTGGTAACTGGCGTGTCCTCCAAATGTAGTGGAGATTAAATTCTTAGCCTCTCCAATCACATGATTTTCCAGATACCGGAATTTTACCGCATCGCTATATTCTTGATTGTGAACCAGCTCTGTAAAGATGTCGCAGAATCGTGGCCACTTCAAGTAGTCTCCATCAAATTTGGGAATATCGACTGGTGGTATTACAAACGGAGAAGCCATTGTGGGTTTTTGAGTTGATGCCGACGTTGATTGAGATTCTTCGTTCAGAAATGAGAAATACTCTGCTCGGACCACCTGGAATCTGTCATCGGTGTGTCCATCATTTTTTAAGGTTGGCTCCAGATCGATGAGATCATGGTATCCCGTGACGATTTCCTTCCATAAGTCCCTCATGTGTTGTCTGATGTGTGTAGATAAGTCCCGTCCTTCAGTGCGGTTGCACAGAAAGTCTTCCATATCATCTAACCGTCCTTCATGTCTTCGTTTTAGAGATGTTAAGTGAGGGTCTTCTTCGATTCCTTGAGCTTGTGCCTTTGGCTCAAGATTTTCTCCTGTTTTCCGGGGCTTTTGTGACGGGCCTGACCCTGATGGAATTCCATCGGCAAATATCGCTTCATACTTGTTCACAAGTTCTTCTAGCGCCTTTACCTTTGTGAAATACTCGTGTTCTGGGCTTAGTGCCAGCTCCCGAAGCTTGGCGNCATTCTTTTTTGGGTCCATGCGTGAGTGAGCTGTTTTAGTCTCTCCTCGAAATATCCGGGCTTGAGCCTTCGCTCTGCGGAGTCTTTAGTGAAGTTTTTTATTAGCCGTTGGATGGCTATGTTGGTTTCAATTTGCTCATCGATGAGCATCGTGGTTACAGGGTCTGATTCTGATCCCATTGTTGCCGTGGAAGGTTTTGCGGTGTAAGGTTTTGTTTATAAATGAACTGCCGTGTGGCTTGGGTTCAGGGTGTGATCCTTTAGGAAGGAATCACGTCGGGGTCACCAAATGTTCGTCCGTAGAGCGTAATGCGGCAACTACGTCAAACTTGAACTCGCGGGAATAACGGTAGGTCCCGGAGTCGTAGTCAA
The DNA here is from genome assembly GCA_021223865.1 of Drosophila pandora. Classification (NCBI taxonomy): domain Eukaryota; kingdom Metazoa; phylum Arthropoda; class Insecta; order Diptera; family Drosophilidae; genus Drosophila; species Drosophila pandora. The sequence goes on from JAJJHT010010590.1 coordinate 228,373, forward strand.
AGAATGTAAATAATCTGACTAAATTTACCTGAGTTATGCAAGGGGCTGTGCTTGCTATGATCAGGCTGGAGTTGATGTGCTTGAAGTCCTGGGTGGTTTTCCTCAAGTACCGGTGGTTGTGGGGTTGGCTGATATCTTCTCAGCTGGGCCTACTGGCGGTCCGTTTCACGGGAGCAACACTCGAAGTAGGTTAGGTAGCGCGGGGTCGGCCGGTGGTCCGGTTTTACGGTAGCAATACTCGAGCTGGACTGGTATGCCGCGAGATCTCCTCGTGGTCCGTTTCACGGGAGCAACACTAAGAGTAGTGATATGACGCGGGGTCTACTGGTGGTCCGGGTTTACGGTAGCAACACTCGAAGTAGACTGGTATGCCGCGGGTCCTACTTGTGAATCGTTTTACACAGGATCACGTGATGTAGGGTGAGTTTTAAGTGCCGGAGCTTCAACACTGAGTAACGAGATAATGGAGTCTGATTTCGCAACTATCTTTATTTTAGAAGAACAACTCTTATATAAGATGCTAAATTATACATACTTAACTCTAAGGAAGGTCAATGTTATGGACGTGATAAAACTAATGTTAATGCCAGGGTTAACCACCTCTGAGTCTGCTGACTCAGATTGTTTGGTCATGTACTGCTTGTACATGCATTTCGGCTTAGCTCGCTGATTTTTTGCTTGCTTCGGCCAGTTGGTCATTCTTCTTGCGGCGCCGTCTACTAGTGCTGGGTTATTAGGTTGAATATTGTTTTATGCTTATTGCTAATTATTACTAGGTGCACTTAATAGGTTAGTGGGTTGTGTTGCGACATGCTGATGTGTATTGGATCAAATTACTAGTGTGTATCTAGGGTAGTAGGTCTTGGCAATAGGTGCCAACACCATAACTTTGGTGTTTTTTAAGTTAGAGGGTTGGGACTTTCCACACATTGATCGGAAATGCCACAACTTTGGTGTTTTTTAAGTTAGAGGGTTGGGACTTTCCACACATGTTATATTTGACCAAAATATCTTGTGTACAAAATTTCATAAGGATCGGCCGACTATATCCTATAGCTGTCATAGAACGATCGAAATTGGCATAACTTTGGTGTTTTTTAAGTTAGAAAGATGGGACTTGGTACAGATTCCATTTTGGACAAATCTAATCTGATAATCTGATTTGCCAAATTTCATAAGGATCGGCCGACTATATACGATCTTCTATATATCTAATAATATAAGATGCGTGGCGCCACCTAGCGGACTGCGACTGAACTGCAAGGGTATATAAACTTCGGCTCCGCCCGAAGTTAGCTTTCCTTTATGGCATTTCCGATCAATCAGTTATATGGCAGCTATAGGATATAGTCGACCGATCCCGGCCGTTCCGACTTATGTACTGCCTGCAAAGGAAAGAAGGATGTGTGCAAAGTTTCAACTCGATATCTCTAAAACTGAGAAACTAGTTTGCGTAGAAACAGACAGACAGACAGACAGACAGACAGACAGACAGACAGACAGACAGACAGACGGACAGACGGACATGAATTTTGACTCAGGAGGTGATCCTGATCAAAAATATATATACTTTATAAGGTCGGAGATGTCTCCTTCACTGCGTTGCACACTTTTGACCAAAATTATAATACCCTCTGCAAGGGTATAACAAGAGCTGCAAAAAAAAGACGGAAATATGGACAACCAATTTATAAAAGAAGCCGACGACCCTGTATGTATATATTTGTAGACTTAGTTTTTTAAAGTTTGGTTTTTAGGTTATTATTTCGATTTCCCCAAATTTGAGACAATACAAGACAAGGTGGAAAAAGAAATTTCTGGATATTCCAATATTAAGGTTGCATACACTCCTGATTTTAATGCTTTAGCTTGGTGGCATTTAAATAAGCAATTTTTCCGCTATTGCACAAAACAAGCTGCAAAATATTTTGCATTCCAGCGTGCAGCGCGGCTTCGGAACGGACCTTTTCAAACGCAAAAAATTTGATAACAGAGAAGCGTTGTCAAATAGCCACCAACTATGAAAATATTAACAAAATAATGTTTTTGCATTCCAATTTGAATTAGATATAAATTCTCTGCATTTAATTTGTTTTTATTTCCTTTTATTTACATTTACAACTCGAATCATTTGAATGAAACGTCTCTGTTTTCAACGTTCTCAATTCACTCAATTTGTTTCCTTCTACCAAATGATTGTGCAAATGAGTAGGCGTAAGAGATCCAACCCTCTCACATCATGTTGGCGTTGCTCTCAAATTCACTCAACTCATTTTTAGCATTGTGCATTTGAATGTGGGTTTTTTGCCATTCATGCAGATGTCTAATTCCTAATGCCTTAGTCAGCTCTGAGTCCCAAAGTGTTATTGGCTTAACGGTGCTCTCGGATGCTCTAACTTCAGGCGAGTTTGAAAACCACTTGCTCAATTCAACAATCACTTTCACGTTCAGTAACTGTTCAAAGTGATTGCTTTTAAAATCCAAATCCTGCCTGATATTGTTTTTAAAATCCAAAAGTCGAACTTTTCTGTACTTGTGAATTAGATTGGTAAATTCCAAGCTAGTCTATGCACGATTTCTCCCTACGGATCTGTAAGCGTTGAGCAAGATCTTCAGTAATGAAATTTATTTGTGACCCTGAAGCAAGTAATGCTCGGGCCAATATATGCTTGCCATTTTTTGTTCGAACGCTTATGATCGACGTCGCTAACAAAACCCTTTCTAGAGACGACGCATGCAAAGCCTGCGAAGTAGAAGGGCCATCATAAGTAGAAGGGAGGAGGATTTCTGTTGGTGGTGTTAACTCCAAATTATTTTCAGTCACAGTTAATCGGAGCAGAAATTTATGTTTCGATCTTGCACAGATTTGACAAATAGTCGATATGCACTTCGCTACCGTGTGGCCTTTTTGCAGACAATTTAGACAAAGGGAGTGTAGCGTTATTAGATTAAAAATATAAATAAAAATAAAACTTGTGTTAAGTTGCTTGTTTACCCCTGTTTATCCTGTTATAGTTTGTACGTCTCTACAGTGGACAGGTGATGGTACCTATGATTTAATATTTTTTCGAAATCGGACCACAGCGGCAATTCCTTATGATCCAGTTACTCTTCCTGCTTTAGCCTGGTCACTGGATCCACTCTACTATAAACTTAATTAATAATCATTGAGTTTGCAATTTTAGCATCATCTCTTATGGATATAATGATCCATAAATCTATGACACAGTGTCGGCCCTTTCCTCTGAAAAATTCAGCCCTTTCATCTAATTGCTCGATCTGGTGTTGCAATTCATTTGCCTTAGAAATTGTCTCATCTTATACCTGAAGCCTGCACTCTATCTCGGTCTTTACTAAAGTTAGTGATCCAGCTTCCAAACGTTCATCTAACCGGCATCTTTTTACTTTAACTTTTAATCTTCTTTTCATCTAGGGTAGTGGAATTTCGTTTCTGTTAATTATTAACCATTTTATAAAAAAATTATTTATTTTTCAATTAGAAAGGGAAATCGATACTGTTACGTTCTTAATGGCTTTTAATAGCAGCCGTATAAATATTTTATTAGGGGTTTTATTTAACGCTAAAACTCCAGCCGATCAAATCGATGCCAAAACTATAAGCAAAATTGAAGCTTAGCAGAACTTTGCATTTGTTTATCAATTCGTTGGCAAGAGTCGAGACGGGGAACGCACACAAAAGCAAGATAGGTTAGTGTGCAGCAGCTCTACAAAAAAGCTCCCAAAAGCGCATGTGCTACAAATACCACCAAAGCGTGCGAACGTGGGAAAACAAAATAGAAACTGCTGATAAACCCGCCGGTGCTCCTCCATTTCAGAGTCTTAATAAACTATTTCAAATAGTTTCGGCTTTGGGTGCTTGGCCTAAAATCCTCCCTCCGTTGAAGGCTGGACTTTCAACAGAATCCTTGAGGGGCACCAGACAGAACCTTGACACCGCACGCTTAGTCGATCCAACCACTGTCTTCAATATGGCTGTACGGTTCACTCCGTGACGCCCAGGACCCAGCTCCAGTATCCTGCCAGAGGCCACTTCATTGGGGGTAGATTCTGATCCTTCGCCAGTACTACGTCACCAACAGAAGCTATGGGCCAGGAGTGGGCCATTTGGAACGCTGCTGCAACAGCGTAAGATACTCCTCCTTCCAACGCGCCCAAAAAATTTGCTGCACGAATGAGACTCTCTGCGACCCATCCAGACGGTTGAAGTTTAGGGCAGTCCGGTTCGATGAACGTTGAGGGCGGGCCGCCATTTAGAAAATGAGCCGGAGCTAGCACATCTAGGTCCGCACGATTTTTTGAAATCGACCCAAGGGGTCTAGAATTAATGATTGAGGCTATATGGCATAACAAATTCCTCAATCCTCGAAACCAAGAATTGCGGGACCAACTGCCCGATATAGGTGGTGTTTTGCCGTCTTTACTGCTGATTCCCACAGACCGCCAAAATGGGGAGAGCGTGGGAAATAAACTGCCACTCGATAAATTCTAAAAACGGTCCGCCAAAATCCGTTGCATCGAAGCTTTGGAACTCTCTCTGTCGGAAGATCAGCCATGACATGCTCCACTAAACGAGGCTTAGCGTGAAAACAGAGTATGCATTTGCTTAAAACCTTTGAAACGGTCTTCCTCCCCCCGAATAAGCCAGTATTCAGAACGGATTTTCCCCATTAGCGACCGAGGGCCAGAACGCAGGTTCTTCTCATGAAAGTGAGTCACTATAGCCGAAGTCCATCAAAATCCATCGCAGAGTTACGCAATCGCCCGTCAACACGAAGCAAACCAGCAACATCCACAAAAGCGGGGCAAGCGGGCTTGAGGGTGGAATCAATCAGCGCGATTTTAGTAAGCTTATCTCTTCCTTTAACTCGGTAAGCTGGACGACGCGCAGCAATAGATGAGTTTGAGGGATCCGTCGTTCGTGATGGATGCGGTGGCAAAGTTTGTAAATGTAGGCGAACACTCTCTGTAGGGCGGGAAACGAGTCGGCAAACTTTGACAATGCGGCGATATCTCTGGGTGGAGCCTTCATCTTTGGAATCACGAAGAAATGGAGGGCCATGGGTCCAAAGCTGGGAGTTCGATAGCTCAGTGAGAAGAGCATCCTTTCACACCTACTGCCTTTAACCCAGCCGATCTACTGTCAAGAGGTTTACAGTAGATCGGCTGATCAAAAGGTTGACAGTAGATCGGCTGAGTTAAAGGCAGTAGGATTATAACGCCATTTCATTGCCTTGGTGAGCTCCTATATGGAAGAGCAAGATTGTCTTGAATCCAGGATAGGGCATCCGATGGGTCACACCAACAATAATAATTTCCTTTATATGTTTCAAGATCAACAACTTCTGCCATCAGTCTTGCTAGTAACTTAGCTCCAGATAGTTCCAGCGTCTTCGGTATTGTCGGTATTGTATTGTCTGAGTTTTTATGAGTGCGACTCGACTCTTTGAGCATAACAGCCGACAATCAGACCCTCACAATACATATACGCAAGCTCCATACCCATTCAAGCTAGCGTCGCAGAATTCGTGGACCTCGAACCTTTCTTGGCAAGGAATGACTAAATGAGGAAACTTAATTTGCTGAGTTTGGTCAAAACTGGAATAGAATTGGAACCATTCGGAGAGAAGGGATTGAGTAAGGCTTTCATCCCATGACAAATTTTCGCTGCACAGCTTCTGCAATAAGATCTTTGCCCTGGTGACGACAGGACCTACCAAGCACATCGAGTCATAAAACCGAGCGACGGAAGATAGTGTAGATCTCCTGGTTGGTTTGGCGGTGTGCTCCAGAGCTTCAAAGGAAAACAGCAGAAGGTCAGCAGTAGGATCCCATGCTAATTCAAGAGTCTTTGTGAACGTGTGAGCTATTATCTCAATCGCTTCAGTCTTCTTTGGGGCACCAGATATGAGGTCGTCCACATAAAAGTTCGGAGGAAAACACGAGAGCCAACGGGAAAACCGGCACCTTCGTCCTTATTGAGCGAACAGATAGAAAAGACCCTGGATTTGTGGCATAAGTTACGGTGTCGATCTTAAAAACCTTCACGTCATCATGCATAGAATCTCTCCAGACGATGCCAAACGATGCACTGCAGCAAACTATGATCCGGAAAGACTCTTACGCAGCGGTGACCCAGATCCAAGTATTTCTTGATGAACGACGTATATTGGGTGCTTAAATTCAGATGACTATCCAGCTTGCGTAGAATTGGTAGAGAAGATAATCAAGGCGATCGTCAAAAGGGTTTGCGGAGTCAGCAGGAAACATCTTACATGAGGCGCCCAAACGAGATTTTTCTGGGGTGTCTCCTCCTCCAGAGACTACCCATCCAAAACGTGTCTTCTTCACAAGAGGCAGAACGTCTCCTAGCTGGATTTGCCCAACTAAGACCAGATCAAAAAACAGGCTTGCTCCAATCAGCAAATCCACACGCTGAGCTCTGTGAAAGTTCGGATCCGCTAGAACCACATTGGCAGGAATCTTTCAGTTGAAGACACCTATGTTGAGGCCAGGTTGACGCTCTATGATGTGATACGCCACAACTGCCTCAATGTACACAGAATACGTGGTAGGCGTAACTTCAGGCAAACATTAACCGATGCTCCATCCGTAGTAAATCCAGTTTCCAGTCACAGCTACAGAGCATTTGGACCGATGAATCTGAAGTTGGCTGGCTAACCATGATGTGATGAGATGAACTTGTGAGCCGGAGTCAAGTAGCGCTGGATAAGGAAGAAGAGCTCCTGATCGGCCACGGACGAGAATGTTGGCGGTGGGCAAGAATACTACTTCAGCGCAGCGGTCCTGAGTAACAAGAGTTTTAGCAGGAGGAGCCTTAGAAGTCGCAAACACAGCTTCATTGGCCGGATCCAAACCGGAAGCGGGAACGAAAGTAATGCTAGATAATTTACTTTAATTTCGCATTTGCTAGACATTCACGATCGATTAATTATTAAAGTCGGCTCACCTGATTCGCTAGCAAATGCGGAGCTAAGGCCAAATCCACAGTCTCAAGGATACGGCACCTTTGACCCGTGCCCGTTATCTGCTGTTCCATTTTCTTTGATTCTCCCAGATTCGCATGCGCTTTGTTGTTCTTTTGTAGCGCATACATTTTGGGAGCTTAGGTGGAGCTTCTACGCAAGCTTTTAGTTTATGCACTTGTATATTTGGCGTTGTTCGGATCGGCCGCTGCATTTGGTTTGGATTTAAATTAACCCATAATAAATTGAAATATAAATTGAACCTCGTCTTATTAATTCGGCCGCTATCAAAACGCTGATAGCTTAACAACTATTTTTAAGAAAAAAACAAGAAAGGAAAGCTAACTTCGGGCGGAGCCGAAGTTGATATACTCTTGCAGTTGAGTCGCAGTCCGCTAGGTGGCTCCACGCATCTTAAATTACACAGGCCGACAATTTCCAACTTTTTTTTCCTCCACGAATAATTTTACCTGCTCCATAACCTTTAGGCTCGCCTGAACCAAAGTCCAGAACAAACATAGGTTCTATCACCCACAGTTTCCGCGGTACACCTAAGAGAAGAAATTGATCAAATTTTACCATATATTGAATTATGTAGGTCGTGTAATGGCTATGACCATCATTGTTTTTAGTACATATCATTTTTGAAATGTATGTGTACCAACTAAAATTAAAAAATTATCTCTAGCAGTTACCATTTCTTTGGAATACTCATCCAAAGTTGAAATCTCAGATTTTCTACATTCATTTTTGGTCTTTTATGATTTTTCCTCAAACATTTTCCTTTGGTAGATTTATATTTTCTTATTGAAATCAGTAGATCATACCATGTTTTAATTTTGGATTTAAGGAAAAACTCAAAATAATTTTACTGAATTTATTACAGGTGGTTAAACAATATTTTCGTCAATCAAATTGGAGTTTTTAATCTCATATTTTCAAAATGTCATGACTTAAGGGCAAGGGTATAATAACACAAAATATTAACAACTTAATATTTTAATATTATTAACAACTTACTTGAATTTTATTTTTTGTATACCCTTGCAGAGGGTATTATAATTTTGGTCAAAAGTGTGCAACGCAGTGAAGGAGACATCTCCGACCCTATAAAGTATATATATTCTTGACCAGGATCACCTCCTGAGTTGATATAAGCATGTCCATCTGTCCGTCTGTCTGTCTGTCTGTCGGTTTCTACGCAAACTCAGTTTTGGAGCTATCGAGCTGAAACTTTGCAAAAATTCGTTTTTTCATTGCAGGTAGTATATAAGTCGGATCGGCCGGGATCGGCCGACTATATGCTATAGCTGCCATATAACTGATTAATCGGAAATGCTATAACTTTGGTGTTTTTTAAGTTAAGTTTTAAGGGTTGAGACTTTCCACACATGTTATATTTGACCAAAATATCTTGTGTACAAAATTTCATAAGGATCGGCCGACTATATCCTATAGCTGTCATAGAACGATCGGAATTGGCATAACTTTGTTGTTTTTTAAGTTAGAAAGATGGGACTTGGTACAGATTCTATTTTGGACAAAAGATACACTATATGCGATACGCTATATATCTAATAATATAATATAATAATATATCTAATAATAATATATCTAATAATACATAAAAGTTCGGAGGAAAACACGAGAGCCAACGGGAAAACCGGCACCTTCGTCCTTATTGAGCGAACAGATAGAAAAGACCCTGGATTTGTGGCATAAGTTACGTGTCGATCTTAAAAACCTTCACGTCATCATGCATAGAATCTCTCCAGACGATGCCAAACGATGCACTGCAGCAAACTATGATCCGGAAAGACTCTTACGCAGCGGTGACCCAGATCCAAGTATTTCTTGATGAACGACGTATATTGGGTGCTTAAATTCAGATGACTATCCAGCTTGCGTAGAATTGGTAGAGAAGATAATCAAGGTGATCGTCAAAAGGGTTTGCGGAGTCAGCAGGAAACATCTTACATGAGGCGCCCAAACGAGATTTTTCTGGGGTGTCACCTCCTTCAGAGACTACCCATCCAAAACGTGTCTTCTTCACAAGAGGCAGAACGTCTCCTAGCTGGATTTGCCCAACTAAGACCAGATCAAAAAACAGGCTTGCTCCAATCAGCAAATCCACACGCTGAGCTCTGTGAAAGTTCGGATCCGCTAGAACCACATTGGCAGGAATCTTTCAGTTGAAGACACCTATGTTGAGGCCAGGTTGACGCTCTATGATGTGATACGCCACAACTGCCTCAATGTACACAGAATACGTGGTAGGCGTAACTTCAGGCAAACATTAACCGATGCTCCATCCGTAGTAAATCCAGTTTCCAGTCACAGCTACAGAGCATTTGGACCGATGAATCTGAAGTTGGCTGGCTAACCATGATGTGATGAGATGAACTTGTGAGCCGGAGTCAAGTAGCGCTGGATAAGGAAGAAGAGCTCCTGATCGGCCACGGACGAGAATGTTGGCGGTGGGCAAGAACACTACTTCAGCGCAGCGGTCCTGAGTAACAAGAGTTTTAGCAGGAGGAGCCTTAGAAGTCGCAAACACAGCTTCATTGGCCGGATCCAAACCGGAAGCGGGAACGAAAGTAATGCTAGATAATTTACTTTAATTTCGCATTTGCTAGACATTCACGATCGATTAATTATTAAAGTCGGCTCACCTGATTCGCTAGCAAATGCGGAGCTAAGGCCAAATCCACAGTCTCAAGGATACGGCACCTTTGACCCGTGCCCGTTATCTGCTGTTCCATTTTCTTTGATTCTCCCAGATTCGAATGCGCTTTGTTGTTCTTTTGTAGCGCATACATTTTGGGAGCTTTGGTGGAGCTTCTACGCAAGCTTTTAGTTTATGCACTTGTATATTTGGCGTTGTTCGGATCGGCCGCTGCATTTGGTTTGGATTTAAATTAACCCATAATAAATTGAAATATAAATTGAACCTCGTCTTATTAATTCGGCCGCTATCAAAACGCTGATAGCTTAACAACTATTTTTAAGAAAAAAACAAGAAAGGAAAGCTAACTTCGGGCGGAGCCGAAGTTGATATACCCTTGCAGTTGAGTCGCAGTCCGCTAGGTGGCGCCACGCATCTTAAATTACACAGGCCGACAATTTCCAAACTTTTTTTTCCTCCACGAATAATTTTACCTGCTCCATAACCTTTAGGCTCGCCTGAACCAAAGTCCAGAACAAACATAGGTTCTCTCACCCACAGTTTCCGCGGTACACCTAAGAGAAGAAATTGATCAAATTTTACCATATATTGAATTATGTAGGCCGTGTAATGGCTATGACCATCATTGGTTTTAGTACATATCATTTTTGAAATGTATGTGTACCAACTAAAATTAAAAAATGATCTCTAGCAGTTACCATTTCTTTGGAATACTCATCCAAAGTTGAAATCTCAGATTTTCTACATTAATTTTTGGTCTTTTATGATTTTTCCTCAAACATTTTCCTTTGGAAGATTTATATTTTCTTATTGAAATCAGTAGATCATACCATGTTTTAATTTTGGATTTAAGGAAAAACTCAAAATAATTTTACTGAATTTATTATAGGTGGTTAAAAAATATTTTCGTCAATTAAATTGGAGTTTTTAATCTCATATTTTCAAAATGTCATGCCTCAAGGGCAAGGGTATAATAACACAAAATATTAACAACTTAATATTTTAATATTATTAACAACTAACTTGAATTTTAGTTTTTTATACCCTTGCAGAGGGTATTATAATTTTGGTCAAAAGTGTGCAACGCAGTGAAGGACCCTATAAAGTATATCTATTCTTGACCAGGATCACCTCCTGAGTCGATATAAGCATGTCCATCTGTCCGTCTGTCTGTCTGTCTGTCGGTTTCTACGCAAACTCAGTTTTGGAGCTATCGAGCTGAAACTTTGCAAAAATTCGTTTTTTTCATTGCAGGTGGTATATAAGTCGGATCGGCCGGGATCGGCCGACTATATCCTATAGCTGCCATATAACTGATTGATCGGAAATGCTATAACTTTGGTGTTTTTTAAGTTGAGACTTTCCACACATGTTATATTTGACCAAAATATCTTGTGTACAAAATTTTATAAGGATCGGCCGACTATATCCTGTAGCTGTCATGGAACGATCGGAATTGGCATAACTTTGTTGATTTTTAAGTTAGAAAGATGGGACTTGGTACAGATTCTATTTTGGACAAAAGAATTTGATTTGCCAAATTTCATAAAGATTGGCCGACTATATGCGATCCGCTATATATCTAATAATATAAGATGAGTGGCGCCACCTAGCGGACTGCGACTTAACTGCAAGGGTGTATAAACTTCGGCTCCGCTCGAAGTTAACTTTTCTTTCTTGTTTTAAGTACATATGTGCCAAGAATTGAAAGGAGGCACAAGACGTATTTTAATTTGTCTTTTCTCGACTTTCATTTTGCACAAATACCTGCGGTTTTGCTTTCGGATCCTTTAATCCTGCTGCCATTTTTTCCTTAAGCAATTGATTCAGTTGCAGGGCATGGGGATGCTACAATGAATCCTTCAAGTTGATAATATGGATGTTATTAGATTTCTCTAGTTTTGTTTCACAACGCAAAATTTGTTCGCCCGTGGTGTGCGACCCTCTACTTGCAATGATTTTGGAAGCTAAGCTACGGCTGCACTTCGTTCAAGCTCACCCGTCGACCATCCGCTTCGCTTACGTAATTAAAATAAAGGCACAGAACTATGCGCATTGATTGATCTTTGAATATAGGAAATCCGCTTTATCGAAAACGCTCAGTAACGTAAAAAAGATCCCAAAATAAAATGATCAATAATGTTTGTTTTAAAAATAACCTGCGTGTGCAACTTTATTGTATGTCAATAAAATCTTTTCAGAAATACTTACTATTTAGGTATTCCTCGCCGTGTACCATAGTTTTATGGAGTACCACGCAACACCTATGTAGTTCAATAATTTCTCCGTGCCAGAATGGCTTCATGAAGCGCCGCTCCACCTTTACCAACTTATTGGAGCTAACATCTTTCGTCACGGATGGGTTCCGGAATGGCTTACAAACAGACGCCATTTATACTGACTTCAGTAAAGCATTTGACTCTTTTAACGATTCGCTTCATATAATGAAACTCAGTCTTTTGGGATTTCCAACTAATCTTCCTATCTGGATTTCGACGTACTTATCTTACTCATGGAAGAACCCAACGTGTCTTAATTTAAAGATGTTACCTTGCGTTTAGTACGTAGTAGTAATTCAAAATGTTTAGCGTTTAGCAAATAACCTAAAGCTTAATGGATCAAAATGTAAACTCATGTCATTTTATCGATGTTGTCCTCCCAAGGCTATGTACTTTCTCTACGATTAACGCAGGTTAGCGATCTGGGTGTTCCATTAAATTTGAAACTTTAATTCGCCGACCATATATCCACCATGGTTAATAAAGCTATGGGTGTGCTTGGTTTTATTCAATGATGGTTAAAAGAATTTTATGTACGGGTTATAACAAAAACTTTATATACATCATTGGTCCCTCCCATTCTTGAGTATGGATCGTGTGTCTGAAGTCCTCAATACGGAGTTCACCGAGATCACATAGAATCTGTACAAAAAAACTTCTTGACTTCCGCTCTTAGGGGACTTAATTGGGATGCAGAGACTTTTATTAATCAACTTACCATCCTTAACAAACCGAATATTAATTATAGAACGATGCTGGGTGTCATGTTTCTATGTAATCTTATTTATGGAAATGTAGACAGTCAGCATTTACTAACACGCTCAAATTTTAACGTTCCTAGTAGAAGGACTAGTAACTTTCGTCCTCTACTCCTCAGTCATTGTAGTTCGACATATGCGCAACACGACCCGTTCAGGGTATTATGTTCGGACTGCAACGGTCTCTACCAAATTTTGTCACTTTGCTCCACTAACAATCTGAAATCTCTTATACTAAACGCCTTATCTTTGCAACACTCTTCCCCGTGATATCTTACTCCTACTCTTTCCTTAAACTTTCTCGGATCTATCCCCGCGATTCGATTGGGACGTTATGCGGCAGCGCTCCTCGGTCGGTTGGACGGGAGGTGGGCTGTACGTATGCAGTGGGAACCGCATATGCATGGGTCGGTCCTGTTGTCTGTAAAGGTGACCGCACTCCCAGGCGTAGTCGGGGAATTTCTCATGGCGTTGCTTGATGAGCCACTTGCAGTGCTTCTAACACTCGGCCATGCCTCATAACCCCATCCCCGCAGCGGAGTAGTTTACCTCTGCTCGGACGAGTCCCTTTCGCTTCCTTTCGATGATCTGTGTCAGGACTGCTCCTTGACCGGTGCCGCTGGCGTCTGTCTGCAACTGGACTGTCTGTGGTCAGCCGTGCCTTCAGTACTTCAAAGGCTTCTTATTGCGGCTCCTTCCAAGTTCGTTTGACTCCTTTACGTAGTGGGCGAGACATGGGTTAGACGATGGAGGCGAAGTCTTGGACAAATCGTTGGAACCACGACGTGGTGGGGACGGGGGTTGTAGCTCTTTGATTGCTGCTACTTTGTCGAGGTCCGTTCTACTCTGTCGACGCATCAAGTGGCTCAAGTACACTAGGCTACGGTGGAAAATTTTCGACGTGGTTCTCTATAACTTGAGACGACAGCGGGTCTTCCGCCAGATGACGTCGAAAGATGTTCTTTTGCCTTGCCGTGGTATCTGATAATGGCTGCAGGCCGTACATACTCTCCTCAATCTGAGGTGTGTCACTGAGGCTGCATGGTATCATCGTAACTTTTTCCGGTGCCGCCGAATGTCTTCTTGGAGCGGGCGTGGGTCTATCGAGATCTTTCCGGGCGTTTTGCGTTTGCGATGCTGTAGCTAATGCACAAAGGCCGCTTTGGGTGCATTCAATAGTGCCGTGTTGATGTGGGTTCGGAATGCTGGCAATGAGGATATTTGCAGGCATACCTGGCCGCAGATCAAGGCAGCTCGAATTCCGCAAAGAAAGTCGATGCCTAAGATTATCTCATCCAGGATGTTGCGCATAACCAGCAGGGCCATGCGAATCGTCTCCTCGGCTAAGCTAATTGACACTTCCAGCTCTTTAATGACCAGCTTGGATGAACCGGGCTTGGGATATGCGTCAACCAGCGCCCATTTGGAACCTTAGAATGAAAGTTAATCTGTTCGGCTCATGACCTAATCCTCGGTTAAGGATCGAGGCCTATCTAAACCTCTTCTGATCTATGGGATCACAGCACCCGGTTGTATAACGCAACTCCACGTCGACCCTACCACCACGTAGCTCCCAAAGGGGCTCAAATACAGCCAGTACGGATCAAGTTCCGTGAGCTCTTGCTCCCGTGGTACCAGAAATTATCACAGCCTTCGGTCAGAGGTCGGTCTCCGGTCAGAACAATCGCTGGCCCCGGATAGAAAAGTACATAGTTGCTCGGAATAGATTATGAAGTATCCGAAGCCTAATCATAGGGTGTTACAGTTTGATCCACCATGTTCATGGACATGGCTTTCTCACTGTTTGGAGGCGAGGATTCCTACCTTCCTCTTCCAGACCGCTCGAAGATGGCCACCTATGTTCTCAACAACCCCTAAGAGCTTGTTACAAGGCGGAGTTGAAACACCACTTTCGTTGTTTCTCATCACCCGTGTTACCAGAAAAATCCTCTGTTCGGGTTCGTGCAACTAAAAGAAGCACTCCCTGTTTCAGCTACCATGAAGCTCGGGGACTGGTCACCCCAGTGGCGGACGAAAATCCGGTGAACCTTTACATGCACCTATTTACTCGATCCTGATTCACACACCATTCATCCCCAACACATCCAGGTATGTACAAATCAACGCATTCGTCGGCGACTGAATACGGCTCTCGCAAACACATTCAACCTCTCAATCCTATCGCTCGTGGAGAGCACTTAACTAAAATCAAAGTCAACCGCTCAGATCTCGAAGATCTTCATACAGCGGATACTCACAGAGAAAATGTTTTCAGGTCCCATCTCCCTAACCACACTTTCATTCCGGACTGTCTGTCAGGTGCCGATTGTGCCAGAATGAATTCAGCGATCCATGGCCAGTCAACAGGAATCTAACAGAATCATGTGGTGTGCCACGGCAGTCCGTCCGGGACTCCGAAACTACAGGTGCTGGGTCCAGGCGCTGCGACTGAGTTCACTTTTCCAGATGTACATCTGTATGGGGTACGTGGACGGCGCGCCGGGCTAGGTCCGGATCTCATGTATTCTCGGATGCGGTGGCCAGATGCGTCAATGCCGTCAGTGTCGTTAAATCGTGTCGCCGAATGAAAAGTTGGAATTCGGGTAGTTTATTTTCCTAGATCCGTTCGAGCTCTTGCTTGAATGAGTAATTGGCCTGTTCCATCATGAGTACGGCTTCACTAAAATTACCTTGAGAGGCTCTCCGGTCCTCTGGAACCAAGCTCTAATGGAATCCTCGAGCCGCTGGAAGTATCGTGGGGGAAGGAAATATTCCAATAATTCACTTCCTCTCTTTATCTTAAAGCGGACGGACGTGTTTTATTGTGCGCACTACGTTTTTGTAAAATTTGTAATAAGCTTTCTATAAAAAATCGGTATTTATTTCTTTATATATATAAAAACAAATTGCAATTCCTTAGATCCGTACCGACGCTGCTTCGCGTGTGCAGTGATATATTTGGAGATAAAATAATAATTTGTTTAATCTTCCTTCCAAACATAGCCCTGCTCTGCTTCTTCATCTCCTACGGTGCTGTTGCTATTCTTTTGCTTCTACTCTCGCTCAATCGAAATTCTTATCTCTATTTCTTTGAATCTTACTAACTTGCACTAACTGCTCTCATTAATCTCCCCTTCTCGTTTCCTTGGTACAGTGGTTCAAGGTTCCTCATTAATAAAATAAAATAATATTATTAAATTAATTATTAATTTTTTTAAATAATTTTTAATAAATTAATTATTTAATTTTTAATAATTTTTAATAAATTAATTATTTAATTTTTAATAATTTTTAATAAATTAATTATTTAAATTTTTTATAATTATGGATTTTAAATTGGTCTGTGCGTTGAAGTCTTGTAATAAGACAAAGACTAAAAGCGGTTTCAAGGAGTTGATTAGTGGTTTTCGTAAAATCAATGACCAACTCTGTGCGCTCGATTCACAGTTTAGTAGTCTTCAACTACTAAATGAGTCTCCAAAGCGTAAGAAATCCGCTTTTAGTGATGTGCTCGGGTCGAATAATCTTCAGCCTGCTCAGCCGACAACTATGCAGCCGCTTATATCTCTGGCCACCCCAAGGGTCGGACCTGAGAAAAATTCGGCTTGCGAATGTCTCGGAATCAATGAGCAATTGTCCGATATGTCCTCTGTGGCATTGCTTCAAGTGATCCCAGACCCAATAATTCAAACCCCTGTAACTGTCACCAAACAGGGTAATAAACCGTCCGGACCCCCGGTACGTACTGATGCCGCAGTATTAGTTACGGCGGCACCAAAACCCTTGCAGGTGATCCCACCATCGAAACACATTTAATCAACCAAGTACGGTGAAAAAAAAGATAACCAAACCTGTGGGAGTAAAACTCCCACATGTTAAGGGCACTGATCAACCTTCCACCTCATCTTCCTTAATTTCAAAAAACTAATGTCTTCATTAACACTTACCTATCAGAATACTAGAGGGTTACGTAGTAAACTTCCCAAACTGTATTCTGATAGTTCTTTTTTGCATCCCACATTATTGTATTCAACTTGGAAACTTGGTTAAAGCCGGAGATCCGAAGTTTTTCCTAGTAGGTACACCACTTTTAGATGTGATAGAACTTTGCGAAGGGGAGGAGGAGTGCTAATTTCTGTAGACTCCAAATTCGCTTCTGAAGAGGTAAAATCACAAGAGTTTGGTGACATTGAATTTTTTTGCATCAAAATCACTTTGTCCGATCAATCTTTGTATGTTACCTGTTCGTACATACCACCTTCGTCCGAACCGCCAACATACTGGCAAAATTTGTCCGCTATTCGTTTGGTTTTCGATCGTCTGTCTGATGGTGACCAGCTGATAGCTCTGGGTGACTTTAATATCCCAGAACTTATGTGGTCAAATGTTGATAATTCACCGTCTTTACAGCTTAACTCCCACCATGACTTCCTGAAGGCATGTTCGACATGTCACTCGGGCAAATTAACCACGTTAGAAATTCTTTAGGTCGGCTGTTGGACTTATGTTTCGTTTCTGATCCTGATAAAATTACTCTTTCCAGAACTTTGCCCCTTTCTAACCCTGAGGATCCATATCATCCCACTTTTGAGGTTTTAATCGAAAATAATTACTTTTTTGACCTTACGTCTACAGTTAATTCTCAGAAAGTTCGTTTCTTCGTTTCTATCCGTCCGCTTCAACGAATCCGCCTTGGTATACAAGGCACCTTATAAATTTAAAGAATAGTATGATTAGACTTTTAAACAAACATAGATTATCTGGCTGTACAGTTAGTTATTCAAGATACTTAGTAGCTCGGTGCAATTTCACCGTGCATAACGCAGAATGTTATAGGAGTTATATTTGCCGCTGCAGGATTCAGTTTACTCAGGATCCAAAGCAGTTTTATAACTTTGTAAACACTAAGCGAAAACATGTATCTTTTCCCCCACTGCTTACGTTTGAGAACTCTTATGCGAACGCTGATCAGGCAATGGCCGATCTCTTTGCACAGTTTTTTCAAACTACCTATTCACCTAGCAGCAGTTCAGCTCAGTCTTACATTTATTATATCCAATCAGCCAACCTTATATTCTGGACATCTTTCGATCAAAGTGGTGTGTTATCGGATCTTCTTAAGGTTAAGCCCGTGTATTTGCCAGGCCCTGATGGAGTACCAGGCTGTGTTCTGAAGTACTGCGCCGAGGCACTGTGCAAACCGCTTGTTTAACTCTTTAATCTATCGCTGGAAACTTCGATCTTTCCCCTTATGTGGAAGGAATCCTTCATTATTCCGCTGCATAAAAAAGGGAAAAAATCCGACGCTGCTAATTATAGAGGCATCTCTAAATTGTCAGCAATTCCAAAGCTTTTTGAAAAACTTATCACTCCACATTTGCAACACCTATGTAGTTCAATAATAACTCCGTGCCAGCATGGCTTCATGAAGCGCCGCTCCACCACTACTAACTTATTGGAGCTAACATCTTTTATCACGGATGGCTTCCGGAATGGCTTACAAACAGATGTCATATATACTGACTTCAGTAAAGCATTTGACTCTGTTAACCACTCGCTTCTTATAAGTACACTCAGTCTTTTGGGATTCCCAACTGATCTTCTTATGTGGATTTCGAGCTACTTATCAGGGAGAACCCAACTTTAAAAGTTTTCTTTAAAGATGTTACCCCGCGTTTAGTCCGCGCCACATCGGGGGTGCCCCAAGGAAGCCATCTTGGATCCCTACTTTTTACACTGTTTATTAACGACTTGCCCCTTGCCTTAACTAATTCACTTGTACTTATGTACGCTGATGATGTTAAGCTATGCCTTCAGTATAAATTCACTAGCGCCCAATCTAGACTTCAATCCGATCTGGATAAACTTCAAAATTGGTGTTTAGCAAATAATCTAAAGCTTAATGGATCGAAATGTAAACTCATGTCTTTTTACCGATCTAGTCCTCACCAGGCTATGAACTTTCTCTATGGGAACGCCTTAGAACGATTAACTCAGGACACCTAGATCGTCCTTTTAGATTTAAGCTAAAAGCAGCCGGTTTAGTTGTGGGTTTCTCCGGTGAAAAAAGGTGCAGACACAACCGGCTAATAGATCCTTCGCCGAAGTTACTAAGCGTAGGACCATCATTGGGGTAATGGCTCCAAGGATGGTCTGATCACCAGGAAGCTTTGGCATAGGGTGCTAAATGAGCTGCATGGGCGCTTCATGGAGGATATGCTCAAGAGCGGAGGACCTCCACCTGATTGCGAAGTCGCAGGGTGGTATCAAGGGTGAGTTGTGTCGATGGTTTACCCAGGTGCCAGATTAGAGGCGGGACAGAGGAGAAGATTAGAGGTGGGACAAGATCCCCAGCAAACCGAGACCCCGCTTATGGCTGAATGAGAAGCCGGCGAACCCTACAACAGTCCTGGCCATGTTGAGGATGGGCAACTCCACACTCCCCACGGCGGACTGGAAGGTCGCCAAGGTGGAAAAAGTATTGGGGTAACGGCGGCAGGTTATCCTCACAGTCAACGAGGAAACCGCGAGGATCCTTAAAAGACCCGGCAACCGGATCAAATGCGGTTTCGTGCACGTACCAGTGAGGATCGACAAGTGTGAAGCGAGGAACAAATCAAAAGGCAACAACTTGGGGATAGACGTCTCAGAGCCAGAATTGGAGGAACCGACCGAAGAGGAGAGCCCTGAAAGAATGTCCTAATCCACCTCGCTGATAGTAGAGCTGATGTCGCCCTCATTCAAGAACCATGGGGACGATGGGGACAGGATTCTTGGTTTGGGGGCGTAGGAGCTCATCCGATGTAACAGGTAAAAAGCGAGCTTGCATTCTCGCAAAAAAGAGCCTCAATTTATTCTTGCAACCAAATTTCAGCAACGAAGACCACGCAACCGCAGCTATCATGGCCCAGTCGGCACTCTTAGAATATGCTCGGCGCATTTGGACCACAACCGTGTTGGACTTCCCCTACACATGGATGCGACGCCAACGCGTGCAAAACGTTCAATCACATTCAATAGGAAAGCATTGACACATGTAAAAGGTGTGAGTCAATCTTCGATTTTAATCTCAGCTCAAAGCACTTAGTGGGTAACAGAGGCTCAGAGCCCACCTTTGCCGTCATGAACAGGAAAGAAGTCCCTGACATGACCCTATTCTCGTACTCCCTGGCTAACGCAGTCATCAGCTGGAGCGTCCTTGACAAGCACTCTTTTTCAGACCACCGCTACTTATGTCGAGACTTATTATATTGTATCTTTTCGATATCTAACAGACCAGACTGTAGGCTGACGGTAAAGGCAATTTGTGGGTACTGATAGGCGCACACGCAGCTTGGCTTTCAGTGCCCCACAACGACTACTGCAGAAGTTGGAGGGACGAACATGACGAGGAGTCGGTTACGAACCTCCTATGCCACGGCCTCGCTTTTGTTACTAAAATAATAAGTTAATAATAAATACAACTCTGAAATACCTATATTTTAAGAAAATTTCATCATTATGACTGTAGATTGTTTGGTATGTAACAGCTACAGCTTTCCTTAGCTCATTTTCAGCAAATACATAATCAATTTGCGTTAAATGTTTTGTAGTTGCAATATTATTGATTGGACTAAGATTATTTTAATATAAAGCCTCTGCAAGTTGATCAGTACTCCTGGATCTGCATCTATTAAAATCCTTAATATAACCTATTTGCTATTATTTTCTAAGCTGCGTATTCTTTCTACATCCGCCATATCGTTATTTTGAAATTTCGTTCTAGGAAACGCAGGAGTCCTATACACAACAATAAAAGATGTAATAACATATTTAAAAGCAATTGATTGATATATGGTTCTTGGATTCAAAGTCATATTTGTCTCAAACAAAAACACTTCATTTTATAAATAATTATTCCTTTTTTCCCAAAACCATTTAATCGATTACTATCAAATCTTTTTATAGGGAAGAGTCCAAGTTTCGACAAATCAATGAAAAATTTCAGAACAAATAATAGGGTAATAATATTATTATAATAATAATAATAAAATATCTTCGCGATGGCTTCGAAGAGACTCATCATTGTGTAATATAGGGAGTTTGCTTCATATCTGTTAACCACAAGCTTAAAATGCTTGCAGGAACAATTGGGAATTGTTTTCTGTCAATCTCTCTGATCTTCCACACTGTATCTGTATCAACTGCAGTGTAAACCAACTCTCCCGTCCCAAGTTGCGCTAATTTTATGGAATTGTNTCTGTCTCTCTGTCTCTCTGTCTCTCTGTCTCTCTGTCTCTCTGTCTCTCTGTCTCTCTGTCTCTCTGTCTCTCTGTCTCTCTGTCTCTCTGTCTCTCTGTCTCTCTGTCTCTCTGTCTCTCTGTCTCTCTGTCTCTCTGTCTCTCTGTCTCT
>JAJJHT010010590.1:251456-263034 GCA_021223865.1 Drosophila pandora
CGTCCAGCTCTATGCGCCCTGTGTGGTGTTTTGGCGCACGCGCTTCCTACATGTCCCAGCTTCCTTGCCTTGCCACTTAGTCAACGGTACGACGAAGTGCGACGGCTGACCCGCTGCTTTGTATGTTTGGAGGATGGTCATTTTGCACGCGGATGTTCAGCTGTCCGATGTCCAAAGTGCAATCGCCGACATCATGCTTTGTTGCACCATTGCGGGCAGCTGCCCAGCTCGAACAATTCCCCACCACTACGAGACTTGGTTTCCGCCGCTGGTGTTGCCGTTGCTACCCCAGCTTCCCAGTCAATCAACACGGTCTTGACGCAGGATCGCCCTACTGAAGTGCTTCTGCCAACCGCCAATATCCTCATCCGTGGTCGATCAGGTGCCTTTCTGCCTTGCAGAGTGTTATTGGACTCTGGTTCACAAGTTCACCTTATTTCATCGCGGCTGGCAAGTCAACTTCAGCTTCCTCGCACCAAAAGCTGTGTAGCGGTCGCAGGTCTCGGCGGCACTGAGTTTGCTACGGATGGATCCTCCGTTAATGTGTGTGTGAAGTCTAGACTAACCACATATTGTGCGAACCTAGAGGCGGTTATAGTGTCTCATATTGCGGACTGTCAGCCCAGCCTTAAAATTGATATTTCGAAATGGAAGATTCCTCACGGCGTAGCGCTGGCTGATCCCAACTTCCACAGACCGCAAGGTGTGGACCTGCTAATTGGAGCCAGCCTGTTCTTCAACCTATTGTCAGTTGGCCAAATCCAATTAGGTCCCTGCCTCCCAGTTGTCCAAAATACACTATTTGGATGGGTGGTTTCTGGACGCAATGGACTATCGCGGGATGCTGGATTGCCCTATGCAGAAGGAGAAGAGGAGAAGAATCAACGTTCCGGATCCCCTGCACTCGTTAGGAGAACTCGACTCCCGCATTGGTCTATTGGGGGGAGCAATGCATGGTCAAGGGTTTGGAAGAAATTGGTGTGCCTTTTTCGCCCTGTGAGTTCTTAATCTTCTCAATGAAAAAACGCAACCTGTGGAATATCCCTTAAAAGATGTGTCTGCTGCCCTTCCAAAATTGTTATTGAAGGCACGCCCTTCAATAGGGGGGAGGATGTTGGGCTAAGCAGCCACCAGATAGGCTAATTAGAATATTGATAATTTGTTTATCTGCAGCGGCATTTAATCTTCTCTTTTGTTTCCCAGATTCGCATGCACTTTGTTGTCATTTTGTAGCGCATGCGCTTTTGGGAGCTTTGGAAGAGCTTCTGCGCCAAAGCGGTTCTTCTTCTTGTTGTATTTTGGGAGTTGTTATTAACGGGCCGCTATTTGTTTTATTGTGCGGAATCAGCTTAATAAATTGAATATAAATTATCAAATCTCGTCTTTAATTCGGTCGCTATCAAAACTCTGATCGCTCAACAATATTTTTACAAACAACATGATGCATTACATGTGCATAATATTGTCTTTGTTTCTAGTTGAGGGACCGAGTTATCGAGCAAAGGTTCATCATTGGAAACTTACGGGAGAGTCTAATTAATTGAAGTTCGCCATCTTCATAAGGATTATTCGTTGCATTGTCATCCTGAAGAAGTTCTAAATTCTTCGTCTAAAAATTCGGCAGGTTCTTCCACATTGGGATTATTATCCTCCCTATCCTCTTGGAAATCTTCAAGAACTTCTTCTAACTCCATATCATCAAACACATCATAGATTCTCTTTATGATCTTAATCATAGCTTGCAAATAACTGTTAATCATTTTTTTGCTTACGCTCTGTTCGCGAGAGCAATCGAAAAAAAGCATGCCGTTTCGGTATCTCTCTGAGAAGTAGAGTTTTTTTCGGTTTTTTGTTGATCGAATTACGATGAGCCAATGATGAAACTCTCGTCTACCGAACATCGCTCAATGAGATATTCGAGTGACGCTCGCGGAGAGAGACTCAGTAAAAGACCGATTGACTGAAAATGTCAGCGCAAAAAGTCTTTTCAATAATTTTTTTTCGTTTCGCTGCACAGTGGTACATGGTACAAGCAATTTTCACGAAAAAACTTCTTAAAATTTTAAACGTAAATTTTTTCAATTTCAAACTAATATATTGATTATTTTAAATAAAAAATGAAAATTTTTTTTTTTAAATTAATTTATTTTGAGTTGAGCTTAACATCTAATATAAAAAATATAAGTTAATATGTATAATTAAATATAAAAAATTTATGCACTCTTTTATTAATTTCTCGTCCCATTTTCAATAAATTTGATGAATCACTGTTTAGACTTTTTGAATCGTCGAACGCAAGCAAACGGTCCTAGAATGAGCAGACCAAACGAAAACAGAAAAAAGTATGCTTTGACTGAGCGCGAGCAAAATTGTATACGAGCAACTCAATCGGTTGCTCTCAGACTTTTTGCTCAAAGTCTCAGTGGCAAACACTTATTTTGAGACCGCACGAATCGGTTAACAGTTATTTGCAAGCTATGATCTTAATAGATTTATGATTAGTTCTCGATGTGTGTAGAATATGATATAGGCGCACACGCAGCTTGGCTTTCAGTGCCCCACAACGACTACTGCATAAGTTGGAGGGACGAAGATGAGGAGGAGTCGTTTACGAACCTCCTATGCCACGGCCTCCCTTTTGTTACTAAATAAATAAGTTAATAATAAATAGAACTCTGAAATACCTATATTTTAAGAAAATTTCATCATTATGACTGTCGATTGTTTGGTATGTAACAGCTACAGCATTCCTTAGCTCATTTTTCAGCAAATACATAATCAATTTGCGTTAAATGTTTTGTAGTTGCAATATTATTGATTGGACTAAGATTATTTTCATTTAAAGCCTCTGCAAGTTGATCAGTACTCCTGGATCTGCATCTATTAAAATCTCTTAATATAACCTATTTGCTATTATTTTCTAAGCTGCGTATTCTTTCTACATCCGCCATATCGTTATTTTGAAATTTCGTTCTAGGAAACGCAGGAGTCCTATACACAACAATAAAAGATGTAATAACATATTTAAAAGCAATTGATTGATATATGGTTCTTGGATTCAAAGTCATATTTGTCTCAAACAAAACCACTTCATTTTATAAATAATTAATTTTTCCCAAAACCATTTAATCGATTACTATCAAATCTTTTTATAGGGAAGAGTCCAAGTTTCGACAAATCAATGAAAAATTTCAGAACAAATAATAGGGTAATAATATTATTATAATAATAATAATAAAATATCTTCGCGATGGCTTCGAAGAGACTCATCATTGTGTAATATAGGGAGTTTGCTTCATATCTGTTAACCACAAGCTTAAAATGCTTGCAGGAACAATTGGGAATTGTTTTCTGTCAATCTCTCTGATCTTCCACACTGTATCTGTATCAACTGCAGTGTAAACCAACTCTCCCGTCCCAAGTTGCGCTAATTTTATGGAATTGTAATGGTTTACATCGTCGTTAGAAGAAAATAAATGAATGGCAATAGTCATACGCTTGTAAATTATTTAAGTCTTGAGAAATGCATAATCACCTCTTTGAGGTATTATTTCAGAGAGCTCAAAATACTTGAAGTTGCTCCATAGACTATTTCCTGCTAAAATGCTATAAGGATTCTTGGTACTCTCCGAATATGTCCAACTGTCTCCAAATAGGAAAAGCTGCTTTAAGTCTCAAAAAACTATAATTGATTTTACCCCAAAACATAAGTCTGGGCATCGGAAATTTTGAGACAAACATGGAAATTTCATCGATTATAATTAATTAAAGATCTATCAATTTGCAATAAATTGTATTTAAAATATCATTGCATAAAGGTCTTAAGGGACCTGGGACCTGATACAATTGGTAGAGAGAACACTGAATGAAGAGTTAATCCTCCAATTCCAAAAGCAGCTGTTCCAGTTGAAGCACCTTTGCCGAATCCGTAGCACCAGGATGCTTATTGTCTCGCCAAGTCACAGACTGATATATGGTTGAAATCAGTCTGCGTTTCCCTACACCTCCACAAACATATTCGTAAAATATATTTNAGTTGCACTTTTCCTGACGCGCAACACATCCCAGCTGGCTCATTTTTGAATTTCAGAGCATGACAATGCGGACATTCCTTGTCCATAGCACCAATTACCACTTTTGAATGAGCATAATATTCAATATCGGGCTCATACTGGAATGCTAGACGCAGGAATGAATCAGATATAAATGCTCGATGTACCTGTTGTCGTTGTTGGTTATTTGTTCTTCGTCTATTGACTGTGAAACGGCGTGATTGTCGTTGTTCTAATCTTCTGACTTCATTGCGTTCATCTCGTGTATCTTCTGGCTCTTCTTGATGCAATCGCGTCATTCTGACACGTGCATCAGTATTTTGTAGCTGGATTTGTTCTTCTGTTCTTTCGGATCTGCTATTTTGCAACTTTCGAGCTCTGCTTGTACTGCGGCTCATATCAACCCCTTTGCCTTTTCTTGGCATTGCTTGTCATTGTAATTAATCAAAGTGAGAAAATTTCCCGCTCATAAAGTGTCACTATCACAATACACTTGTTGCTGGCTTAAGACAAATGAATTTGAAAAATAATTTCCACAACACACGTGATTGATTTGATGGTTTTAAATTAAAATTTTTCCAATATTTTTCACAATTTTTCAATGAACACAATATCGGTTTGCACATAAAATTAACTGAGCAGAGAACAATGAGAAGCTGTCAAACAATGAATCACGTACCGGCGCCTACTATTATTGTAGCCTCCATTTTATTTAGAAAACTTTTGTATGGGAAATAGAAAAATGCGGTTTGAGGATTTTCCCGGCAATTATTCGGGATGAAAAATAGATGTTGGCCGATTCTCATAGATACCGGATAAGCACAAAAAATTTCATCAAAATCGGTCAAGCCGTTTCGGAGGAGTACGGTAACGAAAACTGTGACACGAGAATTTTATATATTAGATTATTCCTTTTTTCCCAAAACCATTTAATCGATTACTATCAAATAATTTTATAGGGAAGAGTCCAAGTTCGACAAATCAATGAAAATTTTCAGAACAAATAATAGGGTCGTTCAAAATATCTTCGCGATGGCTTCGAAGAGACTCATCATTGTGTAATATAGGGAGTTTGCTTCATATCTGTTAACCACAAGCTCGAAATGCGTAGTCAAGAACTTTTCCTCTCTCACATTTTGAAGTTCGGCTTGGACATTTAGAGCTCAAATCTTGTTGGAGAAACAAAGTCACCTAAAAGAAAAAGTTCCGATGCTCTAGCGGCTCTACAGCATCTTACATATAGCGAAGCTTGAAGAGGCATTAAATCTTTTAAGATTCACCCCAACTTTGCTATATGTTGCTCTATGGTGCTATATGATGGTAAAAGCCTAAGCAGGAACAATTGGGAATTGTTTTCTGCCAATAGAAACATGCTCTGATCTTCCACACTGTATCTGTATCAACTGCAGTGTAAACCAACTCTCCCATCCCAAGTTGCGCTAATTTTATGGAATTGTAATGGTTTACATCGTCGTTAGAAGAAAATAAATGAATGGCAATAGTCNGGAAGGGATGTGGGAACCGGCAACGAGATGCTAAGCCAGCATTAATATCTTTCAAGAGAGCGGCGCTCTCCTCTCTATGACTCTCTCTCTCTATTCTTAGTTGTATCGAGTTTAGTTTTAAGTTGGCACTCGTGGCGATCAGAGAGTGCAAATAAAGAACATTGTCAAAAGCCTAATTGTGCGTTTAAATTAATGAAAGCGGTGCAGTGTTACAAGTCTCAAAAAACTATAATTGATTTTACCCCAAAACATAAGTCTGGGCATCGGAAATTTTGAGACAAACATGGAAATTTCATCGATTATAATTAATTAAAGATCTATCAATTTGCAATAAATTGTATTTAAAATATCATTGCATAAAGGTCTTAAGGGACCTGGGACCTGATACAATTGGTAGAGAGAACACTGAATGAAGAGTTAGTCCTCCAATTCCAAAAGCAGCTGTTCCAGTTGAAGCACCTTTGCCGAATCCGTAGCACCAGGATGCTTATTGTCTCGCCAAGTCACAGACTGATATATGGTTGAAATCAGTCTGCGTTTCCCTACACCTCCACAAACATATTCGTAAAATATATTTTTACAAACAACATGATGCATTACATGTGCATAATATTGTCTTTGTTTCTAGTTGAGGGACCGAGTTATCGAGCAAAGGTTCATCATTGGAAACTTACGGGAGAGTCTAATTAATTGAAGTTCGCCATCTTCATAAGGATTATTCGTTGCATTGTCATCCTGAAGAAGTTCTAAATTCTTCGTCTAAAAATTCGGCAGGTTCTTCCACATTGGGATTATTATCCTCCCTATCCTCTTGCAAATCTTCAAGAACTTCTTCTAACTCCATATCATCAAACACATCATAGATTCTCTTTATGATCTTAATCATAGCTTGCAAATAACTGTTAATCATTTTTTTGCTTACGCTCTGTTCGCGAGAGCAATCGAAAAAAAGCATGCCGTTTCGGTATCTCTCTGAGAAGTAGAGTTTTTTTCGGTTTTTTGTTGATCGAATTACGATGAGCCAATGATGAAACTCTCGTCTACCGAACATCGCTCAATGAGATATTCGAGTGACGCTCGCGGAGAGAGACTCAGTAAAAGACCGATTGACTGAAAATGTCAGCGCAAAAAGTCTTTTCAATAATTTTTTTTCGTTTCGCTGCACAGTGGTACATGGTACAAGCAATTTTCACGAAAAAACTTCTTAAAATTTTAAACGTAAATTTTTTCAATTTCAAACTAATATATTGATTATTTTAATTAAAAAATGAAAAATTTTTTTTTTAAATTAATTTATTTTGAGTTGAGCTTAACATCTAATATAAAAAATATAAGTTAATATGTATAATTAAATATAAAAAATTTATGCACTCTTTTATTAATTTCTCGTCCCATTTTCAATAAATTTGATGAATCACTGTTTAGACTTTTTGAATCGTCGAACGCAAGCAAACGGTCCTAGAATGAGCAGACCAAACGAAAACAGAAAAAAGTATGCTTTGACTGAGCGCGAGCAAAATTGTATACGAGCAACTCAATCGGTTGCTCTCAGACTTTTTGCTCAAAGTCTCAGTGGCAAACACTTATTTTGAGACCGCACGAATCGGTTAACAGTTATTTGCAAGCTATGATCTTAATAGATTTATGATTAGTTCTCGATGTGTGTAGAATATGATATAGGCGCACACGCAGCTTGGCTTTCAGTGCCCCACAACGACTACTGCATAAGTTGGAGGGACGAAGATGAGGAGGAGTCGTTTACGAACCTCCTATGCCACGGCCTCCCTTTTGTTACTAAATAAATAAGTTAATAATAAATAGAACTCTGAAATACCTATATTTTAAGAAAATTTCATCATTATGACTGTCGATTGTTTGGTATGTAACAGCTACAGCATTCCTTAGCTCATTTTTCAGCAAATACATAATCAATTTGCGTTAAATGTTTTGTAGTTGCAATATTATTGATTGGACTAAGATTATTTTCATTTAAAGCCTCTGCAAGTTGATCAGTACTCCTGGATCTGCATCTATTAAAATCTCTTAATATAACCTATTTGCTATTATTTTCTAAGCTGCGTATTCTTTCTACATCCGCCATATCGTTATTTTGAAATTTCGTTCTAGGAAACGCAGGAGTCCTATACACAACAATAAAAGATGTAATAACATATTTAAAAGCAATTGATTGATATATGGTTCTTGGATTCAAAGTCATATTTGTCTCAAACAAAAACACTTCATTTTATAAATAACTAGCTGTCCCGGCAGACTTCGTACTGCCAGCTGTTGTTTTTTTTTGTTGCGTTCAGAATCTTCTTTTGCTAGCTAAAATTAAGTATCGCGGAGCTATCATTTTAATCATTTCCAATCCCAAAAATTAAAGAGTACCCTCTTATTTTATTCAACTTCATTTATTGAATAAAACCATGAAGTTTTATTATTATTTTCGATACATCATGTTGCTTACTTACAAAACATAGTTTTCCTGAAAGACTGGCTATTTATAAGATTTAAATTTGATATTTACAGACACACACTGTTAAAATACATTCTGTCTAATCATCACTAATTTACCTCTGTCTCTGTCGCTGTCGCTGTCTCTGTCTCTCTGTCTCTCTGTCTCTCTGTCTCTCTGTCTCTCTGTCTCTCTGTCTCTCTGTCTCTCTGTCTCTCTGTCTCTCTGTCTCTCTGTCTCTCTGTCTCTCTGTCTCTCTGTCTCTCTGTCTCTCTGTCTCTCTGTCTCTCTCTCTCTCTGTCTCTCTGTCTCTCTCTTTGTCTGTCTCTCTCTCTCTCTGTCTCTCTGTCTCTCTGTCTCTCTGTCTCTCTGTCTCTCTGTCTCTCTGTCTCTCTGTCTCTCTGTCTCTCTGCCTCTCTGTCTCTCTGTCTCTCTGTCTCTCTGTCTCTCTGTCTCTCTGTCTCTCTGTCTCTCTGTCTCTGTCTCTGTCTCTGTCTCTGTCTCTGTCTCTGTCTCTGTCTCTGTCTCTGTCTCTGTCTCTGTCTCTGTGTCTGTCTCTGTCTCTCTGTCTCTCTGTCTCTTTGTATCTTTGTCTCTCTGTCTCTCTGTCTTTCTGTCTTTCTGTCTCTCTGTCTATCTGTCTGTCTCTCTGTCTCTCTGTCTCTCTGTCTCTCTGTCTCTACCTCTGTCTTTGTCATTTGAAAGCATGAATTGAATCTTAGAATTGACTTCAGGAACACGTTAGAATCTGGATCCGTGCCGTTAAGTAAGCCGTTCAATGGTTCAGGTGGTGTTTCAATTTCAGGTAGTTGCACTTTTCCTGACGCGCAACACATCCCAGCTGGCTCATTTTTGAATTTCAGAGCATGACAATGCGGACATTCCTTGTCCATAGCACCAATTACCACTTTTGAATGAGCATAATATTCAATATCGGGCTCATACTGGAATGCTAGACGCAGGAATGAATCAGATATAAATGCTCGATGTACCTGTTGTCGTTGTTGGTTATTTGTTCTTCGTCTATTGACTGTGAAACGGCGTGATTGTCGTTGTTCTAATCTTCTGACTTCATTGCGTTCATCTCGTGTATCTTCTGGCTCTTCTTGATGCAATCGCGTCATTCTGACACGTGCATCAGTATTTTGTAGCTGGATTTGTTCTTCTGTTCTTTCGGATCTGCTATTTTGCAACTTTCGAGCTCTGCTTTTACTGCGGCTCATATCAACCCCTTTGCCTTTTCTTGGCATTGCTTGTCATTGTAATTAATCAAAGTGAGAAAATTTCCCGCTCATAAAGTGTCACTATCACAATACACTTGTTGCTGGCTTAAGACAAATGAATTTGAAAAATAATTTCCACAATACACGTGATTGATTTGATGGTTTTAAATTAAAATTTTTCCAATATTTTTCACAATTTTTCAATGAACACAATATCGGTTTGTCACATAAAATTAACTGAGCAGAGAACAATGAGAAGCTGTCAAACAATGAATCACGTACCGGCGCCTACTATTATTGTAGCCTCCATTTTATTTAGAAAACGTTTGTATGGGAAATAGAAAAATGCGGTTTGAGGATTTTCCCAGCAATTATTCGGGATGAAAAATAGATGTTGGCCGATTCTCATAGATACCGGATAAGCACAAAAAATTTCATCAAAATCGGTCAAGCCGTTTCGGAGGAGTACGGTAACGAAAACTGTGACACGAGAATTTTATATATTAGATTATTCCTTTTTTCCCAAAACCATTTAATCGATTACTATCAAATAATTTTATAGGGAAGAGTCCAAGTTCGACAAATCAATGAAAATTTTCAGAACAAATAATAGGGTCGTTCAAAATATCTTCGCGATGGCTTCGAAGAGACTCATCATTGTGTAATATAGGGAGTTTGCTTCATATCTGTTAACCACAAGCTCGAAATGCGTAGTCAAGAACTTTTCCTCTCTCACATTTTGAAGTTCGGCTTGGACATTTAGAGCTCAAATCTTGTTGGAGAAACAAAGTCACCTAAAAGAAAAAGTTCCGATGCTCTAGCGGCTCTACAGCATCTTACATATAGCGAAGCTTGAAGAGGCATTAAATCTTTTAAGATTCACCCCAACTTTGCTATATGTTGCTCTATGGTGCTATATGATGGTAAAAGCCTAAGCAGGAACAATTGGGAATTGTTTTCTGCCAATAGAAACATGCTCTGATCTTCCACACTGTATCTGTATCAACTGCAGTGTAAACCAACTCTCCCATCCCAAGTTGCGCTAATTTTATGGAATTGTAATGGTTTACATCGTCGTTAGAAGAAAATAAATGAATGGCAATAGTCATACGCTTGTAAATTATTTAAGTCTTGAGAAATGCATAATCACCTCTTTGAGGTATTATTTCAGAGAGCTCAAAATACTTGAAGTTGCTCCATAGACTATTTCCTGCTAAAATGCTATAAGGATTCTTGGTACTCTCCGAATATGTCCAACTGTCTCCAAATAGGAAAAGCTGCTTTAAGTCTCAAAAAACTATAATTGATTTTACCCCAAAACATAAGTCTGGGCATCGGAAATTTTGAGACAAACATGGAAATTTCATCGATTATAATTAATTAAAGATCTATCAATTTGCAATAAATTGTATTTAAAATATCATTGCATAAAGGTCTTAAGGGACCTGGGACCTGATACAATTGGTAGAGAGAACACTGAATGAAGAGTTAATCCTCCAATTCCAAAAGCAGCTGTTCCAGTTGAAGCACCTTTGCCGAATCCGTAGCACCAGGATGCTTATTGTCTCGCCAAGTCACAGACTGATATATGGTTGAAATCAGTCTGCGTTTCCCTACACCTCCACAAACATATTCGTAAATTATATTTTTACAAACAACATGATGCATTACATGTGCATAATATTGTCTTTGTTTCTAGTTGAGGGACCGAGTTATCGAGCAAAGGTTCATCATTGGAAACTTACGGGAGAGTCTAATTAATTGAAGTTCGCCATCTTCATAAGGATTATTCGTTGCATTGTCATCCTGAAGAAGTTCTAAATTCTTCGTCTAAAAATTCGGCAGGTTCTTCCACATTGGGATTATTATCCTCCCTATCCTCTTGCAAATCTTCAAGAACTTCTTCTAACTCCATATCATCAAACACATCATAGATTCTCTTTATGATCTTAATCATAGCTTGCAAATAACTGTTAATCATTTTTTTGCTTACGCTCTGTTCGCGAGAGCAATCGAAAAAAAGCATGCCGTTTCGGTATCTCTCTGAGAAGTAGAGTTTTTTTCGGTTTTTTGTTGATCGAATTACGATGAGCCAATGATGAAACTCTCGTCTACCGAACATCGCTCAATGAGATATTCGAGTGACGCTCGCGGAGAGAGACTCAGTAAAAGACCGATTGACTGAAAATGTCAGCGCAAAAAGTCTTTTCAATAATTTTTTTTCGTTTCGCTGCACAGTGGTACATGGTACAAGCAATTTTCACGAAAAAACTTCTTAAAATTTTAAACGTAAATTTTTTCAATTTCAAACTAATATATTGATTATTTTAATTAAAAAAT
>JAJJHT010010590.1:263298-486216 GCA_021223865.1 Drosophila pandora
ACTCTTTTACTAACCTTAGTTGGTACAGTGGTTGAAGGCTTATTTGTTTAAAATAAAAAACAAAAAATAATAGAATATTTAAAAATTATAAATTAATTTTTGCTAATTTGCTAATTAATTTTTTAAAATGGAATACAATGTTGTCTGCTCTTTAAAATCGTGCAATAAGCCGATATCTGCGTCCCAGGCCAGCATCTATTGTTGGCTATGCGAAAGTGTTTCACATGCCAAATGTGCTGGCCTTACTGCATCTGTCTCGGATGCCATATCCCGCCGTGTTGGCCTCCATTATTGCTGCAGTGGGTGCCGAGCTGTCCAAGATGAAATGAGATCATTCATGCGACAGACCAAGAGTGGGTTTAAAGATTTGATCGTTGGTTTCCGAAAAATCAACGATCAACTCAGTGCGCTGGATGTTCAATTCAATAGCCTTCAGCTGTTGAATGAATCTCCTAAGCGGAAAAAATCTGCTACTAGGGAAGTTGCAGCTCCAGTAATCGCGGAACAGCTGGATCCTCCCGCAATAATGCAGCCGCTCATTTCCCTTGCTACTCCAAGAGCAGGGACGGTAAATGAAAAGTTAGCACCCGAATTTACCGTAGCAGAGCAAAATTTGTCTGCTTTGTCCTCCATGGCATCACTCCAAGTGATCCCCAGGAATACCCTTGAATAAACCCCCATAGCTTCCACTAGAAATGGTAACCCGCCGCCCGGACCCCCGGAACGGACTGATGCCGCGGTATTACCGACCGTGGCACCAAAACCATTACAGGTAAAACCACCTGTTAGACAAATATTTGTCTCACGGCTAGCCCCCGATACCTCGGCGATTGATATCTCGGCTTATATCAAAGCCAAAACCAAGGCCGTTATTAGAGTGGAAGACATTAGGAAATTTAAATACTCCTACTCGAGGCGCATGTCATCCTTCATGATACGTGTGCCAGTGCCGATGTTTGTGACAATATGCTCGCCTGGCTTCTGGCCAGAGGACATATTTGTACAAGAGCATCAGCCGAGTAAGGTAAAGAAAAACAAGAAAGGAAAGCTAACTTCGGGCGGAGCCGAAGTTGATATACCCTTGCAGTTCAGTCGCAGTCCGCTAGGTGGCGCCACGCATCTTGTATTATTAAATATATAGCGCATCGTATATAGTCGGCCGATCCTTATGAAATTTGGCATATTGAATTTTTTTGCCCAAAGAGTAATCTGTACCAAGTCCCATCTTTCTAACTTAAAAAACACCAAAGTTATGCCAATTCCGATCGTTGTATGACAGCTATAGGATATAGTCGGCCGATCCTTATGAAATTTTGTACATAAGATATTTTGGTCAAATATAACATGTGTGGAAAGTCCCAACCCTCTAACTTAAAAAACACCAAAGTTATGCCATTTCCGATCAATCAGTTATATGGCAGCTATAGGATATAGTCGACCGATCCCGGCCGTTCCGACTTATATACTACCTGCAAAGGAAAGAAGGGTCTTACCTATCAGAACTGTCGGGGCCTACGTAGCAAGCTCCCTAGACTTTATTCTGATAGTCTTTCCTTTGCGTCCCATATTATAGTCTTTACTGAAACTTGGTTAAAGCCGGAGATCTTTTGCTCCGAAGTTTTTCCAAGTAGGTACACCACTTTTAGACGTGACCGACCTCTGCGAAGAGGAGGAGGAGTCTTAATTTCTATTGACTCCAATTTCGTTTTTGAAAAGGTAAAGTTACCAGAGTTTGGCGATTTTGAATTTATTTGCGTTAAAGTCATATTGTCCGCTCAATCATTGTTTATTACATGTTCTTACATTCCACCATCTTCCGAGCCGCCCACATACTGGCATCACTTGTCGGCTATACAGGCTGTTACCAATCTTATGTCAGATATTGACCTTCTGGTAGTTCTTGGCGACTTTAATTTACCAGAACTCAATTGGTCAATTACTGAAAATTTAACTTTCTTATCACTTTCCACCCATCACGATTTCACGGCGGGCATCTTTGACTTGTCCCTAGGCCAGATCAACCATGTTAGAAATTCGTTAGGTCGGCTTCTTGACTTATGTTTTGTATCCGATCCAGATAGTACCACACTTTCCAGAGCTTTGCCCCTCTCAACCCCTGAAGATCCATACCACCCTACGCTGGAAGTTTCAATTGAAACCAATTCTGGTGTCAATCAGAAGCCTTCCTGCGTATCAAAGAAGATTCGTTGTTTTCGTAAGGCTGATTTTCGTAAACTTAATTTATTAATTGATACTTTTGACTGGTCCGATATTCTGGCATGCACTGATATAAATATCATCCTAGATAAATTTTATTTGACATTAAATTCATTTTTTGACTTAAGCGTGCCGTGGAAATATCCGTCCGCTACAAATAATCCCCCTTGGTTTACAAGGTGCCTAACAAAATTAAAAACATATAAAGACAGGCTTTTAAATAAATATAAAAGAACCTGTAGCAGCATAGATTTCTCAAGATACTTAATACCTCGGCTAAATTTCTCCGTGCATAACGCCGAATGTTATAAAAATTATATTCGCCGCTGTCGGATTCAGTTCACTCAGGATCCAAAGCAGTTTTATAACTTTGTAAACACGAAGCGTAAACATGTATCCTTTCCTTCCCTACTTACGTATCAAAATTTATCAGCGACTTCGGATCAGGCCATTGCGGATTTATTCGCAAAATTTTTCCAAACAACTTATTTACCTCCTAACACTTCAGATCAGCCATACGCTTACAACATTCAACCAACTAATAGTATATTTGTTCCATTTCTTTCTGAAAACAATATACTATTGGATCTTCAAAAGGTAAAACCAGTTTATTCGCCAGGCCCCGACGGAGTACCAGCCTGTGTGCTAAAATACTGTGCTAGGGCTCTAAGCAAACCTCTTCAAAAACTATTTAACTTATCTTTGGAATCTTCGATTTTCCCCTTTAAATGGAAGGAATCTTTCATAATTCCTCTGCACAAAAAGGGGAAAAAATCCGATGCTGCCGAGAGATGCTGACAGAGGCATCTCAAAATTGTCAGCGATTCCAAAGTTATTCGAAAAATTAATAACTCCTCATTTGCAACACCTATGCTCATCAATAATTTCTCCATGTCAGCATGGTTTCATTAAGCGTCGCTCAACCACCACTAATTTATTGGAGTTGACATCCTTTGTTTTAGATGGCTTCCAAAAGGGACTTCAAACTGATGTTATTTACACAGACTTTAGTAAAGCATTTGATTCAGTTAATCACTCACTCTTGTTGAGTAAACTAAATCTTTTGGGATTCTCAACCGACCTCATTACGTGGATCTCCAGCTATTTAAATGGAAGAACACAGAGAGTCTTATTTAAAAATCAATACTCCCGCTTAGTCCGTGCCACATCTGGTGTCCCTCAAGGAAGCCATCTTGGCCCATTACTATTCACTCTTTTTATAAACGACTTGCCCCCATCCATAACGAACGCGCTGGTACTAATGTACGCAGACGATGTTAAGCTTTGTCTGCAATATAAGTTCCCGTCTGCCCAAAACAGACTCCAGTCCGATCTTGACAATTTTCAAAAATGGTGTTTAGCTAATGACTTAGTACTTAACGGATCAAAATGCAAACTTATGTCTTTTTATCGTACTAGTCCTCACCAGGCTTCGTACAATCTCTCTGGGATTGCCTTAGAAAAATTAACTCAGGTTAATGATCTTGGTGTCCTCTTAGACATAAAACTTTAATTTTCCGACCATATTTCTTCAATGGTTAATAAGGCTAAAGGTGTTGTCGGTTTTTATACCCTTGCAGAGGGTATTATAATTTTGGTCAAAAGTGTGCAACGCAGTGAAGGAGACATCTCCGACCCTATAAAGTATATATATTCTTGATCAGGATCACCTCCTGAGTCGATATGAGCATGTCCGTCTGTCCGTCTGTCCGTCTGTCTGTTTCTACGCAAACTAGTCTCTCAGTTTTAAAGCTATCGAGTTCAAACTTTGCACACATCCTTCTTTCCTTTGCAGGCAGTATATAAGTCGGAACGGCCGGGATCGGTCGACTATATCCTATAGCTGCCATATAACTGATTGATCGGAAATGCCATAAATTTGGTGTTTTTTAAGTTACAGGGTTGGGACTTTCCACAGATGTTATATTTGACCAAAATATCTTATGTACAAAATTTCATAAGGATCGGCCGACTATATCCTATAGCTGTCATACAACGATCGAAATTGGCATAACTTTGGTGTTTTTTAAGTTAGAAAGATGGGATTTGGTACAGATTCTATTTTGGGAAAAACAATCCGATCTGCCAAATTTCATAAGGATCGGCCGACTATATACGATCCGCTATATATCTACTAATATAAGATGCGTGGCGCCACCTAGCGGACAGCGACCGAACTGCAAGGGTATATCAACTTCGGCTCCGCCCGAAGTTAGCTTTCCTTTCTTGTTTTTTATTTAATATGTATAATTAAATATAAAAAATTGATGCACTCTTTTATTAATTTCTCGTCCCATTTTCAATAAATTTGATGAATCACTGTTTAGACTTTTTGAATCGTCGAACGCAAGCAAACGGTCCTAGAATGAGCAGACCAAACGAAAACAGAAAAAAAGTATGCTTTGACTGAGCGCGAGCAAAATTTGTATACGAGCAACTCAATCGGTTGCTCTCAGACTTTTTGCTCAAAGTCTCAGTGGCAAACACTTATTTTGAGACCGCACGAATCGGTTAACAGTTATTTGCAAGCTATGATCTTAATAGATTTATGATTAGTTCTCGATGTGTGTAGAATAATTAGTTAAGATTAGAATAAAAGCTCAGTTGCGCTCTCTTGCGAATTCGCCCCGCGTCGCCGCAATAGATAAGCTAGGCTTAAGTTCTGTTTGTTGAATATAGCGAATTATAGCGTCGAGTCGAGAGCTTGTAATTCTTTTCGTCGTTGTGGAATTTTTTTTAAACAGCCACCTTTAGTTTTTTTTTGAAAGTGTTGAGATAAAATAATTTCATTAAAAATTTTGGCGCCCCCGGGTGGACATGTTTACTATAATTTTATAAATTGAAGCAACTAGCGACAGTGACATAAAGAATACATTGAAAACAAAAATAAAAAGTTGCTCGCGACGGTAGGGATGTGAATTTTGAAAACAATAAACAAACAAGAAAGGAAAGCTAACTTCGGGTGGAGCCGAAGTTGAGTTGAAGTCCGCTAGTGAGTTCACGAGTTTCTACGAGTTCAAACTTTGCACACACCTTTCTTTCCTTTGCAGGCAGTATATAAGTCGAAACGGCCGGGATCGGTCGACTATATCCTATAGCTGCCATATAACTGATTGATCGGACATGCCATAACGTCAAGTGAGAAGGATGAGACTTTCTATGCAATCTTATTTGGGCAAACGTTTACGATCTGCAAAATTTCATAAGGATCGGCCAACTGTACCCTATAGCCGCCATATAAATGAACGATCGGAAATGGCACAATCTTAACTGCAAGGGTATATCAACTTCGACTCCGCCCGAAGTTACCTTTCCTTTCTTGTAATGAACTGGATTTATTTAGCGCCTTTATTGAAGAAGTCATCGTCGTCCCCATGCCCTGCACCTACATCGAGTGTTCTAGGAAAGTAGCCGCATGATTAAAGGATCCGAACTCAGAACCGCAGGTATTTGTCCAAAAAATTGAAAGTCGAGAAAAGACAAACTAATATTCGTCTTGTGCTGGAATATTGCACCCTCCTTTCAATTCTTGGCGCATACGTACTTCAAAATAGTAGAGCTAAAGTGAATAATAAAGTTGTATATAAATTTCATTAAAATATTGCCAATATATATTAACAATTTCCTGTGGACAAAATTAAGCCGCATAAATTATTCTCAAAATCACTGGCCCTACCCCTCGTTATCGATATTGTAAATATTTTCCAATAAAATAGATAAAGTGCAGCCAAAAAATTATTTCATATATTTGTGCATAAATAATTTGGTACATACAAATAGATGCAGCGGTGAACTTATCGTTTCCGCCTCCCTTCGTTATCTGCTGCACATATAGTTAAATAGTTTATTTTTCTGAGTCGAACAAATGTTCCGTCCAAAGATTTAGAACAACGCTAGAGATTAATCGAGAATAATAAAACCGATGAGTGTAGGTTTACGTTTTTTATTTATTAGATCTCAGCTTAAGACTAAATCCATACGTTGGAAATCTTAATTCTACTGCCCTTTGTTTACAGAAGTTTTGGGAGCGAGTCCGCTCTCTTGGGATATTGGTGTTTACATTATTTGAGTGTGGAGCGGCAACGCAGTGACCGCCACATATTGATTTCAAGAAGATCTACGGATGTCGATTGTTTACATTTATTTGAGCGTGGAGCGCCTACGCTGCATATTCTTATGTATAAAAACATAGCTGAATATGTGAATATGTCACTTCCCTCCCCTGAAAAAGGGTTGCCTATGCTTGGGCTGGCAATTCAGGGTACAATGCAGGCAACTGGTCTATTACTGGTTGTGATTCTTGATTATCTTTTACTTGTTTTCTTAATTTTTTATATAACAAGAAACGAAAGCTAACTTCGGGCGGAGCCGAAGTTGATATACCCTTGCAGTTGAGTCGCAGTGCGCTAGGTGGCGCCACGCATCTTATATTATTAGATATATAGCGGATCGTATATAGTCAACCGATCCTTATGAAATTTGGTATATTGAATTATTTTGCCCAAAGAGTTATCTGTACCAAGTCCCATCTTTCTAACTTAAAAAATAACAAAGTTATGCCAATTATGATCGTTCTATGACAGCTATAGGATATAGTCGGCCGATCCTTATGAAATTTTGTACATAAGATATTTTGGTCAAATATAACATGTGTGGAAAGTCTCAACCCTCTTACTTAAAAAACACCAAAGTTTTGGCATTTCCGATCAATCAGTTATATGGCAGCTATAGGATATAGTTGACCGATCCCGGCCGTTCCGACTTATGTACTACCTGCAAGGAAAATAAGGCTGTGTGCAAAGTTTCAACTCGATAGCTCTAAAACTGAAAGACTAGTTTGCGTAGAAACCGACAGACAGACAGACAGACAGACGGACAGGCTTATATCGACTCAGGAGGTGATCCTGATCAAGAATATATATACTTTATAGGGTCGGAGATGTCTCCTTCACTGCGTTGCACACTTTTGACCAAAATTATAATACCCTCTGCAAGGGTATAAAAAGGTAAGTGGATTTAAAGTAAAGAATTTTGAAAGAACAAGAATAATAATAAGAACAATAACTACAATTATTATAATTACATAATTTGTGGAATTATTTTCTGAAAATAGTTTTAAAACGTCCTATCATCTTTATTTTTGTTACATTAATTGGTGTTAAATCAAATTCTGGGCTTAATGAATTTTCGCTTAATATAACATTTCCAATCATAATTCTACATTTTTGTATTCTTATAATTATACCCATGCAGAGGGTATTATAATTTTGGTTAAAAGTGTGTAACGCAGTGAAGGAGACATCTTCGACCCTATAAAGTATATATATTCTTGATCAGGATCACCTCCTGAGTCGATATGAGCATGTCCGTCTGCCCGTCTGTCTGTCTGTCGGTTTCTACGCAAACTAGTCTCTCAGTTTTAGAGCTATCGAGTTGAAACTTTGCACACATCCTTCTTTTTCTTGCAGGTAGTACATAAGTCGGAACGGCAGGGATCGGTCGACTATAGCTGTCATACAACGATCGGAATTGGCATAACTTTGGTGTTTTTTAAGTTAGAAAGATGGGACTTGGTACAGATTCTATTTGGGACAAAATAATCCTATTTGCCAAATTTCATAAGGATCGGCCGACTATATTCGATTTTCTAAATATCTAATAATATATGATGCGTGGCGCCACCTAGCGGTCTGCAACTCAACTGCAAGGGTATATAAACTTCGGCTCCGCCCGAAGTTAGCTTTCCTTTCTTGTTTTACTTCCATTTATTTTTATATCGCTATTTAATTTTTGACAATTTTGTGTGATAATAGTTTCAGTTATATTCCA
Organism: Drosophila pandora; assembly: GCA_021223865.1. Taxonomy (NCBI): domain Eukaryota; kingdom Metazoa; phylum Arthropoda; class Insecta; order Diptera; family Drosophilidae; genus Drosophila; species Drosophila pandora. The sequence continues at coordinate 271,345 of JAJJHT010010590.1, forward strand.
AGTTAGAATTATGTTTGGTTCAACATATTGAATCATTTCATTTGAGGGAGTTTGTATAAAATTACAAATTGGATTTTTTCGCATAATTATATTTTTAATACATTTATTGTGAACTTCTTTATTGTCTGGATTATAAACATAATTCTCATTTTCCAAATATAATTGTTGATCTGAAAGGTCTAACTGATATCCATTATGGTCGGGATAGGGAACTTTTTTAATTGTGATAATGATTTTGTGGTTAATAGGGATATGTGAAATGAGGAATAATTCGTTATATTTGTAGTCAATCCAAGTTGATGTTTTAATTAAAAGTATATTTTGGTAGTTAATGTTTTCTAGTTGGTCGTAATTGAGTAATTTTGGGTTAAAAAGTCCAAGACGTGAATGTTGCATGCCCATTTCTATGTCTTCTATGTATTCAATAAATTGCATGAGTTCTTAAACAAGTGTGTCAATACCATTGCGGTTGTTTTCGTAGTTAGTGAGTTTTTGCATTCCTTCATTTAGAAAGTTGACTAAATCATTTAATTTATGAAGTTGAACTGAATTTTCTGCAATTAAATATATTTTTTCTTTTATTTTTACCCTATCATTTTCATCAAGTGTGCCAAAAAGAAATTTGAAAGATGAACCTATTATGTCAAATAGTCCGCGTTTCTGCCTATTTTGTTGATAAAAAGTTATGCCACTTAATTCTTTCAGTAGTTTGTTGTACAAGTAAGTCATTCTGGTGTTCTTGGAGTCTGTGATGTTCATACACTACCGGTATTTGAATTGAATTGCTTGAGATAAGTAAATAACCAAAGTCGGAATCTGTGTTGGTTATTTGAATCTGTTGAGTGTGGCTCATGGTGAATATTAAGAACATCATTGTACACAGGGTTCCTGTGGAAGTTTAACGGCATTAGTTATCTTTTTCTTCTTAAATTGTGTTTTGTAGTACTGAGTTTCCCTGTTTCGATTAGTAATTTTGTAATGGACTTTGTCTATTTTTTCTACATTTTTATTTGCCTTAAATGGGTTTTCTAATTTTTCTCTTTGAATTGGACCTTTTCTGAATCTTGTGTCAATATTAAATTCCTGTCGATCTTCATTTATCTTATCTATTTTTTTCCCTTTGATTTTTTGTGTGGCGAATACTGGATGCCCAGCGAATAAAAATATTTGAGCAGGTGTTTGTCCAGTAGTGTCATGTTTAATTTTGTGGTTGTATGTGTAAAGTATTGTTTCTATCTTGCTAAGTTTTACTTCTTCGTCATCGGATGAATTGATGATACGAATTTGTTCATTTATTGTTTTATGTAGTCTTTCGACCTCTGCTACACCGTTGTTTGCCGTATTGAGTTGTAATTCAATTCGTTCTGCTTCAAGCCATCGCTTTAGAGTTAAACTGGAGAAAGCTCCGTCTCTATCTGCCTTTAATAGTTTGGGTTTACCTAATTGATTGGTTGGTTTACCTAATTGTTTTCCTTCAGATGAATAAATATCTACTACAAATTTGTCTCGACAATGTTCAGGATTGGGTGTGATTTTAAATGGCATTTTGTGTTTCTGTGTTCTGTTTTAGCTAAAATGCATATGTTGCATTCATTTATTATATTCTGAATTGGCTATTTGGAAAGAAGTGATTTTCTTTGAATAGTATTGTCATTTTCTGTATTCCTGGATGTAAAAGTTTTTCATGTGATTGAAGTATAATTTCTTTGAATTCGGCGTATGAACAAACATTTTTTAATAGGTAGAGGCGAATTACTTTCGTGTAGGTGGTATTAATTATTTCTCTGTATGCTCTTTGGATAATTTCAAAATCTACATCACTCTCAATATAAATGGTATTGTTTCTATGGATGAAATGGTCAAATGGTAGAATTTGTTTGGCTTTTTCTATTGTTATTGCATCATATTTAATTGTGGTAATGGAGTTACCGAAAATTGTCGAATGCTCTACTTTATTTGTATCGGATTTAGTGAAAATGATTTGTTTTTTGAAGTAGTTTATTGGTTTTTCTGTTAAATGAATAAAGTTGCTATTGTCTTCTTCTGCGCTATGTTGAGTATCTTCACTATAATGATTTTCTTCAATTTTAATTCTTGACAATGCACCTGCAACTAAATTTTCCTTCCCCTTAATATAATCGATTTTAAACTGATGTTCGTTTAATTTAGCTCTCCATCTTTGTAACTTGGCATTTGGTTCTTTTAAATTATGTAGCCATCGAAGAGGTTGATGGTCACTAGCAATGAGAAAGTCTCGTCCTAGTAAATAAAGTCGAAAGGTTTTAGTGGCCCAAACTATGGCGAGTAATTCCTTTTCGATAGCACCGTAATTTAATTCATGTTCATTGAGAGTTCTGCTAATAAAGGATATAGGGTGACCATTTTGAGAAAGCACGGCCCCAAGGGCTAAATTACTGGCATCTGTGGTTAAAGTAAATTTTTTTTCGAAATCGGGTAGTTGAAGAATTGGTTCTCTAATTATTAAAGTTTTAAGCTTTTTGAATGCTTCTATGTAGTCAAGATTCTGTGTATCTATCTTTGCACCTTTTTTTAAACATTTGGTCATTGGTTTTGCAATGTCTGCGTAATTTGGGATAAATTTACGATAATAACCGGTTAATCCAAGGAAAGCTCTGATCTATTTTACTTTTGTTGGGATTGGATATGAAACTATGGCTTTAACCATTAAAGGGTTTGGTTTTATACCATTAGGAGTTACGATGTGACCAAGAAAGCTAGCTTCTTTTTTTAAGAACTCACATTTATCTAAAGCAATTTTAAATTGGCTTCTGCAAGTTTTGAAAAAACTAATTTTAATGAATTTAAATGTTCGGTAAGGGATGTTGAAAAAATTATGATGTCATCTAAATACACTAAGCAATGTTTGTTAAGCAATGGTCGAAGGATATTGTTCATGCACCTTTGAAAAGTTTTCGAAACGTATTCGTAATGTCCGTTTTTGGTGGAAAATGCAGTTTTAGATATTGATTCAGGGTCCATTTATATTTGATGAAATCCTTTTGCCAAGTCGATAGTTGTAAATTATTGGCATTTACCTAGTTTACCAATAATTTCGTCCATATTTGGTATTGGACATCTGACAGGTATGGTTATTTCATTGAGCTTTCTATAATCAATTACAACTCTATACTTAATTTTACCAGAAGCATCTGTTTTTTTTGGGTACTACCCAGGTAGGATTATAATATGGTGAATTACTTTCCCTAATTAATCCCTGATTGAGCATTTCTTGCACTTGGTTTTCGACTTCAATTTCGTGCGCTTGAGCAAGTGGGTATTGTTTTGAATAAATTGGGGAGTTGTGAGTTGTATTTAGTACATGTTTAATAGTATTTGTAAATGTTAGATTATAACAAGAAAGGAAAGCTAACTTCCGGCGGAGCCGATGTTGATATACCCTTGCAGTTCAGTCGCAGTCCGCTAGGTGGCGCCACGCATTTAAAATTATTAGATATATAGCGGATCGTATATAGTCGGCCGATCCTTATGAAATTTGGCATATTGAATTATGTTGCCCAAACAGTAATCTGTACCAAGTCCCACCTTTCTAACTTAAAAAACACCAAAGTTATGCAGATTCCGATCGTTCTATGACAACTATAGGATATAGTCGGGGTATAAGGGTATAATAAAACTTTCAAACTTAAAGTTTTCTCCTGATCCAGGTGATCTAATCGAAATAATCCAAAATCAATTTTTATACCCTTGCAGAGGGTATTATAATTTTGGTCAAAAGTGTGCAACGCAGTGAAGGAGACATCTCCGACCCTATAAAGTATATATATTCTTGATCAGGATCACCTCCTGAGTCGATATAAGCATGTCCGTCTGTCCGTCTGTCCGTCTGTCTGTCTGTCTGTCTGTCTGTCTGTTTCTACGCAAACTAGTCTCTCAGTTTTAAAGCTACCGAGTTGAAACTTTGCACACACCCTTCTTTCTGTTGCAGGCAGTACATAAGTCGGAACGGCCGGGATCGGTTGACTATATCCTATAGCTGCCATATAACTGATTGATCGGAAATGCCATAACTTCGTTGTTTTTTAAGTTAGAAGGATGGGACTGCAACTCAACTGCAAGGGTATATAAACTTCGGCTCCGCCTGAAGTTAGCTTTCCTTTCTTGTTAAAATTAATGATTGATTGTGAATTTTTTAATAATTTTCTGCCAATTAATATTGTTCGTCCGTAGAGCGTTATGCGGCAACTACGTCAAACTTGAACTCACGGGAGTAACGGTAGGTCCCGGAGTCGTAGTCAAAGACCGTAAATAGTCTTGACTAAATTTACCTGGATTCTGCAAGGGACTGCTCGGGTTGGCCAGACGCTTGCGGTGATCAGGCTGGAGTTGATGTGCTTGAAGTCCTGGGGTGGTTTTCCGCAAGTACCGGTGGTATGGTGGTTTGGCTGATTCCTTATCGGCCGGTCCTACTGGCGGTCCGTTTCACGGGAGCAACACTCGAAGTAGGTTAGATAGCGCGGGGTCTGCTGGTGGTCCGTTTCACGGGAGCAACACTTGGAGTAGTTAGATAATGCGGGGTCTACTGGCGGTCCGTTTCACGGGAACAACACTAGAAGTAGACTGGTATGCCGCGGATTCTACTTGTGAACCGTTTTACACAGGATCACTCGAAGTAGGTTGATTTTAAGTGCCGTGGTTCAGACACTGAGTAACGAGACGATTGACTCTGATTTCGGAACTGTCTTTAATTCAGAATAACAACTCTTATATAAGATGCTAAATTAAAAGGTCAATGATATGGACGTGCTAAACTAATGTTAATGCCAGGGTCACCCACCTCTGAGTCTTCTGACTCAGATTGTTTCTTCATGTACTGCTTGCGCATTTCGGCTTAGCTGGCTGGTTTTTACTTACATCGGTCAGTCGGTCATTCTTCCCGCTGATATGCTGATTCTGCTTTTGGCGCCGTCTACTAGTGCTGGGTTAATAGGTTGGATATAGTTGTATGCTTATTACTAATTGTTTATAGGTGAGAAAATCGGTTAGTGGGTTTGTATATTGCGACATGCTGTTGCATATTGATTGGATCAAATTACTAAGTGTGCATATAGGGTAGTAGGTCTTGGCACTAGGTGCCAACAAATATATCGTAGTTAATAGAAAAATTAATTTTCAGAGAATTTTCATTTGGTTCTGAGTTATTTTGATTTTCTTCATTTTGAATGGGTTGTACTTGTTGTTGCCCTTCATTAATTAACCCCTGGTATTGACTGTTGTCATAATATTGTTGTTCATAATAATTCGGTTCAAATTGTTGTTATTGCGTGTCTTGGAATCTCGATTCTTCAATAGACATTTTGGTTTGCTCACTGTCCGATGGTCTTAATCGTTTGGGAACTGGGAAGTAAGTACTGTTAGATGTGGAAGGTTGTTGTGGTCGAGGGAATGTGTTTCCCCTAAAATTTTGTGTTGTTGAAGAATTTTGAATCCTATTGAAATGTTGTGGAAAAGAATTTTTGTGAGGAATTGGTTGTGTGTTCATGTATTGGTTGGGACCGAAATGATTTGGTACGTGCCACATAGATTGGTAGTTAGGCATCTGTTGTGCATAATGGGGTCTGAATGATTGCGTGTATTGATTATGATTAGGTTGGAATGGTTGAGAATATTGTGGGTAACTTGGTCGATATTGGGTTTGATTATTGGGATTGATTTTATTTGATTGAAAATTCTGATTTGTATTAGCGTTTCTATTAAGGTTTTCTGGATTTTTAGTCAATTCAAAATTAATATGTTCTTCATATATTCCCTCATTTTGTGCAATAGTAATTCACGATCTTAAATCTGTAATATTATCATGAGCCAATATAGTAAATAATTGTATAGGTAATTTTCTGATCAGTACTTTAATTGAATATTTAATTGCCTGAACATAAATAGCAAAATCAGTTTGGTTACCTTCCAGATGTAATTTCGAAATCAGCAGTTGACGTCGTCTTTCAGCTTCTTCGCAGAATGCCCTCAGATTTCTTTTGTAAGGTGTCTCCCTGAAGTTCTCCAATAGTTTGTAGTTCGGTGTATGGGGTTTAAATTCAGAAATTAACCTCGATCTAAGGCTGGGCCAATCTTCGACGTTCAATCAGTGATCGCGTTACGTGTCCGTCCAAGTTCCTTTCGATGGCTCCAAGTAGAATCCTCTGTTGTCGCACGTCAGTAGTTTGATAGAGATAAATTACATAATCCACTCTGCTGATGAAGGTGTAGAGCGTTTTCGGATCACCCTTAAATGGCATGATGTCTTTTAGCTGCCGACGGGCTTCAGCAAAATTGTTGTCGTTAAGCGCCACGAGTTGGGCTGCGGCGATATTTGGCTGTGCCATTTTGATGTCAAATTGTTGTTGTTGTTGTTGCAATAAAATTGTTGTTTAGAGTTTTTGTTTTATTTTAAATTATATTTCACTTGAATAAGTTTTAGCGTTTATTTTTATTTTTGTTGTCTTATATTTATTGATTTTCTTAATATTGTAAGTTGTTGATTTTTTATTTTGTTTAACTTTTTGTTTGCTTAATTAATTTTCTTAAAATTTTATTTTTTTAACTGTTAATTGCCGATGGACTTATGGGTTTTCACATTTCTTTTTCTATCCAATTTTTGTTGGACAACCGAATTGGAATTATAATCCAAGATGAAGAGTTTTACAATGTGTTGCGTATTTACGAGAACGGAATTATAAAATTTAATTTATTTTCCACTCGTGGTTCATTTTTTTTAGATACTTTTTGTATCCTACCGACTGCGCCAGTTAAATAGTTTATTTTTCTGAGTCGAACAAATGTTCCGTCCAAAGACTTAAAACAACGCTAGAGATTAATCGAGAATAATAAAACCGATGAGTGTAGGTTTACGTTTTTTATTTATTAGATCTCAGCTTAAGACTAAATTCATAAGTTGGAAATCTTAATTCTACTGACCTTTGTTTACAGAAGTTTTGGGAGCGAGTCCGCTCTCGTGGGATATTGGTGTTTACATTATTTGAGTGTGGAGCGGCAACGCAGTGACCGCCACATATTGATTTCAAGAAGATCGACGGATGTCGATTGTTTACATTTATTTGAGCGTGGAGCGCCTACGCTGCATATTCTTATGTCACTAAATGCATTTTTGGCTTCCTTTGTTCAACGGAACGCCAAGTGACGCGATACCCTAGAATTTGGTTCGATATATTGGTATCACTGGCGAACAAATAATATAATAGAAAATAATTCGATATGCCAAATTTCATATCGGCCGATCCGTTATATATCTAATAATATAAGATGTGTGGCGCCACCTAGCGGACTGCAACTCAACTGAAAGGGTATATAAACTTCGGCTCCGCCCGAAGTTAGCTTTCCTTTCTTGTTTATTATAAAAAATAAAAAATTATAATTCACAGAATTACTTTAAAAAAAAATTTTAGATAAAANTTTAATTTTATTTATTAAAATTTTATTTATTTATTAAATTTTAAATAATTTTTAAATATTTAAATTGCATCGAATTCGCATCTTTTTAGAAAAGAAATTATTTTATAGAAAGAAGAGTAATAAACCCAAATTAATTCTACGACCCTTCATGATATAACAAGAAGATTCAATGTTAAAGTAAAAAATATTCGCCGGTTAGAGGAACCTTTGGAAGCCTGATCACTTCCTTTAGAAAAGACCGAGCTAGAATGCAGGTTTCAGGTTTTATATGAGACAATTTCTAAAGTAAATGAGCTGCAAATGGATGAATTTGGAGCGGAGTTGGAAGAATTAACAATCACAACCAAGGCAATGATTATGTCCTTATGCAATGCCTTCAATACAGCTTAGGACTCCCGCCCAGCTACTGCAATTTCTGCAGCCCCAACTCGAGCTAGACTTCCCAGATTAGCAATACCAACATTTAGTGGAAATTATTCGGAGTTAAAGTATTCGGAGACCTTGGTACACAAAGATGTGAACATTCCTGTTATTGAGAAATTTAATCACTTAATTTCTTGCCTCTCTGGTGAAGCCTTAGAAACTATCAAGGCATTCCAAGTCACCGAGAGTAATTATGAAAAAGCTATCGCTAATCTAAAAAGAGTCTATGATAACGAATGTCTCATCTTTGCGAACCAATTAAGGCAATTGTTAAGTCTTCCGAAAACTTCCCAGCCGTCTGCGTCGTCTTTGAAAGTTCTCATCGACACTGTGTCATCGATTTATGGATCATTATTATCCATAGGAGATGACACTAAAATTGCAAACTCTATGATTATATATTTAGTTTTGAGTAGAGTAGATCCAGTGACCAGGCAAAAATAAGAAAAGTTACTGAATTATGAGGAATTGCCGCTGTGGTCCGATTTCGAAAAGATATTAAATCGTAGGTACCAGAATCTATCCGCTGAAAACAGTGGCAAAACAAAACAGGAGAAAACTGGGTTTAGCAAGCAACTTAATTGATGTTCGTTGGCTTGCTCCTCTGCCAACACCAAACTAGCTTGCAGTTATTTTAACGCTAACAACCATTTTTTGGCCCAGTGCAGTCCGTTTGCTCGCCTTGCTGTAATGCAAAGGTTTGAGTTTGTTAAGTCAGCCTTCCTATGTTTGAATTGTCTGCGAAAAGGTCACACGGTAGCGAATTGTAAATCGACCAGGTGCCAAATCTGTTCAAGATCGCACCATAAACGTCTGCACCGATTTACAGTGACCGAAAATAACTTAGCATTACCACCACCCACACAAAATCCTCCTCCAGCGTTAACGAATGATAGCCCTTCTACTTCACATGCTTTGCATGCGTCGGCTGTAGAAAGGGTATTGTTAGCGACGTCGATCGTAAGCGTTCGAACAAAAAATGGCGAGCACATATTGGTCCGAGCATAACTTGACTCAGGGTCACATATGAACTTCATTACTGAAGATATTGCTCAACGCTTACAGATACGTAGGGAGGAATCGTGCATCAACTTACTTGGAATTCACAAGTAAAGAAAGAAGGACACACCATGGTGAAGTCGAGAATCAGTGGTAGCGAATTTCCGTTCGACTTTTGGATTTTAAAAACCATTTCAGGCTATCACCGTGACCAGTCAGTGAACGTGAAAGATTGGACCCTGCCAAAGAACTTGCCTTTAGCAGACCTATATTTTTATAAACCTCAGCGGATAGATATGTTAATTGGAGCTGAGTCATTTCTCGAACTTTTGTCCGTTGGCGAAATAAAGCTAGGTCCGAACCATCCCATACTGCCAAAAACGATTTTTGTCAAGTAAAAAAACGATAGTATCCGGAAAATATATGGCAAATTCTCAACTCCTCAACAACCGGTCTCTAGCCTGAATTGCCAAGAAGAAATATTAGAATCAATAGATCATAATTTGAAAAAATTCTGGTCATTGGAAGAAGTTCCATCTTCTAAAAAGATGTTGTCGCTAGGAGTTGAGGAACATTATCGAAGGACTACTAGAATACTGCCTTCAGGTCGATTCGAAGTCAGACTTCCATTTAATTTGGATCCAAGCGTTTTGGGCAATTCATTCGAGATAGCCAATCGCCGTTTTTTGACGCTCGAGAGAAGGTTATCTCGAGATCCGAATGGGTGGATTTGAATAGAGTAAGTGCTTTTCAAACTCGCCTGAAGTTACTGCATCCGAGAGCACCGTTAAGCCAATAACATTTTCGGACTAAGGCATTAGGAATCGCTTGGGTTCCCAAAGATGACGTGTTTAAATTTGAAATTGATACTTCAGTCATGGGACAAAGGGCTACTAAACAGAACATTCTTTCGGTGACATCAAAGCTATTCGACCCCCTGGGCTTATTAAGCCCAATCCTTACTAAAGGAAAGATCCTGTTGCAGGAGCTTTGGCTTAATAAGCTAGAATGGGATGGGTCGATTCAACTGCATTTGGTATCAGCGTGGAACAAAATTAAGCTCGCCTTGACACATTTAGAAGACATCTTAATACCGATATTTGTGATGAGGGAGCCGAAGTCACCAATTCAAATTCATGCCTTTTCTGACGCAGAAGGTTTTAAAGTCTCGTTGTTGACTGCAAAGTCCAAAGTAGCGCCGCTCAAGACAAAGACGCTCCCCCATCTTGAGTTATGTCCCACTCACCTTCTCGCAGACCTCTGCCGTAAAATCAAGCCTCTTATAAAAGTACCGATCGAACGCAGTATATATTGATTCAAAAGTCAGATTCAAAAGCTTGTCTTCATTACGTTCCCATCCAAAGTCGTTGTCAACGTTCGTATCAAATAGAGTTGCAGAGATTCAAGAGTGGTCAGAGGATAGCACGTGGCGGCATGTACCAACTAAACAGAACCCGGCAGATATCGTGCCAAGAGGTGGAGACGAGTCCCCGGTTTGATCCGTCACCAGAGGTGTTGCAGATGGAAGTAAAAAAGAATGCGGTCGGGTTAACCGCAATGGTCTCCACTTCATATTTATTAAAAGTGATAGAAGGATTTTCCTCTCACTTAAAACTGCTAGTGTTTGTTTAAATGTTTCGCTTTATTAAGAAGTGTAAAAAATTAGTAGTTCCTTTAGATAGTGTACCTTCACCTGTCGAATATCAAGAAGCTTTTAATAAAATTGTCCAGATAGTTCAAGAGCACGAGTATCAAGAGGAAATAAAATATATTCGAAAAAAAGCTAAATACATTTGTCCATGAAGCTTCTCAGGCTGGGCTTGCCCTTTCGTTGTTGCGGGTCGGGGGGCGACTAGCTAATGATCCTATATCGTACGATGCCAAGTTTCCAGTATTGTTGACGAAGCGCTCTTAATTTGTCCAGAGCTATGTCCGATACTTGCACGAGTCAAATTTTCATGTGGGTCCACGAGCACTGGTGAGTCTCTTGCGACAGCGTGTTTGGATAGTAAACGAGCAGGAAGTCTGCAGTACGGTCATGCATACGCTGTTTTAAATTCAAGCCTCATATGATGACTCAAATCATGGGAGATTTACCCTTAGATCGAATCCGTGCTCTCCGTCCATTCTCCATATGTGGCGTGGAGTTCTGTGGCCCTATTGAAACGACATTGAAAATTCGTGGTAAGCCACCCTACAAGACTGCGTCCAAGGCAGTTCATTTAGAAGTAGTATCTGACTTATAAACAACAACGAACTTTTTATTGGTATTCCAAAGGTTCGTTGGGCGCCGAGGATGTCCGCAGATCGTGCCCCGAGGCGGACGAACTGCGACAATACACATTAAAAAAAGATTGCGTTCACACCGCCGCGGGCTCCGCACATGGGCGGACTATGGGACGCTGGTGTCAAATCTGCAAAGCACCTAATCCTACGAGCGGTGGGCAGCGCGAGGTTGACCGCAGAGGAGCTGAAGACCGTCCTCGTTGGAGTCGAAGCCTTGATGAATTCGAGGTCCCTGGGTGCCCTCGGTCAGGACCCAAGCGACGGCGAGGCGTTGACTTCCGGGCACTTGTTGACAGGCAACAACGAACTTTTTATTGGTGTTCCAAAGGTTCGTTGGGCGCCGAGGATGTCCGCAGATCGTGCCCCGAGGCGGACGAACTGCGACAATACACATTAAAAAAAGATTGCGTTCACACCGCCGCGGGCTCCGCACATGGGCGGACTATGGGAGGCTGGTGTCAAATCTGCAAAGCACCTAATCCTACGAGCGGTGGGCAGCGCGAGGTTGACCGCAGAGGAGCTGAAGACCGTCCTCGTTGGAGTCGAAGCCTTGATGAATTCGAGGTCCCTGGGTGCCCTCGGTCAGGACCCAAGCGACGGCGAGGCGTTGACTCCCGGCCACTTGTTGACAGGCAACAACGAACTTTTCATTGGTATTCCAAAGGTTCGTTGGGCGCCGAGGATGTCCGCAGATCGTGCCCCGAGGCGGACGAACTGCGACAATACACATTAAAAAAAGATTGCGTTCACACCGCCGCGGGCTCCGCACATGGGCGGACTATGGGAGGCTGGTGTCAAATCTGCAAAGCACCTAATCCTACGAGCGGTGGGCAGCGCGAGGTTGACCGCAGAGGAGCTGAAGACCGTTCTCGTTGGAGTCGAAGCCTTGATGAATTCGAGGTCCCTGGGTGCCCTCGGTCAGGACCCAAGCGACGGCGAGGCGTTGACTCCCGGCCACTTGTTGACAGGCAACAACGAACTTTTCATTGGTATTCCAAAGGTTCGTTGGGCGCCGAGGATGTCCGCAGATCGTGCCCCGAGGCGGACGAACTGCGACAATACACATTAAAAAAAGATTGCGTTCACACCGCCGCGGGCTTCGCACATGGGCGGACTATGGGAGGCTGGTGTCAAATCTGCAAAGCACCTAATCCTACGAGCGGTGGGCAGCGCGAGGTTGACCGCAGAGGAGCTGAAGACCGTCCTCGTTGGAGTCGAAGCCTTGATGAATTGGAGGTCCCAGGGTGCCCTCGGTCAGGACCCAAGCGACGGCGAGGCGTTGACTCCCGGGCACTTGTTGACAGGCAACAACGAACTTTTTATTGGTATTGCAAAGGTTCGTTGGGCGCCGAGGATGTCCGCAGATCGTGCCTCGAGGCGGACGTAACACTCTGGTATAACTTCGAGTCGAGTGCTTGTATTTTCGTCGTTGTGGAATTTTTAGTAAACAGCCACCTTTAGTTTTTTTTTAAGTGTTGAGATAAGATAATCACATTAAACAATGTGTTTTCATTTCACCAAGGATAGAAGAGCATTAAATGCTCTCGCAAATAGTCAGATGGTGAAGAGTTAATGCTAAAGCGAACACATCTAAGAATCAGAGGATGCTTGCGTTTCTTAACATAACCAGACCCGTCCATCAGTGGGTAGCTTTACTCAGCAACTTCGTCTTCAACATCAACCTCCAAATCACTTTCTTCATCATAGTCCTCACTATGATTAGCTGCATATCGTGTATGCTTATGAAATGTATACTAAGCTGCAAAATCTGCTAAACAAATTCCTTCCAGCTGCTCATGCCTTTGCACATATCGATCAAGAATATTTTACGCTCAAAAATATCCACCTAGTTGTTTGGTAGTCGCTCTAAATCTTCATTTGAGCAAGCCAATCAAACTTGTTTGTCTGGATGGCAAATGTTTATAAAAATTGTACCTTCACTTGCCTCTAACATATGCAGGCCCAATATATTGTATGATGCTTCTTGGGCTAATATTTTTATAGCGATAATAAACTTGTTCCCTATGTGTTACGATTTCCGTTTAATAGATGTATTCCCATGGCTTATTTCTACCATTGCTTCACTGAGCAACTGCGATACGCCTCTTTTTGATTTGTAATGTAGTTAATGATATAACTACAACAGGAATCTAGGATAAATGGAATCTCATATGACATTATATATAAGTTATCACCCGGCACAGAAGGGGGGGGCCCTTGCTCAGCATTGTGCGCCTCCTGTCCGACTACGCCTCAAACTCTGGACCCCAGACTCTTAACCCAGAATCCACAGCATAAGCAATATTCAATCTTCAAGTGTTGTGGGTTCAACTACGCCGGATATGTCACAAGAGTGCAACTATGTTACGCTGACGAGAATGTTGCAAGAAAGCTGACACCAAACCCAGAGTGTTACGCTGTATCCGCTAAAGAATGTCAGCAAGAAAAAAAACTATCTTCTATTAATATCCCCTGGTGTTAAACTACCCCTCTTGGCAAGATATTCCTCCAATTTCCTAGCCCTGATTGATGGCGATCATGATGACGACACCAAACAAGCGCTACACAATCTACTCAAGGAATACGCATCAATTTTTGAACCGCTTTCGTCAGGGGAAGCGGTGAATACAACTGTTAAGGCCAATATGTACTAGTACTCAAGACCCCGAAGTTTCACTCGAAGTTACCCATACCCCACGAACATAAGGGGAGATGTTGAAAGGCAAGTACAAAAACTCCTAGACGGAGGAATAATAAGATTATCTGTCAGCCCAGACTCTCCGCTTTGGATTGTCCCAAAAAAACCTAAACCAGATGGTGAAAAACAGTATCGCATGGTCATTGACTTCAAACGCCTAAATGCGGTTACGATATCCGATACATATCCCATACCAGATATAAACTATACTCTAGCTGGCCTTGGGACAGCCAAATATTTCAAGACGATTGATCTAAAGTCTGGCTTCCACCAAATTCACATGAAGGAAAAAGACATTCCTGACCGCTTTCTTCACCCTCAATGGGAAATACGAATTCCTTCGTCACCCATTTGGCCTAAAAAACGCCCCGGCAATCTTCCAGCGGATGATTGACGATGTTTTAAGAGAACACATCGGAAAGATCTGCTACGTCTACATCGACGATATTATAGACTTCGGCGAAGACTATCAGAGTCATTGGAACAATTTGCGCGCGGTCTTCCAAAATTTTCAGAAAGCTAAACTTCATGTAAACTTGGAAAAAACACGTTTCCTCTCCACACAAATCGAGTTATTAGGCTACATTGTCACACAGGACGGCATTAAAGCAAACGCCGGGAAGGTGAAAGCAATAAGTGATATGTGGTCCCCTACTAACATGAAAGAACTGAAAAGTTTTCTTGGAATGACCACATATTATAGGAGATTCGTTCAGGACTATGCAAAAGTTGCAAAGCCACTGACGAATTTAACGTGGCGGCATGTACCAACTAAACAGAACCCGGCAGATATCGTGCCAAGAGGTGGAGACGAGTCCCCGGTTTGATCCGTCACCAGAGGTGTTGCAGATGGAAGTAAAAAAGAATGCGGTCGGGTTAATCGCAATGGTCTCCACTTTATATTTATTGAAAGTGATAGAAGGATTTTCCTCTCACTTAAAACTGCTAGTGTTCGTTTAAATGTTTCGCTTTATTAAGAAGTGTAAAAAATTAGTAGTTCCTTTAGATAGTGTACCTTCACCTGTCGAATATCAAGAAGCTTTTAATAAAATTGTCCAGATAGTTCAAGAGCACGAGTATCAAGAGGAAATAAAATATATTCGAAAAAAAGCTAAATACATTTGTCCATGAAGCTTCTCAGGCTGGGCTTGCCCTTTCGTTGTTGCGGGTCGGGGGGCGACTAGCTAATGATCCTATATCGTACGATGCCAAGTTTCCAGTATTGTTGACGAAGCGCTCTTAATTTGTCCAGAGCTATGTCCGATACTTGCACGAGTCAAATTTTCATGTGGGTCCACGAGCACTGGTGAGTCTCTTGCGACAGCGTGTTTGGATAGTAAACGAGCAGGAAGTCTGCAGTACGGTCATGCATACGCTGTTTTAAATTCAAGCCTCATATGATGACACAAATCATGGGAGATTTACCCTTAGATCGAATCCGTGCTCTCCGTCCATTCTCCATATGTGGCGTGGAGTTCTGTGGCCCTATTGAAACGACATTGAAAATTCGTGGTAAGCCACCCTACAAGACTGCGTCCAAGGCAGTTCATTTAGAAGTAGTATCTGACTTATAAACAACAACGAACTTTTTATTGGTATTCCAAAGGTTCGTTGGGCGCCGAGGATGTCCGCAGATCGTGCCCCGAGGCGGACGAACTGCGACAATACACATTAAAAAAAGATTGCGTTCACACCGCCGCGGGCTCCGCACATGGGCGGACTATGGGAGGCTGGTGTCAAATCTGCAAAGCACCTAGGCCTACGAGCGGTGGGCAGCGCGAGGTTGACCGCAGAGGAGCTGAAGACCGTCCTCGTTGGAGTCGAAGCCTTGATGAATTCGAGGTCCCTGGGTGCCCTCGGTCAGGACCCAAGCGACGGCGAGGCGTTGACTCCCGTGCCCGGGAGTTATACAACAGTGTGCAGCAATATTTTTCAATTCGCGATATCCATCGCAAGGCAAGAATCGCGTTGAGGTCATTAAAGGCCTGTAGAGCCACGTCATCAAGTTCGATCGGGCGAACTCCCCTCTTGTCAAATTCGTCAGTGGCTTTGCAACTTTCGCATAGTCCTGAACGAATTTCCTATAATATGTGGTCATTTCAAGAAAACTTTTCAGTTCTTTCGTGTTAGTAGGGGACCACATATCACTTATTGCTTTCACCTTCCCGGCGTTTGCTTTAATGCCGTCCTGTGTGACAATGTAGCCTAATAACTCGATTTGTGTGGAGAGGAAACGTGTTTTTTCCAAGTTTACATGTAGTTTAGCTTTTTGAAGATTTTGGAAGACCGCGCGCAAATTGTTCCAATGACTCTGATAGTCTTCGCCGAAGACTATAAAATCGTCGATGTAGACATAGCAGATCTTTCCGATGTGTTCTCTTAAAACATCGTCAATCATCCGCTGGAAGATTGCCGGGGCGTTTTTTAGGCCAAATGGATGACGAAGGAATTCGTATTTCCTATTGAGGGTGGATCAAGCGGTCAGGAATGTCTTTTTCCTTCATGTGAATTTGGTGGAAGCCAGACTTTAGATCAATCGTCTTGAAATATTTGGCTGTCCCAAGGCCAGCTAGAGTATAGTTTATATCTGGTATGGGATATGTATCGGATATCGTAACCGCATTTAGGCGTTTGAAGTCAATGACCATGCGATACTGTTTTTCACCATCTGGTTTAGGTTTTTTTGGGACAATCCAAAGCGGAGAGTCTGGGCTCACAGATGATCTTATTATTCCTCCGTCTAGGAGTTTTTGTACTTGCCTTTCAACATCTCCCCTTATGTTCGTGGGGTATGGGTAACTTCGAGTGAAACTTCGGGGTCTTGAGTACTAGTACATATTGGCCTTAACAGTTGTATTCACCGCTTCCCCTGACGAAAGCGGTTCAAAAATTGATGCGTATTCCTTGAGTAGATTGTGTAGCGCTTGTTTGGTGTCGTCATCATGATCGCCATCAATCAGGGCTAGGAAATTGGAGGAATATCTTGCCAAGAGGGGTAGTTTAACACCAGGGGATATTAATAGAAGATAGTTTTTTTTCTTGCTGACATTCTTTAGCGGATACAGCGTAACACTCTGGGTTTGGTGTCAGCTTTCTTGCAACATTCTCGTCAGCGTAACATAGTTGCACTCTTGTGACATATCCGGCGTAGTTGAACCCACAACACTTGAAGATTGAATATTGCTTATGCTGTGGATTCTGGGTTAAGAGTCTGGGGTCCAGAGTTTGAGGCGTAGTCGGACAGGAGGCGCACAGTGCTGAGCAAAGATATTTTGGGCCTGCATATGTTAGAGGAAAGTGAAGGTACAATTTTTATAAACATTTGCCATCCAGACAAACAAGTTTGATTGGCTTGCTCAAATGAAGATTTAGAGCGACTACCAAACAACTAGGTGGATATTTTTGAGCGTAAAATATTCTTGATCGATATGTGCAAAGGCATGAGCAGCTGGAAGGAATTTGTTTAGCAGATTTTGCAGCTTGGTATACATTTCATAAGCATACACGATCTGCAGCTAATCATAGTGAGGACTATGATGAAGAAAGTGATTTGGCGGTTGATGTTGAAGACGAAGTTGCTG
Source organism: Drosophila pandora (assembly GCA_021223865.1). Classification (NCBI taxonomy): domain Eukaryota; kingdom Metazoa; phylum Arthropoda; class Insecta; order Diptera; family Drosophilidae; genus Drosophila; species Drosophila pandora. Next base: position 288,778 of record JAJJHT010010590.1, read on the forward strand.
AGCAAAGCTACCCACTGATGGACGGGTCTGGTTACGTTAAGAAACGCAAGCATCCTCTGATTCTTAGATGGGTTCGCTTTAGTATTAACTCTTCACCATCTGACTATTTGCGAGAGCATTTAATGCTTTTCTATCCTTGGTGAAATGAAGAAGCTGAACTTCTTTCCAACGACGTTGAAAACACATTGTTTTATGTGATTATCTTATCTCAACACTTAAAAAAAAACTAAAGGTGGCTGTTTACTAAAAGTTCCACAACGACGAAAATACAAGCTCTCGACTCGAAGTTACAATTCACTTTATTCAACAATTCAACGGTTGAAGGCCTCCATCCGGCTTCAACCAACCGGCAGCCTCGCCAGCTTATGGATCGCTCTCTTGAACATAGCTCCAGCGCTAGTCCTCACGACGGCGGCCCTGACCCTTCCATCCGCGCCGGCGTGTGTTTTGACGACCCTGGCGGTGATCCACTGTTGGGGCGGCTGGTGATCTTCTGCGACCAGGACCAGATCGCCCTTCTTAACGTCCTCCTGCTCCTGATGCCACTTCGACCGCACCTGTAGGCCCAAGACGTACTCCCGGAACCATCGCTCCCAAAACGTTTGCTTGATTGACGAGACAAGCCGCCATCGCCGCAAGCACGTTAGACCCTGCTGGTCCGGGGTCCGCGGTGCAGGTGGGGCGAGGAGCCGCAGAGGAGCTGAGGTTGACCGCAAAGGAGCTGAAGACCGTCCTTGTTGGAGTTGAAGCCTTGATGAATTCGAGGTCCCTGGGTGCCCTCGGTCAGGACAGAAGCGACGGCGAGGCGTTGACTCCCGGGCACTTGTTGACAGGCTACAACGAACTTTTTATTGGTATTCCAAAGGTTCGTTGGGCGCCGAGGATGTCCGCAGATCGTGCCCCGAAGCGGACGAACTGCGACAATACACATTAAAAAAAAGATTGCGTTCACACCGCCGCGGGCTCCGCACATGAGCGGACTATGGGAGGCTGGTGTCAAATCTACAAAGCACCTAATCCTACGAGCAGTGGACAGCGCGAGGTTGACCGCAGAGGAGCTGAAGACCGTCCTCGCTGGAGTCGAAGCCTTGATGAATTCGAGGTCCCTGGGTGCCCTCGGTCAGGACCCAAGCGACGGCGAGGCGTTGACTCCCGGCTACTTGTTGACAGGCAACAACGAACTTTTTATTGGTATTCCAAAGGTTCGTTGGGCGCCGAGGATGTGCGCAGATCGTGCCCCGAGGCGGACAAACTGCGACAATCCACATAAAAAAAAGATTGCGTTCGCACCGCCGCGGGCTCCGCACATGGGCGGACTATGGGAGGCTGGTGTCAAATCAGCAAAGCACCTAGGCCTACGAGCGGTGGGCAGCGCGAGGTTGACCGCAGAGGAGCTGAAGACCGTCCTTGTTGGAGTCGAAGCTGTTAAAGTTAAGTGTTTCAAATTCAAAACAATACCCGCCAAGTAAGAGGGCGCTTACAATATAATATCATATCGATTACTTTTAAGTTCATATCGATTGTACCGAATCAAAATCTAATGATAACCTAAAAAGCTGTCATAGAGAGAGAATAAACACGAGGTTGTTTTTCAACAAATTTGGTTTATTTACTGGCCTAAATAAGGAAAAGTTATAATAGGTTATGGGCCCAGGAACGTTTTGTTCAGTTTAAAGTAAAAGAAAAAAGGTAATTTTGCTCGATTACAATGGATTTGGCGAAGCACGTTACGAAGCTCTCAGGCGCGACCGATTGGCCGATTTGGAAAAGAAAAATAAGGGACCTGATAGATTATCACGACGGTGCTCTCGACGCGTTGGACGGAAAGATCGTCAAACCGGATTCATTGCCAGAAGGTGCCTCAACAGCAGATGAAAAGAATCACAAGGAGAAGAGCGACTTTTTTCGTAAGGCCAACAGCTATGCAAAATCCATGATTACCACTGCGGTCACGGACTCGGTGTACCAGAAGATCATGGACAAGGAGACAGCACACGATACGTGGGAAGCACTGAAAAATCAGTTTGAAGCAACAGCGAAGGACCAGGTATTCAGGATATGCAACGAGTTTTTCGCTTTCTCTTGGAATCCAGGTAACGATGTATCAACCCACATAGCAAAATTGCGTAGTCTATGGAACGATTTAAATCAGGCTTTAAAGGCCAAAAATGAAAATGAGCTGCCAGATTTAATACTTGTTTGTAAAACGCTACATATTTTGCCAAAAACCTTTGAAACGTTCCGTCAAAGTTGGATGCTCTTGACAAAAGAATCCGAGTTGGATCAGAGCAGCTGGAAATGAAACCTTGTCAGCTTTGGGACAGGGCACAATCAAAGTCAAAACGATTGTCAATGGAAAAATTCTTTTTCTTTCTTTGAAAAATGTATGGTTTGTTCCCAATATAACGAAGAATCTGTTTTCAGTTTTGGCTGCCCAAGACAATAATCCAAGTAGTCGTTTCGAGTCGTCAGCAACAGAGTGCACTCTCAAAATAAACGACAAGATTGTCCTCGTTGGAGCCAGAAAAGTTGGAGGAACACTCTACAGAGCAGCGATCGAGCCCATACTTCCAGAACGAAACGTCAATGTCAACGTCGCAACTTCAGAAACTTCAATTCTTCAACTCTACCACGAGAGATGGGGACATCAGGACAAGAACCACATCAAGGACATGCTCAAAAGAGAAATGGGCATTCAAGTTAAGCTTGAGAGTAGCTTTTGCGAGCCTTGCACCCTTGGAAAGGCGCATCGATTGTCATTTGGAACGAGGAAACCAGCGACGAAGCCAGGAGAATTGATGTCAGGTGATGTTTGCGGCCCATTTGAGAATTCTTTCCAGAAGAATAGGTATTTGGTAGTTTTTAAGGATCATTTCACCAGGTTTCGATATGGTTACATCGTCAAGCAGAAATCAGAGGACAAGGACGTGCTACGACACATGGTTTCTCATGCTAAGCAACAAGGGCACACAATTCAAGAATTCCTGAGTGACAATGGAGGAGAATTCGACTGTGCAGGAGTGAGAGAAACTCTTCAGGAAGCTGGTATAACTTTTCGACTCACCGCTCCGTATACTCCAGAACAAAACGGTGGTGTCGAGAGAGAGAATCGAACGATAGTCGAAATGGCGAGAACTTTCAAGTATTCTAATCCAGAAATAAAATTTCCAGAAGCAATTTGGGCCGAGTTGGTCAGCACAGCAGTATACGTTCTCAATAGGACGGGCAAATCTTCGTTGAAGGGTCTGAGCCCTTACCAACTTTGGCTGGGCAAGAAACCAAGAATCAAACATCTTCGAATCATAGGATCGACGTGATATGTACACGTTCCATGCCAAAAAAGGAAGAAGATGGACGAAAAAGCTGAAAAGGGGTACCTGGTGGGTTACGACGGCGATGAGAGGTATCGTATTTACTTACCAGAGAAGCACAAAGTAGTTGTGTCGAGGGATGTAAAATTTCAAGAGAAATTCAGCAACTGTGAACCAGGCGTCAACCTACCTTTCCAAGATTTTGGATCCAAGGACGTCGTAGAAGACAAGGAAGAAGAAGACGCGGATTTGCACAAGAGCGAGGACGAAGACACACTCCAGGAGCAAGACTTGAGTGAAGACACAGCAGAAACAGGAAGCGAAGACAATTACGAAACCGGAGTCGAAACAAGCTTTGAAGAAGAAAACAACAAGAGAAAAATGCAATCAATGCGGTTGAGGGATCGTTCGAAGTTGAAGAGACCGGAGCATATGGATGACTACGTAGCAGCAGCCGAGAATTTTGTGCTGGAGAGTCCAGATTCCTTCCATGAAGCCATCAACAGCAACGTCGAGTGGAAAAAGGCAATGGACAGGGAAATTGATTCTTTAAATCAGAATGAAACATGGAGCTTGACAAGACTCCCCAGAGGATCGAAAGCACTTCCGTGCAAGTGGGTCTATCGAGTCAAAACCCACCCCGACGGAAGTATCGACAAATACAAAGCTCGCTTGGTCATCAAAGGATTCGCCCAGAGACGAGGGATTAATTACGACCAAACTTTTAGCTCTGTCGCAAGAATGGAAACAATCCGCTCAGTGTTGAGCGTTGCAGCCAAAAATGATATGTTTTTGTTCCAGTTTGACGTCTCAACAGCTTTTCTTTACGGAGAATTGGACGACAAGGAAATCTACATGCAACAACCTGAGGGATACGAGCAAGGACAGGGGCTTGTTTGCAAATTGAAGAAGAGTCTCTACGGGCTTAAGCAAGGGCCGAGATGTTGGCAAGAACGCTTCGGAGGTTTCCTGCGGAAACACAATTTCAAAGTCAGCGAGGCAGATCCATGTCTCTACATCAGGGAAAGAAATGGCAAAAAGATTCTACTCGTTGTTTACGTAGATGACGGACTCGCCGCAGCAACAGACACGCAAGATTTGGAAGAATTTTTGGACGAGTTAAAATCAGAGTTCAAAATTGTCTCAAGCAAGGCGGAGTGCTTCTTGGGACTCGAAATCAAGAAACAAGAAAATGGACTAAAAATTAGTCAACAAGGATATGCCACAAGGATTTTGGAGCGATTCAGATTCTCGGATTGCAAAGCTGTTTCAACCCCACTTCTCAAGACTTTGGAAATTACGGCAACAGGGAAAGAATCAGAGACGTCTGCGTTCCCTTATCGCCAAGCCATAGGAGCCCTTATGTACCTCATGCTTGGAACTAGGCCAGACTTGGCTTTCAGCATCGGATTTCTTTCAAGAACGCTTGAAAATCCTACAAAAGAAAACATTGCACAAGTTAAAAGGGTTTTCCGTTACATTTCCGGAACAATCAACGTTGGGATAGTCTATCGGAAACAGAAGAAAGGAATCCTCGAATGCTACAGCGATGCTGACTTTGGTGGCTGCACGAAGACTGGGAGATCTACATCAGGCATCATCATTATGTTTGCCTCAGGAGCAATTTCATGGAAAAGTCAAAGGCAGGCCATGGTGGCCATTTCTACTACAGAGGCCGAGATCGTAGCAGCCAATGAAGCTGCAAAAGAAATAATTTGGCTTAAAAGATTGTTTCAGGAAATCGACAGATTGGACCGAGCCCCGATTCTCCAGGTCGATAATACTGCTGCCATGAGACTGGCCCAAAACCCGGAATTCCATCGCAGGACTAAGCACATAGCCAACAAGCATTTCTTCATCAGGGAAAGAATTGCTGAGGGAGAAGTTGGAATCGAACAAATCCCGACTGAAGAACAACTCGCAGACATGATGACAAAGCCGATTCTCAATACTCGTCTCCGGATTCTTTGCAACAAGATTGGACTCTTCTGAAGGACAAAAGCACCATTTATTTTGCTTTATATAGAGTCATAAAATTTTCAAGTCTGTCAATTGAATTGTTATTTTTGAATTCTCACAAGGGAAAGTGTTAAAGTTAAGTGTTTCAAACTCAAAACAATACCCGCCAAGTAAGAGGGCGCTTACAATATAATATCATATCGATTACTTTTAAGTTCATATCGATTGTACCGAATCAAAAACTAATGATAACCTAAAGAGCTGTCATAGAGAGAGAATAAACACGAGGTAAACCTTACTGGCCTAAATAAGGAAAAGTTATAATAGAAGCCTTAATGAATTCGAGGTCCCTGGGTGCCCTCGGTCAGGACCCAAGCGACGGCGAGGCGTTGACTTCCGGGCACTTGTTGACAGGCAACAACGAACTTTTTATTGGTGTTCCAAAGGTTCGTTGGGCACCGAGGATGTCCGAAGATCGTGCCCCGAGGCGGACGAACTGCGACAATGCACATTAAAATAAGATTGCGTTCACACCGCCGCGGGCTCTGCACATGGGCGGACTATGGGAGGCTGGTGTCAAATCTGCAAAGCACCTAATCCTACGAGCGGTGGGCAGCGCGAGGTTGACCGCAGAGGAGCTGAAGACCGTTCTCGTTGGAGTCGAAGCCTTGATGAATTCGAGGTCCCTGGGTGCCCTCGGTCAGGACCCAAGCGACGGCGAGGCGTTGACTTCCGGGCACTTGTTGACAGGCAACAACGAACTTTTTATTGGTATTCCAAAGGTTCTTTGGGCGCCGAGGATGTCCGCAGATCGTGCCCTAAGGTGGACGAACTGCGACAATACACATTAAAAAAAAGATTGTGTTCACACCGCCGCGGGCTCCGCACATAGGCGGACTATGTGAGGCTGGTGTCAAATCTGCAAAGCACCTAATCCTACGAGCGGTGGGCAGCGCGAGGTTGACCGCAGAGGAGCTGAAGACCGTCCTCGTTGGAGTCGAAGCCTTGATGAATTCGAGGTCCCTGGGTGCCCTCGGTCAGGACTCAAGCGACGGCGAGGCGTTGACTCCCGGGCACTTTTTGACAGGCACGACGAACTTTTTATTGGTATTCCAAAGGTTCGTTGGGCACCGAGGATGTCCGCAGATCGTGCCCCGAGGCGGACGAACTGCGACAATACACATTAAAAAAAGATTGCGTTCACACCGCCGCGGGCTCTGCACATGGGCGGACTATGGGACGCTGGTGTCAAATCTGCAAAGCGCCTAATCCTACGAGCGGTGGGCAGCGCGAGGTTGACCGCAGAGGAGCTGAAGACCGTCCCCGTTGGAGTCGAAGCCTTGATGAATTCGAGGTCCCTGGGTGCCCTCGGTCAGGACCCAAGCGACGGCGAGGCGTTGACTTCCGGGCACTTGTTGACAGGCAACAACGAACTTTTTATTGGTGTTCCAAAGGTTCGTTGGGCAACAACGCAACAAGGCAACAACGAACTTTTTATTGGTGTTCCAAAGGTTCGTTGGGCGCCGAGGATGTCCGAAGATCGTGCCCCGAGGCGGACGAACTGCGACAATACACATTAAAAAAAGATTGCGTTCACACCGCCGCGGGCTCCGCACATGGGCGGACTATGGGAGGCTGGTGTCAAATCTGCAAAGCACCTAATCCTACAAGCGGTGGGCAGCGCGAGGTTGACCGCAGAGGAGCTGAAGATCGTCCTTGTTGGAGTCGAAGCCTTAATGAATTCGAGGTCCCTGGGTGCCCTCGGTCAGGACCCAAGCAACGGCGAGGCGTTGACTTCCGGGCACTTGTTGACGGGCAACAACGAACTTTTTATTGGTGTTCCAAAGGTTCGTTGGGCGCCGAGGATGTCCGAAGATCGTGCCCCGAGGCGGACGAACTGCGACAATACACATAAAAAAAGATTGCGTTCACACCGCCGCGGGCTCCGCACATGAGCGGACTATGGGAGGCTGGTGTCAAATCTGCAAAGCACCTAGGCCTACGAGCGGTGGGCAGCGCGAGGTTGACCGCAGAGGAGCTGAAGACCGTCCTCGTTGGAGTCGAAGCCTTGATGAATTCGAGGTCCCTGGGTGCCCTCGGTCAGGACCCAAGCGACGGCGAGGCGTTGACTCCCGGCCACTTATTGACAGGCAACAACGAACTTTTCATTGGTATTTCAAAGGTTCGTTGGGCGCTGAGGATGTTCGCAGATCGGGCCCCGAGGTGGACGAAGTGCGACAATACACATTAAAAAAAAGATTGCGTTCACACCGCCGCGGGCTCCGCACATGAGCGGACTATGGGAGGCTGGTGTCAAATCTGCAAAGCACCTAGGCCTACGAGCGGTGGGCAGCGCGAGGTTGACCGCAGAGGAGCTGAAGACCGTCCTCGTTGGAGTCGAAGCCTTGATGAATTGGAGGTCCCAGGGTGCCCTCGGTCAGGACCCAAGCGACGGCGAGGCGTTGACTCCCGGCCACTTGTTGACAGGCAACAACGAACTTTTTATTGGTATTGCAAAGGTACGTTGGGCGCCGAGGATGTCCGCAGATCGTGCCTCGAGGCGGACGTAACACTCTGGTATAACTTCGAGTCGAGTGCTTGTATTTTCGTCGTTGTGGAATTTTTAGTAAACAGCCACCTTTAGTTTTTTTTTTAAGTGTTGAGATAAGATAATCACATTAAACAATGTGTTTTCATTTCACCAAGGATAGAACAGCATTAAATGCTCTCGCAAATAGTCAGATGGTGAAGAGTTAATGCTAAAGCGAACCCATCTAAGAATCAGAGGATGCTTGCGTTTCTTAACGTAACCAGACCCGTCCATCAGTGGGTAGCTTTGCTCAGCAACTTCGTCTTCAACATCAACCTCCAAATCACTTTCTTCATCATAGTCCTCACTATGATTAGCTGCATATCGTGTATGCTTATGAAATGTATACTAAGCTGCAAAATCTGCTAAACAAATTCCTTCCAGCTGCTCATGCCTTTGCACATATCGATCAAGAATATTTTACGCTCAAAAATATCCACCTAGTTGTTTGGTAGTCGCTCTAAATCTTCATTTGAGCAAGCCAATCAAACTTGTTTGTCTGGATGGCAAATGTTTATAAAAATTGTACCTTCACTTGCCTCTAACATATGCAGGCCCAATATATTGTATGATGCTTCTTGGGCTAATATTTTTATAGCGTTAATAAACTTGTTCCCTATGTGTTACGATTTCCGTTTAATAGATATATTCCCATGGCTTATTTCTACCATTGCTTCACTGAGCAACTGCGATACGCCTCTGTTTGATTTGTAATGTAGTTAATGATATAACTACAACAGGAATCTAGGATAAATGGAATCTCATATGACATTATATATAAGTTATCACCCGGCACTGCCAGGGGGGGGCCCTTGCTCAGCACTGTGCGCCTCCTGTCCGACTACGCCTCAAACTCTGGACCCCAGACTCTTAACCCAGAATCCACAGCATAAGCAATATTCAATCTTCAAGTGTTGTGGGTTCAACTACGCCGGATATGTCGCAAGAGTGCAACTATGTTACGCTGACGAGAATGTTGCAAGAAAGCTGACACCAAACCCAGAGTGTTACGCTGTATCCGCTAAAGAATGTCAGCAAGAAAAAAAACTATCTTCTATTAATATCCCCTGGTGTTAAACTACCCCTCTTGGCAAGATATTCCTCCAATTTCCTAGCCCTGATTGATGGCGATCATGATGACGACACCAAACAAGCGCTACACAATCTACTCAAGGAATACGCATCAATTTTTGAACCGCTTTCGTCAGGGGAAGCGGTGAATACAACTGTTAAGGCCAATATGTACTAGTACTCAAGACCCCGAAGTTTCACTCGAAGTTACCCATACCCCACGAACATAAGGGGAGATGTTGAAAGGCAAGTACAAAAACTCCTAGACGGAGGAATAATAAGATCATCTGTCAGCCCATATAACTCTCCGCTTTGGATTGTCCCAAAAAAACCTAAACCAGATGGTGAAAAACAGTATAGCATGGTCATTGACTTCACGCCTAAAAGCGGTTACGATATCCGATACATATCCCATACCAGATATAAACTATACTCTAGCTGGCCTTGGGACAGCCAAATATTTCAAGACGATTGATCTAAAGTCTGGCTTCCACCAAATTCACATGAAGGAAAAAGACATTCCTGACCGCTTTCTTCACCCTCAATGGGAAATACGAATTCCTTCGTCACCCATTTGGCCTAAAAAACGCCCCGGCAATCTTCCAGCGGATGATTGACGATGTTTTAAGAGAACACATCGGAAAGATCTGCTACGTCTACATCGACGATATTATAGACTTCGGCGAAGACTATCAGAGTCATTGGAACAATTTGCGCGCGGTCTTCCAAAATTTTCAGAAAGCTAAACTTCATGTAAACTTGGAAAAAACACGTTTCCTCTCCACACAAATCGAGTTATTAGGCTACATTGTCACACAGGACGGCATTAAAGCAAACGCCGGGAAGGTGAAAGCAATAAGTGATATGTGGTCCCCTACTAACATGAAAGAACTGAAAAGTTTTCTTGGAATGACCACATATTATAGGAGATTCGTTCAGGACTATGCGAAAGTTGCAAAGCCACTGACGAATTTGACAAGAGGGGAGTTCGCCCGATCGAACTTGATGACGTGGCTCTACAGGCCTTTAATGACCTCAACGCGATTCTTGCCTCCTCTGAAGTCCTAGCTTTCCCCGATTTTAATAAACCATTCCATCTGACCACTGACGCGTGGAACTATGCTATAGGTGCTGTTTTGTCCCAAGACGAGCAGGGCAAGGATTGACCAGTAGCGTACATTCCTTGCTCCATGGAACCATAGAAAAATAAATGCTCGCGATAGTATTGGATAACCTTAGAGCTTATCTCTATAGCGCAGGGTCATGCTTTCCATCTATCTCTATGCGGTTGAGGATGCTTTCCAATTGATACTACATTTGGAAGCGCCGATCAATGCGTTTAGGAATCAACTGGTTTTCGACGAAAACCAACCTGAATGATCATGTGAGCACCCGCACGTTGGTTCCGTCCGTCACTTAATTCCACTTAACGAAGAGACAATATCCGGTCTAATAGGTATATTTGGAAAATATCTTAAACCCCTATAATTAATGGAGTAAAGATTGCCGAAACCTACCTCCCACTCTTCAAATCCACATGCTTTGAGAATTTTAAGCTGTATTAAATTCGAATAACGCAGAGATTGGTGGAAGATTTGTCCGATTCAGAGCAGATTTCTGAGACTATAGAAAAGGAGCAACGCAGAGCCTAAAGAGGTTCGAAAGAAGTCCGCATTCAAATTCTTGAGTAATTCCATTTTTCCAGAATGTCAAGCACGATTCGTGCTCAGTTATCATTTGGTGACTGTTGCAAACGATTTAAGTATGAGCGTCACCCCAACAAACCAGAGTTACAACCGGCACCCATCCCAAACTACCCATGTGAAATATTGCATATTGATGTATTCAGCCTAGAAAAACGGGTTTATTCGCTAAATTCGCCAAACTTTTCCCCCTTCAATCCAAGGCGTCAGTCCACCTCCGCGTTAGAGGCCTGTTAGAGGCCTCATTACGGTGCCTAGACTGATAGTGTCTGACAACAAAAAAGGTCTCCTTTTCCTAACGGTATTAACTTCCTCCGGATATTGGAGATCAAATTATATCATACCCCTACACAAAAGAGTAAAGTCAACGGCCAGGTGGAAAGATTCCATTCAACCTTCATAGAAATTTACCGGTGTTTGAAATGCGAATACCCTAATTTCACGAGCGCACAGTTAGCATTGATCGCTATAGACAGATACAACAACTCTGTCCATTCAGTGACAAACAAAAAACCCGTCGACTCATTTTAAATCCGCGTATCCTGCATCAATTATCAGGGATTATAGAGCTTCAAAGAAAAAACGCTTGAAGATGTTAGAGGCCTGATCGAGCGAAACCAGGCTATGGCCAATTTAGGACATAATAAAAATAGGACGGAACCTAAACAGTACGAGTCGGGGGATAAAGTTTTCGTCACTAATAAACAAATCAAAACCAAGGAAAAACAACTTTTTAGACCAGAGGAGGTCCAAGAGAATCGCGGGGTGACGGTAAAAACTAGGTCAGGAAAAATGTTACATAAATCAGACTTAAGAAATTGAGGAAAAAGAATAAATAAGGGCTTTAGAACCTCTCCATTTAACATGCACACAAAAACCAACTCTTGTTTAACACACACACAAAAAAAACACCAAAGCATAAAACTCAAACAATATAAGCACGAATGGTATATACACAAGTCATTCTTTTCTTCTCGATCACGATGCTCTTCAAGTCTCACACTCATCGGCCTCACATCAGCCGCGCGTATATTTAAGTACTGCGCACCCGTCGTTCCCCTGCAGCAAGGAGCAGAATTGCGGATCAATGGAGTATTCAAATTGGTACACGTCATCAACTTGTCAAGGATGATGCAGCTAATAGACGACACTAGCCGAGGCGCGGCAACCCTGATGGATCAGCGCGTTAGCGCAATAACAAGGCACTACCTGGAGCAAGTAGCGGAGGGAATAAATAGAGTGTTGAGGCCATCATCACGCAGAGCTCGGGCAATAAACTGGCTAGGTTCAGCCTGGAAGTGGATAGCAGGATCACCAGACGCGGAGGACTGGAATGCGATACTAAACTCGGAAAGGATGCTCGCCGAGAACAGAGACCACCAAATCCGGATCAACGCTCGACTTTTCAACGCCAGCCATGAATCAATTGAATGTGGTAGCGATAGTCAATGCAATAGACGGCGACCTTCATGAGGTTACGGCAATACTACACAAATCAATCATTCTGGCTGACCAGGTAGCGAAAAGGTAAGCTCTCACTAAACGAAGAAGAGACGTATGCAGTAGTGGGCAGCTGTTTCTCCATTTGCAACATCACAGTCTGCCCCGAAAAGGATTTGACGAGACTAGAGGAAAACTCATGCATCCCTCGGATCCTGAAGGGTGGCCATGCATCTTGCTCATACTTTTGGAGTAATGAAGAGGTCGTGCAGTTAGTCAAGGATGGGACACTATTCCTCTCCAACTATAATGGCTCAATAACAACATCCGAAAGAGATTACAAACTGGAAGGAACATTTATTATGCAGTTTAACAGCTAAATCATCACAGTCCGCGACAGGAAATTCACCGCCTATACTGCAAGCCACCCAATGGCCTTACCACCAGTACCGACCAACATAACAGTAACCGATTATCGACCTTCGCTTGGATACGTTGATGACGTCAACGCCCAAAATTTGCAGTGGATGTCTGGCGTTTTACGTGGCGTAACCTTTTCCTTTGTCTTGGAGGCTTTATTAACAATGGTAGTCTTCTCGATACTGTTTATCATCTGGAGGAAGTTGACCTCCACCAAAGGAATACCAACCACGAGGGTTATAATCGAGGACCTATAAAACCCAAAGACGACGTCGATAACAACTCACCAATCCGCCAATTGATCTGCGGGACGCTGATGAGAATGTTGCAAGAAAGCTGACACCACACCCGGAGTGTTACGATGGCTCTTGACACCGGAAACACGCTGACGCCACACCCGGAGTTGGAGTGGGAGATCGGGAGATATCGAACTAACGACCGGAGGGCAACAACTGAGTGCAGTCAGTCTATTTCGGACCTCCAAAACGTTAAGCGGATACTTCTCCGAAATTCCTAAGAATTCTTTTTACCACAAATTGTTACAATAAATTACAATAAACTATTTTTCATTTCCGATTAAGATACTTTCCCAAATAAACTGTTAAAATAAGTAACTTCCACAATAAATTGTATTTTCAACGTCACGAGAATATGACCCGACTACTCATCTTCAGGTGATCAATGGATAGACACCTTAACTTATATCATAATAAAATATTAGCTCTGTGTAAGCTTAGAGTATCTCTATTATAAGCATTGAGCAGTCGCTCAAAAAATTGTCTGCAAAAAAAATTTTTGGCTTTTAGGCTATTTTGTAGGCTTCAAACTTTGTTTCAAGGTGGGACAGAAAATATTAAAAATTATTAAATAATGCTGCGTCTAAATTAGGAATGATCCTTAGAGTTTCCTAAACTTTTTTGTATAAAGTTTTATGTTCATCAACATTTACTTCGTTTTTTTCTATCGGATGTAAATCAATCGTTTCGAGCATAGAAGTGTATGGCATAATAAATCGGCAAAACTCCTGTCCTCGTAACTCTCTTGGGCAAGATGAATTATGGTTGTGACGTTGATACTGAATTACTTCTTATAGTTCGGGATCGACTCCATTTGTGGTAATAAACTGATCGATAAAGTTTATTACTTGATCGGTATTTTCGCCGTCGTCGAGCTTAGGAGCACCAGCAAGCCAGTACATGCCATGAGAATGCGAAAATCCTCTGTGCTGAAATTCGATTCTCCAATAAAAATGGAAAAGATTGAATTCCCCAAATGTATCGGTTTTGAACAATTTCATTAATTGTCGCAACCTGTAATCGAAGTATCGAGAGCACGCTACTGGATCGGATCGGATTAACCGAGCCTTTTCGGAGCTGGAAAGAGCTGCCGCTTCTTCCTCTCTTATAACCCTATTATCCAATAGAAGAGAGAGGATATCTAACAGCTCATTCCACTTAGTTTCAGCAGCGGAAAGTGTAATAAAAATCGTTGGCAACCCGAATTGTCGAATCATGGCGATTACTTTCTTTTTCTCAGCCTCCCAATGAGCTGGTGCAGACCGTAAGCCTTTAAAGATGTAGTAGCCATCATCATGTTGCACAAGTCTATGTACAAAAGACTCATTTCGCAGATTTCCAGCGGTAACTGCTCCATATTTTTAGCTAAAAGCAAAGCAAATTGAATTTTGTATACGCTGCATTTCGTAAAATTTATACAAATATAAAACATTAGGAAACAAAAACTCAACGACGGTCGTAAAACGGGTTTGGTATCTTGCTTTTTTCGCATAGGTTGTATATCCTTCAAATATTTATCCGCAAAAAATAGTTGGAGAAAAAGCTCCTCTGCACCATCCTCTGTCATTTATTAAATTTGTTCCTCCGCTGTTCGCGCGTGCCTCCATGTTCCGAATCCGCTCGGGAATTCGGCAGTCCGGATTGGTCCTCCGAGCGGAATGTCTGCAGTATTGTTCATCTGCTCTCGTCGGAGCTTAGAGTTCGCTCAAGGTTATGGATTCTTTCACTTCGTCTTCTAGAGGCTTTCCACCTTGACGATGTGTTTAGAATTCCGAACCCTTATTTGGAAAGCATTTTATTCGTAGCGAGCCCTGCTCCGATTTAAATCATTGACGATGTGTTTAGAATTCCGAACCCTTATTTGGAAAGCATTTTGTTCGTAGCGAGCCCAGCTCCGATTTAGATCAGCTCCTGTGATAAATGTGATATACGCGGCATATTTTTACCTAGTGCTAGTTGAAAAATTAAAACAAACGGAAAATTATAGTAATTTATTATAATAGAAACGTAAACGCGGTGTTAAATTTGAGCCATTAACTACGCAATAGTCAATTTGCTTTAGCTGACCAGTTTCTCTATTTACAAGTCCGTCACTTGTGTCTATATTAACGGTAACCATATATTTGGCAGTTGTTCAAGCATTGAACACGATACAAATTCCAAACATAAAATGTAAGAGATCGGACCCATGGGAATAAGTGATTAACAGCACGGTTTGAAAAACGATCTCCTGCAGTCTAACCAAATATTTATGGGGTGCACTTGAAGCACTTAAGAAAGGGTCACATAGCATGTCAGCGTGCAGTCCGTTGATAAGTAGTTTTAAATAGATTTCAGATTTTCATGTATCTTTCTTGTAAGAGTAACTCATTGGAGTAACACCATTATTTAAGGGGCTCCTCTTAACAGCAGTTGTTTTGAGATGGTAATAATAGATTGTATAATAGTATTATCAAACTATAATATAATAATGATAATTAAGAGCTACACGTTTAATTCTCTCTTCATTCAGCTTAATGCTCGACATCATCGGCTATAAAAAGATATAAATTTTAATGATAAACAAATTTTAGAATCGTTTAATATTAGTATAAATTTCTGAAATATATCATTAAATGATATAAGTACTTATATAATATAAGTATTGGATCTAGTATGTTAAAATATTGATTTTTTCCTTGGGAATAAGGCTCAAAATTATATAATTCTTGGTCCTCGAACAAAGACAAAAAATTACATAGAGAACAGAAAAGTTATAAGGAAAAATAGAATATTTCAACCCTTGTACCAATAATCAACGATCGTACCAACAACTTCTGAACTTATGGTAAACCAGAAATTCAGAGTTTTAATTTTTTGAGCATATTTTAACTTAGTTTCTCTATTTTATACATATAGGTTCGCAGTTTTCACTGTATCAACTGCAGTGGAAACCAACCTTTCCATCCCAATTTGCGCTAATGTTATGGAATTGTAATGGTTTACTTCTTCGTTAGAAGAAAATAAATGAATGGCATGAAACAACTCTTTGTTTAAGGAGCTCTATGTCTTCATTAGTTATACAAGCCTCAGATAAATTATTTAAGACTTGTGCAAATGCATGATCGCCTTTATGACGTATTATTTCTGAGAGCTCAAAATACTTGAAGTTGCTTCATAGGCTATTTCATGTTAAAACGCTATTAGGATTGTCTCCAATTTGGGAAAGCTGCTTTAGGTCTCCAAAAACTATAATTGATTTTCCTCCAAAACCTAAGTCTGGGCATCGAAAAATTTGATGAAGACTTTGATCCAAAAATTGAAGCATTTTTGAGCCTACCATAGAAGTTTTATCGATTATAATTATTTGGAAATCTATCAATTTGCAATGAATTGAATTTAAACTATCATTGCTTCAAGGTGTGAGGAGATTAGATCTCCCACACACCAAGACAGGTGGCAAGAGGGGCAACAGCGGGGGGAACATGCAAGTCAGCACTGCAGCGTCGGATGGGCCAGCGCTGCTGTGTTTAGAAATACGGAAGAAGAGAAAGGTATCAAGGGAGAAATGCGTCGAGCACAGACGGCATGCGGGGGCAGCAGCGGGGGCAAGAGGAATTCGCACGGCGTCGCGCACGAAAGTAGGAGGAGGAGGAATCACCGTGGAAAGTAACGGTCCCGGCCGGGCCTCCGCGGCCGCGCTCGAAGGTCGTAGGAAACAGCGGGGACGGCGGGGAACGAAGCGGCCGGCGATTGCGCAGCTGTGTTTACAAAATGCACAAAAACACAGAAATGCATTTGGAATGTCCAGGGGGGGATCGCGGGGCATCGGGACGAAGTCCGATGACCGGCACAAAAATATTGCGGATCGGTGGCCCGAGCGGGGCCATCGGGGGAGGGTCAACAAAGAAAGCCCGCCGATAGAAAGACGGCGGGATTGGAGAAAGCTAACGGAGAAAGTGAAGGAGCGGAGGATTAACGGCAGGAAGTAGATTCGCAAGGATTAACGGGCGCCTCTGGCACTATATATGGAGGGCCCTTGGAGCGAATCGAGGCCGAGTCTTCTAGGGAAGCTGGGAGAGTGAGTGAAAGACCCCCGTGGGTAAGTCTGGAATTCAAGTTGGAAAGCTTCCTTGAAGAGTTAGGAGTACAGGCTGAAGGACCCCCCGTGGGTAAGTCCGACAGTCCTTAGTGCGGGCGATTAAAGCGAGTGAGCAAGGACATACGAAAATAGCTTAAGGACCCCCTGTGGGTAAGTCCGGCGGCGGTACGCGCATCAAATCGAGCAAGGAGTCAGGGGAAAAGGATCAAGGATCCGCGGCAAAGCTGAGGCCCAGGGTAAAAGAGTCGGGTGGAGTTATTCCCGGACACGACAGGTATCCTGGTGTAGTGGCGGCAACAACGGATCAGCCTGGCGTACGCCTTGTCTGCTCCTGACCGTTCGATCCAGGTGTGATCCTGTAACGCGAGGGATAGCCAACCCGGGAACTCAAGCCCATTTGTGAAACCAGGCAGGGACACCCCGGGAAGTCAAAAGAATCCTGATCCAGGCGCTGGAGCGTATGCACAGCAAACCACCTGGAGTCAAAGGAGACGCGACGCCCAAACCTCTGGCCTACCATAGATCCTGCGGGGCGTATGCACGCAGGTGTTTGGAGGCGAGTGGCGAACGCGACCGGGGGCGTGTCCTGTAGGGTAGGAAGGCCCTTCGTGCCCTGATCCGGCCGCTAAGCAGCGAGGAGCATATCCTGCCCGGCGTATGCCTGGGAGGTGAGCCACTCGGTCTGTTAACACGGATTAGGTGCCGGCCACGGCGAAAGGGCGAATCCAGGCAAGCCAAGGGTTCCGAGGTCCACGGCATCCCCAAACGGAGGAGCAGCAGCAGTAGAGCAGCGACGACGAGGGAGCAGCGGCAGCAGCATAGCAGCGACGACGAGGGAGCAGCGGTAGCAGCATAGCAGCAACGACGAGGGAGCAGCGGCAACCGTAGCGCAGCGACGACGAGGGAGCAGCAGCGACGGACAGGCAGCGGCAGCAGAAGACAGCAACAACACAGGCCCCGCAACCAGAGTCGGTGAGTCCGAACGAAGGGACCCGAGAGCCGTTTCGGCGCCAGGCACCAAGACCGCACGACCTGCCGGGCGCAAGCTTTGGGAGGGCGTGCGTATTGGCACCAACCCGGAGCGGGGATCGGGGATCGACGGGAGGACGAGCGGTCGGTCGGCTGAGCCAGACAGCCGGTGAGATTCCTTTTATTGCTTTGTAAACTATTTACAATAAAGGGGATTTATTTATAAAGAAGCTTTAACGTGTTATTTCTGGGCTCGGGCAACCACGTCGAACTATAAATTCGGTGGAACGTACCCACAAACTCTGTGAGCTAGCCGCGGCGTTTGTTGCGAGCAAAACATAGCTAAAACAGTTCGTTACACCTGGCGCCCAAACTACGTGATTGCTTTAGAGTCTAGGAGTAACACAGCTTCAGGATGGGGAGGAAAAATTGGATCTACGCGCTTCGCAAAGAGGAGTTGTGCGAAGTGTGCAGAGAGCTCGGTCTCGCAGCGGATGGAACCGTGGAGATAATGGGGGCACTGGTGGCAAGATGGGTCGATGAAACGAAGGAGGATGAAGTAATGGTGGTCGCGCGGGGATTCGAGGAGAAGTTCGCGCAGAGGACCACGCCGAGGCAGAGAGCGGTGAGCGAATCGGAGAAGCTCATTCAAAGTCTGGCAGTGCCAGAAATGAAGACCATGAGGAGCATGGAGCCACAAGTGCGGAAGCCAGTCCCGGTACAGGTGGATTATGCGAAGGTAGCAAGGCAGGTCCGAGAGTGGTCGTTCCGTTTCGACGGAACAGGGGATCCTCTCGAATTCGTGGACCGAGTAGCATGGTCTGCCAAAACGTACGGGATGGATATAAACACAATCCCGCGAGCGATGCCCGAGCTACTCCAGGGCAGAGCACAAAAATGGTTTCTGATGAACGACGAGGAGTGGCTCACATGGAAGGAGTTCAGAAGGAGCTTCGAGGCCTTTTTTCTGCCAAAAGGATACTTCGAGAAATTGGCAGACCAGGTAAAGCAGAGGAAGCAACAGCGAGGAGAGCCTTTCAAAGAGTACATGGTGGACCTTCAGGCGCTGATGAAGCCGTTAGGAAAGTCCACAAAGGAGGTCATCGATAGGCTCGTGGAGAACTGCATGCCACGCATGAAGATGTTCATGAGACCCTACGCATGTGCATCACTTGAGGAGGTCATGGGTCTAGCCGAAGAATTCGAAGAGCTGGCTTTGGAGGAGGAGGTCTTCAATAGACAGTCCCCAGCGGTAGACAGAAGATGGCCAAAGGAGGAGTTGCACCATAAACCACAGGAGCAACAGAGCCATCCAGGACAGGGATGGGGGCAGAGATGGCAGCCGGAGGAGCATCGCCAAATGCCACAGCAACAGCAGCCGAGCCAGCAATGGGCAGGCCCAAGGCAACAACAGCCGAACCAACAATGGGCAACAAACCAAATCCCAAGGCAGCCGAATATGCAGCGGGCAGCGACGCCTAGACAGGGACACGTAGAAAACCCAGCACAGGCGTGCAACAGATGCGGAGGCATGGGCCATTGGGCCAGCGGTTGCAGAAACCCCAGAATTTTGTTCTGCAGGATGTGCGGCGCAGTGGGGGTGAGAAGCACGGAATGCTGCCAGAGAGCGGGAAACGTGCAGCGATCCCAGCCATAGAGAGGAAGGCGGAGATCGCGAGGTGCTGCCTCTCAGAGATAGTTGGAGGATTAACCGGAGACGATCAGCAATTGGCGGCGGTCATCAAGGTCGGAGGAGCAGAAGTGAGGGCCATGGTGGACACCGGGGCAACGGCTAGTTTCATTTCAGAGAAACTAGCAGAGGACCCGGGAATCGCCGGAGAACGGAAAGCGACAAGAAGATTAGTGAAGTTGGCCAACGGGAGCCACATAGAAACTCAAATGGTACTCCTAGCAACTGTAAGCTTTGGCAACAAGAAAAAGGACTTGAATATGATAGTGTTGCCAGGCATGGGAGACAGCGCGGTGCTTGGATGGGATTTCCTCGCAGAATTCGGCACAACAATCAACTGCGCAGGCCACCAAGTCACGATCCCGAAAAGAGAGAGATGGAGCGGATGCCTGGAGGATAGGCTGTCCATAGCCATAGCGGGACCCTCGGAGGAATGGGAGCGCGAGCGGGACAAAAGGTTCATCGAAGAAGAGCTGGCGGCGTTCAAGAATCAGAAGGGTTGTTCAAACATAACCCAGCATAAAATCACGATGAAGGACGACATCCCAATTAAACAAAGATACTACCCAAAGAACCCCAAAATACAGGGGGAAATCAATGAAAAGGTGGAAGAACTGCTGGGGAAGTGATGCATCGAACCTTCAAACAGCGCCTACAGCTCACCCATTGTCATGGTGAAGAAAAAGACGGGTCAGTGGAGGATGTGCGTAGACTTTCGGCAGATAAACGCAAAGTCAGTGAAGGATGCGTACCCGATGCCAAGGATAAACTTCATTTTGGAGCAATTGAGGGAGGCAAAATTTTTCAGCAGCCTCGACCTGAAGGACGGCTATTGGCAAATCCCACTGGAGGAAGAGAGCCGGAAATACACGGCCTTCACTGTACCAGGGAAAGGTCTGTACCAGTGGAAGGTGATGCCGTTCGGACTACACTCGGCTTCGGCAACTTTTCAAAGGGCTTTAGACCAGGTCATAGGCCCGGACATGGCTCCCCACGCATTCGCGTACCAGGACGATATAATAGTGATCGGGCGCACGAGAGAGGAGCACATGGCAAATTTAAGGGAAGTTTTCCGAAGACTGAAGGCGGCAAACTTAAGGATAAACACAGATAAGTGCCACTTCTTCAGGGAAGAACTGTTGTACCTGGGCCACCGGATAACGAGTCACGGAATTGGTATGGACCCGGGAAAAGTTGCAGCGATCACGGAACTGGAACCACCGACAAACGTGAAAGGAGTACGGCAGTTCATAGGGATGGCGTCGTGGTATCGGCGGTTCGTTCCCGATTTCGCTGGGGTCGCGAAACCTTTGAACGATCTCTTGCGAAAGGGAACAAAGTGGGAATGGACGTCGAAACAACAAGAAGCGTTCGAGAAGCTAAAGTCACGTTTAGCAGAGGACCCGGTGCTGGCATGCCCAGACTTCACGAAGAAGTTTGTACTGCAAACGGACGCCAGCGATTACGGCGTAGGCGCAGTGCTGACGCAGGACACGGATGAGGGCGAGCGAGTGGTCGCTTACGCCAGCCGAACGCTAATAGGCGCGGAGAAAAATTACTCGGCAACAGAGAAAGAGTGTCTCGCGATAATATGGGCAATTCGGCAAATGAGGCCATATCTGGAGGGGTACCAGTTCGACGTGATAACGGATCACATGGCGCTGAAGTGGTTAAACAACATAGAGAGCCCACTTGGAAGGATCGCGAGATGGGTTTTCGAGCTGCAGCAATACGATTACGTAATCAGCTACAGGAAAGGCAAGCTGAACGTAGTCGCGGATGCACTTTCCCGCCAGCCGATCGTGGAGAAGCTGAGGAGTGCCACAGCAACGGAAGACGCGGAATGCGTTTGGGTTGGCTCGCTGAAGAAGAAACTAAAAGAAAACCCATAGAAGTATCCGGAATACGTCGAGGAGGCAGGACTGATTTACCGACATGTTCCACACAGAGCCGGAAGCGAGGAAGTGGCATCGTGGAAATTATGTGTGCCGATGTACATGAGGCAACAGGTGCTGAAGGAGAACCACGACGCACCAACAGCAGGACATTTAGGCGGAAGGAAAACAATTGCGAAGGTAGCAGCAAGGTACTTCTGGCCAGGGATGCAGAGGGACGTGAGGAAATACGTCAGGAAATGCGAGACATGCCTGCGCTATAAACCGAGCCAGATGCAGGCCGCGGGGAAGATGTTAACACAGGTCCCAGAGGAGCCGTGGGCGACGGTATGTGCGGACTTCGTGGGACCGTTGCCGAGGTCCAAGCACGGGAACACCATGCTGCTAGTGATGATAGATAGGTTCTCAAAATGGACAGAAATGGTCCCAATGCGAAAAGCCACAACAGAGACGCTGCAGAAGGCAATTCGTGAAAGGATCATCGCTAGGTACGGGGTGCCAAAGGTAATGGTGACGGACAATGGTGTTCAATTCACCAGCCGGAGCTTCAAAAAATTCCTCGAGGAGCTCGGAGTTCGACAACAGTTCACTGCACCATACACGCCTCAGGAAAACCCGACGGAAAGGGCAAACCGGACGGTGAAGACGATGATCGCCCAGTTTGCAGGAAAAGACCAAAGGACGTGGGACGAGCACTGGCCAGAATTGATGCTGGCGGTGAACTCGAGCGTGTCGGACTCCACGGAGTACTCTCCGTGCTTCATCACCCAAGGCAGAGAGCCAAGAATGCCGAAAGCAATTTTCGACCAAGGGGCATTGGGGACAGGAGAAGCCCAGGCCACTCCCTCAGAAAATGCGGAAAAATTAAAAGAAGTGTTCGAGCTGGTGCGGAGAAACATGGAGCGCGCGGCGCAGGAGCAAGCTCGGCACTACAATCTGAGGAGGCGGGAGTGGAGCCCGAAGATCGGCGACACAGTATGGGCAAAAAAGCACCATTTGTCCAAGGCGGCCGAAGGATTCGCGGCAAAGTTAGCGCCAAAATACGACGGGCCGTACACGGTGGTGAACTTTGTGTCACCAGTGATTGCTGTGCTACGGCACGCTGGCACAAGGAAGGAAAAGAGGGCCCACCTGAGTGAGCTGAAAGCCCAAGCGCAGGAGTCGGCGCAGNCTAAGCAGCGAGGAGCATATCCTGCCCGGCGTATGCCTGGGAGGTGAGCCACTCGGTCTGTTAACACGGTTTAGGTGCCGGCCACGGCGAAACGGCGAATCCAGGCAAGCCAAGGGTTCCGAGGTCCACGGCATCCCCAAACGGAGGAACAGCAGCAGTAGAGCAGCGACGACGAGGGAGCAGCAGCAGCAGTAGAGCAGCGACGACGAGGGAGCAGCGGCAGCAGCATAGCAGCGACGACGAGGGAGCAGCGGTAGCAGCATAGCAGCAACGACGAGGGAGCAGCGGCAACCGTAGCGCAGCGACGACGAGGGAGCAGCAGCGACGGACAGGCAGCGGCAGCAGAAGACATCAACAACACAGGCCCCGCAACCAGAGTCCGTGAGTCCGAACGAAGGGAACCGAGAGCCGTTTCGGCGCCAGGCACCAAGACCGCACGACCTGCCGGGCGCAAGCTTTGGGAGGGCGTGCGTATTGGCACCAACCCGGAGCGGGGATCGGGGATCGACGGGAGGACGAGCGGTCGGTCGGCTGAGCCAGACAGCCGGTGAGATTCCTTTTATTGCTTTGTAAACTATTTACAATAAAGGGGATTTATTTATAAAGAAGCTTTAACGTGTTATTTCTGGGCTCGGGCAATCACGTCGAACTATAAATTCGGTGGAACGTACCCACAAACTCTGTGAGCTAGCCGCGGCGTTTGTTGCGAGCAAAACATAGCTAAAACAGTTCGTTACAAAGGTTTTAAGAGACCTGAGGCCTGATTTATTGGTAAAGAAAACTCTGAATAAAGAGGTAATCCTCTATTTTCAATTGCAGGTTTTCCAGTTGAAACACATATGCCGAATCCGTAGCACCAGGAAGCTTATTGGCTCGCCAAGTCACAGACTGATATATGGTTTAAATCAGTCTGCTTTTCCCTACACCGGACCCTCCACCAACGTATGCGTAAAATATGTTCTCAACGTCGTTGGTAAGAAGTTCAGCTTCTTCATATCGCCAAGGATAGAAGAGCATAGAAGGGTTAATGCTAAAGCAATCCAATATCATCCTACAAAACACACACAACAAGACAAACAAATTAGGGAACTTAAAAAACAAACACCTGGTTTCATTATTGGAAACTTAGCTATAGGTGCCAGTGATTAAAATAGACAATTGTATTTGTACGTTCAAAGTAATCACAGATAGATCTTCAGATTTTTTTTTATATATGATGTTTCTATATATATGAGCGACTCAGAGGCCGAAAGCGACCCGCAACTTCCACGTCAAGCCTCGCAAACAAAGCGCACAACCAATCCACCACCATGGACCCAGAGCAGCTTAGGATTGTCATTCAAGACGTGCCTGCGAATGCCGAAGCCGAACAGAGGCTGTGTCAACAAATATACACACTCTATACATTAGCAACCTTCTCACGCTCCAACTCCAAGGCGTGAGCCACCTCGAAGCGCACAGACGTAATAAAAAAAAAACAGAGAGTCAACCCCTCAACTCCGGATGCAAGACTCTGATGCAGCAGCCAAATCAGAAATCAATGATACGATTATTATTCGGAACGGCTTAATTATTAAGAAGCGCATTCTGGCTCTCTGTCATCAGACAGAGAGTAGCCGGAATAGAAATGAAAGTTATCATTGACAGGGGCTCGCATATTATATAAAACCTGAAAACTGAAGAGAAATTTTTCTTATTACCAGATTGTAACGAACTGTTTTGCTATTTTCTGCTCGCAACAAATGCCGCGGCTGTCTCACAGAGTTTGGGGGATCGTTCCAGCGAATTTATATATTCGACGTGATTGCTCGAGTCCAGAAATAACACAGGGTGCTTCGTTTTATAAATATCCCCTTTATTTCGATAAAGTTACGAAAGGATGAATCTCACCGGCTGCTCGGCTCGGCCGACCGACCGCTCGTCCTCCCGTCGTTCCCCGATCACCGTTCCGGGTTGGTGCCAATACACACGCCCTTCCAAAGCTTGCACCCAACTAGACGTGTGGTCTTGCCGAATCGGCTCAATGTTTCCTCCGTTTGGACTCACGTACTCCAGTTGCGGGGCCTGTGCTGTCGCTGTTGTTGTCGTCGCTGCTCTCCTGTCGTCGCTGCTCTCCTGTCGTCGCCGCTGCTCCTGTCGTCACCGCTGCTCCTGTCGTCGCCGCTGCTCCTGTCATAGCCGCCGCTCCTGTTGCTGCTCCTGATGCTGGTCCTGTCGCTGCACCTGTTGCTGCTTCTGTCGCTGACCCCACAGGACGCGTCCTTGGTTGCGTTGGCCACTCGCCTCCAAACACCGGCGTGCCTACGCTCCGCAGGATCTATGGCAGACCAGAGGTTTTGGCGTCGCGTCTCCTTTAAATCCATTTGATACGCTGTGCGTACGCCCCAGCGCCTGGATTCTATTGACTTCACCGGGGTGTCCCTATTTGGTTCCACGGTTATGCTTGAGTTCCCGATCTGGCTACCCCTCGCCTTACAGGATCACACCTGGTCTTAACGGTCTGGAATCGACATGGCGTACGCCAGACCGATCCGTCGCCATTGCTTTGACACCCGGATACCTGTCGTGTCCGGGAATAACCCAACCCAACTCCATTTACCCTTGGGCTTCAGTTCCGCCGCGGATCCTTAATCCTTTTCCCACTTGCTCCTTGATTTCTACTTCTTCGATGATTCGCGTACAGCCGCCGGACTTACCCACAGGGGGTCCTGGAGCCACGGATCGCAGATCCTTGCGCACTCGCTTTAAATCTCGCATTTGAGACTGTCGGACTTACCCAAGGGGGGTCCTTCAGCCTTTACTCCTAATTCCTCCAAGGAAACTTTCCCGCTTGAATGTCGGACTTACCCACGGGGGACCCACTCGGTCTCGATTTGCACCAGGGGCCCTCCTTATATAGCGCCTGAGGCCCCCGTTAATCCTTGAAAATCTCGCTTCCTGCCGTTAATCCTTCGTTCCTCTGTTCTCGCCGTTAACTTTCTCCAATTCTCAAAAATGGCTATGTTGGCAAACGAAATTGTCACAAATTAAAAAACTTTTACCAGGGCCAAATACGATAGGCACCCAAAGAAACATGAAACAAGTGAACCACCGGTTCCCTAACGCGTAGTAGAATTGTTACACATAGACATTTTCTCAACGTTCAAAGAACTATTCGATTACGAAAGCTAGCCGTCGTTAAACTCACACACGATACTGACCATACTCAGCAACCGTCAGCGTTTAAAACGCCCGTATAGTGTTGTGAGGAGATTGAATCTCTCTCACGCCAAGACAGGAGACACCGTGGAACGCAACGGTCATCGGTGGCTCAGTGGTGCAAGGTGGTTAAGGCGCAAGTTGCATTTTATGTTCTGATCTTCCGAAAGAGAGTTGAAAGTTTTCATAGCTTGGATGTAACAGGTGTGGATAATTTTTTGCGGACCAATTTTGTTCATTGTGGAGACTCGAAATAAGTGCCCTCTTAAATGTTACGTGAGTGTATTCATCTCCGTCAGAACGAAGGCAATCCATTTTGAGTTAGTCAAGGACCATAGCTTAGAGAGTTAGTCAAGGACCGTAGCTCGTAGAGCTTTTATTCAGTAGCTCATCTTGCATTTGGGTGTAACACCCCCGGCTCGGCTCTTGCCCAAGGAATGATAGAGAACTGCATTGCTTGGAGCTTCCCTTGTTAAGGTTTACTTAGTTGTGTATTAGACATTGATTTGAGCGACTGCGGATTTGAAAGTTAAATTGAGCCTTCGAATAAATATGGAAAATAAAACTGCAACTTTTTATTGTGTGGTTTGGTAATGACATACCGGTTTTTACATTCAAATTTCGCTCGTGAAGTCAAATATAATCGTATCTGGCAAAGGTATTGGTATCACCTTTAAAATGACATATAGTTTGTTTACATGAGCTTCCACGTTAAAAAATTACAA
Source organism: Drosophila pandora (assembly GCA_021223865.1). Lineage (NCBI taxonomy): Eukaryota > Metazoa > Arthropoda > Insecta > Diptera > Drosophilidae > Drosophila > Drosophila pandora. The sequence continues at coordinate 315,297 of JAJJHT010010590.1, forward strand.
TCGATTGAAATGGAGTGCACAAACGTAGAAATTCGGGCAATTTTTCAATTTTATTTCGCACAGGGAAAAACTGCTGCGGAATCTCGCAGAAAGATTATTCAAAATCATGAAAATAGTGGATCGAGATCATCATGTGACCATTAGAACTATCGCAGAGGAGCTGCAACTAAGCACGGAAACCGTCCATAGGCATTTTAAGTCGAAAAATTTAACAAAAAAGCTCGATGTTTGGATGCCTCATGAGTTATTATAAATGTTTATAAAAAAACATTTTTGACCGTGTATCAATATGCGAATCTTTGTTGCACCGTAATAAACTCGAGTCATTTCTGGATCAATTAGTCACTGGTGATGAAGAATGGATCTATGACAACATAAAGCGTAAAAGATCCTGGTCGAAGCACGGTAAGTCGTCTCAAACGGAGGCAAAGCCAGGACTGACGGCTCAGAAGGTGTTGCTGAGTGTATGATGGGATATCAGAGGAATTATCCATTATGAAGTGTTGCCCTATGGCCAAACCATCAATTCTGACCATTACTGTGAACAACTGGAGCGATTGATGATTGTACTTGAACATATGCGACCAGGCATGGTGAATGGTAGTAAGGGCGTCGTGTTCCATCATGACAAAGCCAGGCCCCTTACATCTTTGGTGACGCGTCACAAGCTACGGGGGGTTGGGACATCCATAATACCATCTGTTTTTGGCCATGCAAAAATTTTTCGATGGTCAAAAATTGAGTTCAAGGGAGGATTGTGAAAATCGAATCGCCGAGTTTTTTGCCAGTAGGGACAAGGACTTCTTTAGGAGAGACATATACAAGTTACCATCAAAATGGCAGAAAATCATCGAAGACAACGGTACATATAGCACTTAAATCGGACAATGCTAACTATGTTAAAATCGTCGTCAAAAATCAATAAAGAAACTGGTATGTTATTCACAAACAACCTAATATTAATACGGCTGCTATTAGTAACTGTTCATTGCGTAACAGTAACACTGATTTTGTTTAGTGTTTCTGTGGTGATTGGTGCTATGGACGTTGTTTGTGAAGATGCGGAGGAGAAGATCATTTGTGGAGAAGAAAATACTGATGTTGTAGTTGCTGAATTTTCTATTGTATTTATTTTTGACGATATTGTTTGTATTTGCATGTTTCAGGTCAGGTCAGTTCATTGGTTGGGGTCTGCGGAGGCTAAGTGTTCTTCTTGCTTTCAGTGGCACTACGTTCTTGTTAAAGCGCGGAGCGGCAATCACGCGCTATCTCCTGTTGCACTGTGGGGTCGATCTATGAGCTGTTTTTTTTAGCAGCCGATGACTTTATGGTAAAACAAGAAAGGAAAGCTAACTTCGGGCGGAGCCGAAGTTTATATACCCCTGCAGTTAGGTAACAGCTTATAATATATTATATATATCAGATCGTATATAACTGACCGATCCTTCTCATCCGAAATGAGAATTTCCTCATCGAATTTTCTAATAAAAATGTTGAAAACAGCCCCAAGAATCTTCAAAAAATAGCAAGGTTGTGCCATTTCCAATCGCTTAGTTATATGGCAGCTAGAGGATATACTCCGCCGATCCTTATGAAATTTGGCAGGTAGGATGAGATTGTCCAAAATAGAATCTGTAACAAGTCCCATCCGCTAACTTAAAAAACACCATAGTTATGGCATTACCAATCAACCAGTTATATGGAAACTATAAGATATAGTCGACCGATCCCTGCCGTTCCGACTTATATACTGCCTACAAACAATAGAAGGATGTTTCAACTCGATATCTCTATCGATATCTCTCTAAAACTGAGAGAATAGTTTGCCTAAAAACCGACAGACAGTCGGACAGACGGACATGCTTATATCGACCCAGGAGGAGATCCTGGTCAAGAAACGCTCGTCAACGGAATTACAAGGTTTATATAATTCATTAAAGGCTAAAATTTGGTATACCCTTAGGTATACCGCGTAAACTGTGGTATAGGGAAGAAACTGTGTGTGAGGGAAGCTATGTTTGTTCCGGATTTTGATTCATGGGATCCTTAACCCTTTACATGGTGGCGATGCATATCTGCATCATACCGTATAAATTCAATTATTTTTCAACGTACGTTGCAAAACTATCTAAAATCTTTTCATGCAGTTAAGCAACTTTCGTTTTTGAAGTGAAACTTCTTTAGGCGCGTAATGGATTTTCGGGGACGGAGTAAAACCGAGTCAGGATCGACACGAAAATGCGAGTACCCCCACCACCGCTCACCGTTCACTGTCCCTCTCTCACCATATGCGCTTGTTGAGGTGGGGGAGCCGCTCACGAACGTTGTCTCTCTTCTCTTCTTTCCTCTCTCTCAGACACCAGCGAACTGCGCCACGCCTCAGAATGCTCTCTGGCTAATGGGAAAACAATTATTATGGTGTCGATTTATATCTCACCAGGTAAATCGATTACTGATATCAAAGATTTTATCCACCATGTGCTTCTGCCATATACAGAGGGTGGTTCGAGGCTATTGAATAAGAATTATCACGAAATTCCTATGATCATTTCGGGAGATTTTAATGTTAATTTCGCGAGGGAAGAATCTGTAGAGTTATTGAACTTTTTCAAAAACACACTCAATTTGGATATTGTTAATGATAGGAACACTAGCACGACTAGACACGGGACAACAATCGATGCAGTNATCCTTATGAAATTTGGAAGATCATATAAGTTGGCCCAAATTAGAATGCACAGAAAGTCCCATCCTTCTAACTTGCTACTAAACACCAAAGTTATGCCAATTCCGATCGATCTATGACAGCTATAGGATATTGTCGGCCGATCCTTATGAAATTTTGTACATAAGATATTTTGGTCAAATATAACATGTGTGGAAAGTCCCAACCTTCTAACTTAAAAAACATCAAAGTTATAGCATTTCCGATCAATCAGTTATATGACAGCTATAGGATATAGTCGACCGATCCCGGCCGTTCCGACTTATATACAACCTGCAAGGAAAAAAAGGATGTGTGCAAAGTTTCAACTCGATAGATCCCGTCCGTTCCGACTTATATACTACCTGCAAGGAAAAAAGGATGTGTGCAAAGTTTCAACTCGATAGCTCGAAAACTGAGAGACTAGTTTTCGTAGAAACCGACAGACAGACAGACAAACGGACAGACAGACAGACGGACATGCTCATATCGACTCAGGAGGTGATCCTGATCAAGAATATATATACTTTATAGGGTCGGAGATGTCTCCTTCACTGCGTTGCACACTTTTGACCAAAATTATAATACCCTCTGCAAGGGTATAAAAATAAATAGAAGTGTATTTTTTGTTTTTACTTATCTACCAAACAAAAAAAAATCAACAAAATCGGAGCTATTGCCATCTAAAGGGTTAAGGTTATGGATCAGGTGAAATTATGCATGGAAATTTTTTGCTATCCAATCGCAGTATTTCGGCCAATGAAAATTTATAAATCGATGAGATTTTTCCTTTTTATTTAGGTCGTAGGCAAGGAAATGGTGAATGAGTGCAGTAAAATAGAAGGTATAGTTAAACCATCAATATGTAGGTGTGGGTAAGCCTAGTACTCAGATCGATCAAAACTATTATTCAACTATAAGAGTGAAGGAGGCAAATAGGTGAAAAACAGTTGATATCAAGGTCTATTCAATGTACGGTAGGAAAAACATGTTTGACGAACGGAAAAGTTTGTTCTTTCTAGTGTAAGCGAATTTTTTTAATTTTCCGTACTATTTTCCCTCCTGTCAATCAGCTGTGCTTATTAAAAAAAATGTATTTCAAGTTAGATTTAAAATAAACAATATTAAGAACCAATAATTTTAATATAAAAAATAAATTCCGTTTATCACACTCTTCCTTTCTAGTTTTAACATAATAACAAATTTGGTATTTTTTTGTTGATTGATCTACATGCATACATATGCACTTATTGGCGAACAGACCCTGTCAGAAACTGTTTTTCACCTATTTACCTATCTCTCTCTCACAGCTTAAATCTGTTTTTGTCGATCTGAATTATAGGCTTAATGCCAAAAAAGTCTAAGACCTTAAAAAATCCAAATATTGTGTATTTTTAAATTCAAACTCTAACTAATTTATCAACAAGAACAGCTGATTGACAGTACTCATTGGAAAGAAAAAAACTCTGTCGTGTCAGGCAGCAGCTAATTATAACACACAAACATTCATATACATATATGTACATTCCACAACTTAGTGTACGGTTCTGAGCGCACAGTGGGAGAAATCGTGTTCGCCGCGCACATTTATAATTAAATATAATCAAATACCCACTCCACCTCAGCTCGAAGTGTCATTTTAAAATGCAAGGCTAAGGGTATCCTCCAGGATTTTAGGAGGATCCAAGGAGTCCTCCAGCCAATGTCCAAGGTGGAGGATGCCATGCTCCATGTGCGTCATGGCCAGTTGGTCATCAAGTGCGAGGACTTCAGTATTCAGTATTCAGGAGGACCCAGCGCTTAGTCGGAGTGTTCAAACCTTGCATCCTATTCCACTTCCTACTTTTAGCGGAGGATATTCGGAGTGGGCTTACTCGACTTTATTAACAAACGTGGGCTGCAATCCTCACATAAGTAAAATTTGGGGACGACAATTCAGATCGCCAGCGGCATCAAGGGTTGGACCCAGCTACCCAGGCCACTTGGCAGGAAGGTCAAAATGCCTCGAACTCGGACCTAATCCTTAATTTGGCTTAATTTTTGGAGCAGCGATGCAGTACTCTGAAGGCTATGGATGTGGCCATGGCCGACGACGCGCCGGGCACACATATGGGAGTTGCACATAATAGTAGATCGTCCTTTATCATCACTAATTAACCTTCCCCTGCCTTTATAATATGTGGTGGGTAGTCCTACGTAGTGTCTGCAACCCAGATTTCTGTAAATGACCCGCGAAAGCCGCCTTGGCGAGGCTAGGCAAATCTGTCTGTGTCGGAAATGTTTTCAAACTGGCCATTACCTGCGTGAGTGCCTCGCTGCTAATTGCCGCAGTTGTGGGAGAAGGCATAACAGCCTGCTGCATTTGTTTGGACTTACAGTCACCCTGCCAACGGGCGCCTCACCATCCGCGTCTAATGCACCAGTTGCCCAGGGTCGCAGCGATGAGATAGCCTTACTGGCTATAACGAATATTCTCGTTCGGAGTCGCGCTGAAGTTTTGGCTTCGGTGTCGATGTGCTGACCACGGATCTCCAGCCTAGTCTCAGCTTGGATGTCTCCAGCTGGAATATGCACGCCAACCGCACTTTACCAGATCTAAAGTTTTTCCGGCCACAACGTATCGATTTCCTTATCGGAGCAAGTCTATTCTATGAGCTTCTGTGTGTTGAGCAAATCCATCACAACTCTCAGCGGTCCTACCGTTGTTGCAGGAAACCCGGATGGGTTGAATGTGGAGGCGGTTCACACGTAGAGTGTCCATTGGCGAAAAGTAAGGATCTAGTCCCCGGCCGAGATGGAGTGTGTCAAGTGGCGGGTTTTAAAACCCCATCTTGAACGACCAAGCACGCAGTGGCTAAGCTTTGCCTATTGCCCCTTATGGATGAAGTCGAAGGACAGGCCTTAACTGAGGGGAGAATGTCGGATCAGGCAGAAGCCACGGCATTGATTAGATCACTTAAATATAATACCTATAGTTTTTCTTATCTTTATTTATCTTATCGCTATTGGTGGTCGCAAGGCGACTCTTCTCGGCTGCTCCTCTTGAACGCGCTTTATCTTTATCATTGAGCTAGCGAGCTTCCGCTCAGCCCATATTCTAAGGCAGGCGCACTCATACCCCTTATCTCAGTGCACACTCACCATTAATTGGAGCTTTTGTCTCATTCCATTTCATATGCGCCCATAAATAAATATTATTATAACTGTTGGGCTAAGCAGCCACCAGATAGGCTAATTAGAATCTTGATAATTTGTTTATCTGCAGCGGCATTTAATCTTCTCCTTGTCTCCCAGCTTCGCATGCACTTTGTTGTCATTTGTAGCGCATGCGCTTTTGGGAGCTTTGGAAGAGCTTTTGCGCCAAAGCGGTTCTTCTTCTTTTTATAATTTTTAGAGTTGTTATTGACGGGCCCCTATTTTGTTTTATTGCGCGGAATTAGCTCTCAATAAATTGAATACAAAAATTGAACCTCGTCTTATTAATTCGGCCGCTATCAAAACGCTGATAGCTCAACAATAACATTCTAAAAATAATTAATAGTTCGAGCTATTATTTTGATTAAAGGTAATTAAAAAATTTTAATGGCCAAACAAATTCTTTTTGGTCAAACATGTTTTTTGATCTGACTAGGCTTTCCAAAAAAATATAACAAACAAAAATATTTTTAGTAAACTAGGAAGTCAGGCTAAGCCTTAAGCTAAGAAGTGTTATTTAAAAATAGCCTTCAATCAGCAGAACATAAGTAAAATTGTTTTTATTGATTGTAAAAAAATTATGAATAATAATATACATTTATTGGTAGAATGCCTCGTGGTACACATTTGTCGGAGAAAGTACTCGGTATGATCAAAGGACTGACCGAATCTGGTCAAAACACTTTTTTTATTGTTGCCAGGACCAAAAACAGAATCAACTTCAAATTCAAATCACAAATTAAATTTGTCCACAATCATAGCAGATTAGCAGTTGACTCGTTATAAGTTCATTTAAAGTACCTCATAAAAATTTATCAAAACTGAAAAGTTAAAACTTTTTTGTAGTCCGAATATAATACCCTGAATGGATCGTGTTGGGCATATGTCGAACTGCAATGGCTGAGGAGTAGAGGACGAAAGTTTATAGTCCTTCTTCTAGGAACGTTAAAGTTTAAGCGCGTTAGTAAATGTTGGCTGTCCACATTTCCATAAATAAGATTATATAGATACATGGCACCCTACATCGTTCTACGGTTTGTTAATGATGGTAAGTTGTTTAATAAAAGTCTACTATGATAAGAGGGAAATGAAGATTTGCATTCCAATTAAGCCCCTAAGAGCCAAAGTCAGAAATTTTTTTTTTACTCCGCATTAAGGACTCCAGACACTCAAGATACTCAAGAAAAATATAAAAATAAATAACACCACTGAATATTCTTCTAAAAAAAAATAATTTTGATAAATTCAACAAACAAAATAAACAGTCTCTAACGCAAATGTTTCTCAAAATTGAATAACCATTGATGCATCGATGTTTTTATCGATGATTCTATTAATGCATAATGCATCGATATTTCTTCACCTCTACCTAATACATACATTTATACCATGTATTTGTGTTGAATTTTCTGGTGGTTTTTTCATTAAAATAATTCAATGAGTAATGTAAATAATTTAAATTTCCAAAGAAAACATGAAAATCATAGGTAAAATTTATAAACCTAACTCTTATTCATTAAGCGTATAAAAATTCAAAATTTATATACTATGTATGTACATACATATATAAAAATACGTTTTCCACCAAAAAATTCAGGAATAAGTATTAATGCGTTTGCATAAAAATTTGTGTTTTTTATGTAGTCTGTTGTATCAGATCGAACACAAAAAACTTCATTTCATTATACATATTTCAAAGATTACTAAATATTACTATTATTTCAGCTAATACTTGAATATTGATTTCTAATGCTGCTGAGACAAGACAAGGGACTCGTCAAATGAATTTGCCGTTAACGTATATGCATATAAAAAATCTACAAGGAAAAAATTGTTTGATATTTTAGATTCCAAAATGGAATCTACTCTCTGCACTAGTCAAGGTGGAGGACAAAAAAAAATCTGTTCCATATTTTATCCTGAAAGAGATTTGTGTATCGAAAAGGAACTTCTGAAAAGAATACAATTTGCGCCCACTTCTGAAAAGCCATTAGTTGCAAAAAACGAACATCAGTTTGCTCCAAGGATATCTCGGTTGTTAATAATTTGGTTCATTGTGTTAACGATTCATTTTCGAAATACACGAGCTGATCAAGGTAAGGGCTATAATATATTATTGTTCTCTTGCGGATGGTATTCGACTTGCCCAAAAGTATGCACGACAGTAAATAAGTAATCATATTCTTGATTAGGGTTTCCTCTTGAGTCAATATAATTATTTCCGTCTATTTTTCGAGACGGTGGGCTAATCTCTATTATACATATGTATGTACAAATTATATGTTTTAATTCCCGATTTAAAATAAAAAAATAAAAATTAAGATTTTTATTTCATAAATTTTATTTTTAATTATCGAGAATGAGTTATAAAGATATCCTATTGGATTGATCGTTGATTATAAACTGATTTTACAAATTCAATTTTCTTATTAACTATAGCTTTTATCGGTGACAGTGACGCTGGCAGCATAGATGGACTTTGGTTGAATAGTTTTGATTGGTCAGAGTTTTATGCTGACATGTAGGTTCCCAGGATGGGCACTTGTTTATGAATTTGGAGCAAAAGGGGTTTGATGTTTACGTCTACTATCGTCGATAAAGGCGTGTGAATGGTTTATGTCTATGTTTATGTCTGGATTCCAATGATAATGCTATGGGAAAGGGTTTGTGTCTACCCTATTTGAATTATTCCCACAGTAGGCTCTGGAATGTTGTTTATATATGATTTGATAGATATGGCAGGGTATATTGGTTTTATGGAGGATTCGTTATCTAGGGTATTTGCAGATACATTAAGTGTATTTGCGGATACACTACTTACGTATACAACCATAGTCAAAATTATTTTCACAACACACAATTATTTGCACATCCCAACTTTTAGATGTTATTCGTGTTGTTGTTGAACAATTTTCCTAAACTTAATGTTATCACGTAGCTTAATCCTTGCTGAAGGGATACAAAAATAAATTGGAAAGTTAGCGGTTCATAGGACAAAGATTAAAGCAAATTAAAAAAAGCTTATCAGTTGTCAGAAGTACATGCACACGTTTTCGGTGCGTCAAAATTATTTTCACAAAACTTAGTATTTCAACTTAATATCTAAGTCTTTTAGGTATTGACCTTACCAAAGTTTGTGCAAATTCAAGGGTTAATTTGGACCAAATTTCGTCAATTTCAGCGATGACTCCTTCGCGTTTTCTATTTTTATCAAGGGTTCTTTGATTTTTTATGAAAGCCCAAACGTTTTCAATGATATTTAGGTCTGGGGTTTGTGGGGGCCAAGGACGAACCTCCTAATTAAGGTCGTACAAAAATTTGTTCGGTATCCTACCCTTGTGGCATGGAGCATTGTCCTGCTGAAGAATCCATTCATAAGTAGGAAAAAGTCTATGTAGTCTATAGGTAGGAAAAAGGCATGGTCATTAAGGTTTCGAAGGCATCCGTTCTGGTTTAAAGTTCCTTCTATCGGTACGAGGTCTCCGAATCCATAATGCGAAAGGCATCCCCAGAACATGACTGTGCCACCACCAAACTTATTGATTGGCTTGGCTGCCAAATGCTTTTCGGTTTTTCTTCAAATGCATAAAATGATGGCTGTAAGACCCGTCCATAAAACATTAAACCAATAGTCAAGAGGCTTCTTAATATACTCCAATGCAAATCGCAGGCGTTTCGTTCGGTTGGTTGGTGTGATGTCAATCACTTTGCGGACAACATACGTATTGAAATCAGCTTTTTTTAGCCTGCGACGAATTTTAGAATCACTTATTTGTTTACCAATTATATTTTTTGATTCTTGGGCAATTTTTACTGGACTTGCACTTAGATTGCTCGCTACAACTTCTAGTAAGTGCCTGCATTGTCTTTGGTCCAACACAGGTTTTTGGCCTGATCTTTTCTTATTTTTTTAAGTGCCAGCTGTATCGATCTTTTTTACTAACTAGTAGACATTTCTGCGCGAAATTTTATACAATTTAGCGATTTCAGCTGCTGAAATACCGGATTTAAACTTAGTAACAATTTCAGCCCGGAGCTCAAGGGTTACCTCCCTTGTTTAAGGCATATTGTTTAGACAAATGTAAAAGATAAATGACTATTTTAATCGAATTTTCACCGAATTGAATTTATTAGCGCAAACGAACCGCCACTTGTCGCTGAAAACCAAACACTAACGGCAAAATTGCATTGTGAAAATAATTTTGACGCACCGAAAACGCAAATACTTCTGACAACTGATAAGCTTTTTTTATTATACCCTTGCAGAGGGTATTATAATTTTGGTCAAAAGTGTGCAACGCAGTGAAGGAGACATCTCCGACCCTATAAAGTATATATATTCTTGATCAGGATCACCTCCTGAGTCGATATGAGCATGTCCGTCTGTCCGTCTGTCCGTCTGTCTGTTTCTACGCAAACTAGTCTCTCAGTTTTAGAGCTATCGAGTTGAAACTTTGCACACACCCTTCTTTCTGTTGCAGGCAGTATATAAGTCGGAACGGCCGGGATCGGTCGACTATATCCTATAGCTGCCATATAACTGATTGATCGGAAATGCCATAACTTTGGTGTTTTTTAAGTTAGAGGGTTGGGACTTTCCACACATGTTATATTTGACCAAAATATCTTGTGTACCAAATTTCATAAGGATCGGCCGACTATATCCTATAGCTGTCATAGAACGATCGAAATTGGCATAACTTTGGTGTTTTTTAAGTTAGAAAGATGGGATTTGGTACAGATTCTATTTTGGCAAAAACAATCTCATTTGCCAAATTTCATAAGGATCGGCCGACTATATACGATCCGCTACATATCTACTAATATAAGATGCGTGGCGCCACCTAGCGGACTGCGACTGAACTGCAAGGGTATATAAACTTCGGCTCCGCCCGAAGTTAGCTTTCCTTTCTTGTTTTTCTTTTACCTTTGTCCTATGAACCGCTATCTTTCTAATTTCTTTTTGTGTCCCTTCAGCAGGGATCAAGCTACGCGATAAAATTTATTTTAGGAAAATTGTTCAACAACAACGCGAATAACAACTAAAAGAAGTTGGGATGTGCAAATAATTGTGTGTTGTGAAAATAATTTTGACTTTGGTTGTATGTATGTATATCACAAAGGACGGAAATCCGCTAGGTGGCGGCACGCATGCCCTAGCTTGTAGCAAGCACGTGAAGACACTATGTAGCCAACGAATTGAAAATATTCTGTGAGTGATACACCAAATGAAAAATATGGTTTTGATTAGATGGATTGTATCAAATCATTTGCCAAAAGTACTTTGGCTTGGGAGAAATTTGCGCAAACGTAAAACATTTTTGATTCTTCAAATTGGAGATAGGGGGAACATTGCACAATGGTTGGGCTTGTATGGAGTCGCGGCCAAAAATATTTCTTAAAGTCATATCGCAATGAAATTTTTTCCAAAAATCTATAAAAATATTCTAAACAGACTGTAAAAAATAGTATCGTATAGCTTCCATACAAACGGATGGAGCGACTTTTCATTATATTTTTTTTTCAATACTAAATTAAATATTAAATTGTTAAATTGTAATCCCTAAATAATCCTTATCCGTAATCCCCGCCAGAAGTTGAGTTGAAAGACATTTTACTAATAACAAAACTACGAATAAGCAAATGTGGATGATTACTTATATTTGTATCAAGAAAGAGAGATAAAACTTCATCAAGATTAAATTCTGTAAATTCTGTTAAGATGAATTGCATGAGCGTTATATAGTAGCAATAGATTCTTCGGTTTTTGACAGATCAGCAATTTTCAGACGCTTATTTAAAATCTGCTTTGGACGGTCAGGATTTTTCGATGTTGATTGGGCGCATCTTTCATTCAACCAATGAGATTGATATTGGAGAATCGACCATTTCATGCGTTTGTAATTTACCCAAAACGTTACAATCAGTTTGCAAACGTATCCAATTCGCTTTGGTACTTTAATCTTGTCAACAATATAGCTGTTTTTAATAATATTTGCTTATATTCCTTCAATCAATTTTGTTAGCCTTTCATTGGCGCTAGTCTCTTCGCTACACCATTCACTAAAAACATATAAACGTGAGAATATACACCTCTAAGAAGAACCTTTTTAAGTTTAAAGTAATGGAATAAACAAAAATGAAATCAAAACTATTAATAAATGAAAAACTATTAATAAAAAAAAGACGAAGACAAAGCAACAGAACAACAATCACACGAGCGAAAACAAATTTTTGTAGTGCAAAACTGACCCTCAAAAAGTTAAGAGAGTGTTCGAATTTTCACGATTTTAAGCACATCTGCAAAAAAAAATAACCAGGCGAACACATTGGTATACAACTTAATTGTGGATTTTTGTGGGGTCACTAACTTTAGCTAAACATAAGAAAAACGTTAAAAATATAGACAAAAAATATGTTTTTATTTTTTCAATTTAATATAACAAGAACAGTTTAACAAGTACGATTTTTTATAAAATCTCAAATTTTAGGAAATACCTTCAACATCAAAATCCATTACAAATATTTTAAATTTGGATACGTAATAAATGATCTGAACACTTCAAAGTTCGGTTTTTTTTTTTTTGAAAAACTCGCAATTTGCGCAAGATGCACTGTGAAATTGAACACCTGCACTCAACTTCAATTCTATTTTTAGAAAGAATGGTTAATTTTCCAGGCAAACCTAGTATGCCAAAAAGAAGTTTGGACAATTTAGAAGCGATTTGTTTCCTTTTCCTACATTTTTGTTGTTATGACTTTTTTATTTTTGGCCTATGGGCGCAACTACTGTGCATTGGTGTCACCAGACAAAATTTATTCATATACGAAGATTTTTGCTCTAAAATTCGCGTCGACCTTAGCCATCCTATCATTTCTTTCAATAGCACAGTGCAATAGTGATTCTGAACTTTTAAAGTGATAGAGTAGGAATTGTTTATCTGGTCGACTATAACAAAAAACCTTGTATGAAATATTTTAACACCCTAAAAATCTTGATTTATTGTTAAAAAACCGGTTTTCTGAACTTTTTTGCGCTTTAAAATGCCTGAACGCGTTTTTTTTTAACCAATTTCAAAATTGCAGGTGTTTTTTAATAGTTTAAGGTTGTAGCTTTTAAAAAATATAGATTTTCAATTTTTTAAAACAAAAAGGACAAAATTTTTACACAAGACACTGAAATTTTTTGGACTTTGAAGCCAGTTTTTCGATAAAACTTAACAAAATTCTGTCATTCAAGCCACATATAAATGTTTGTATGTAATATAAACGCATTAATACATATCGAGACAAATTTCATTAAAAAATTCTGAAAATAAAATGAAGTCAATTCAACCTTGCGAGCTCTCCGGAGTAACAGTGTGTATAAGAGCATATAATCAACAATCAATGGGTTAATTTAAGACTATGTAATTCTTGGGCTATATATAGTGTCACTTCGCGCATGCTAAGTCATTTAAAATGGATGATTTCATATTTAAAAGGGATGAAAGTGAAATAATGCGAATCAGACCATTGTAGTTTGAAAATAAAAACCCTAAGAGGAATGATCCTCTGTGCATATGTCGAACTACAATGGCTTTGAAATAAAGAACTAAAGTTTTTAGTCCTTCTATTCGGAACGTTAAACTGTTAGTGTTAGTTAATTATGGATATAAAGGACTCCAAGATCATTAACCTGAGTTCATTTTACTAAGGCGATCCCATAGAAATAGTACGTAGCCTTGTTAGGGCTGGTATGCTAAAAAGATCCATCATGCCTTTGATCCATCATCTCGAAAATTATCGAGATCGGACTGAAATCTGTGTTGGGCAGAGGAGTATTTGTATTGCAGACAAAGCTAAACATCATCTTCGTAAATTAGTACCAGCGAGTTCGTTAAGATAGGGGCAAGTTATGAACAACAACAAAAGAAAAGCGGGCGGAGCCGAATTGGATAAACCATTGCAGTTAAGTAGCAGCTTATATTATTATATATATATCGAATCGTATATACATAGTTGGCCGATCTACCAAATCAATTTTCTAATAAAAATTGGGGGCAGAGCAAATAAGGAAAGCCCGCCGATAGAAAGGCGGCGGGAATTGGAGAAAGTTAACGGCGAGAGTAGAGGAGCGAAGGATTAACGGCAGGAAGCCTCTGGCACTATATAGGGAGGGCCACTGAAGCAAATCGGGACCGAGTCTTCTAGGGAAGCTAGACGAGTTGAGTGAAGACCCCCGTGGGTAAGGCTGACATTCAAGCGGGAAAGTTTCCTTGGAGGAATTAGGAGTATATTAGGCGCAGCGAAGAAGACAACAGCAACAACACAGCCCCCGCAACCAGAGTCCGTGAGTCCAAACGAAGGTAACAGTGAGCCGTTTCGGCACCAGGCACCAAGACCACACGACATACCGGGCGCAAGCTTTGGGAGGGCCTGTGTATTGGCACCAACCCGGAGCGGGGATCGGGGATCGACGGGAGGACGAGCGGTCGGTCGGCTGAGCCAAGCAGCCGGTGAGATTCAACTTTTTGTAAATTTAACACAATAAAGGGGATTTGATTTAAACGAAGCATTCCGTGATATTTCTGGGCTCTGGCAATCACGTCGAATCTTTAAATTCGGTGGAACGTACCCCCAAACTCTGTGAGCTAGCCGCGGCATTTGTTGCGAGCAAAAGTTAACAAAAATCGTTCGTTACACCTGGCGCCCAAACTACGTGTTTGCTTTAGAGGCACGGAGTAACTCGGCTTCAAGATGGGGAAGAAGAATTGGATTTACGCGGAATAGCTCATCCAAAGTCTGGCAGTGCCAGAAATGAAGAGCATAAGGAGCATGGAGCCACAAATGCGGAAGCCAGTCCCGGTACAGGTTGACTATGCGAAGGTGGCGAAACAAGTCCAAGAATGATTGTTCCAATTCGACGGAACAGGAGATCCTCTGGAGTTCGTGGACCGAGTAGCATGGTCTGCCAAAACGTTCGGAATGGAAGTAAACACAATCCCGCGGGCGATGCCAGAACTACTCCAAGGCAGAGCGCAAAGATGGTACTAATGAACGATGAGGAGTGGTCCACATGGAAGGCGTTTAGAAGAAGCTTCGAGGCCTTTTCCCTGCCGAAAGGGTACTTTGAGAAACTGGCAGACCAGGTTCGGCAGCGGAAACAGCAACGAGGAGAACCCTTTAAAGAATATATGGTGGACCTTTAGACGCTAATGAAGCCTTTAGGAAAGTCCACAAAGGAGGTCATTGAAATTCTAGAGGAGAACTGCATGCCGCGCATGAGAATGTTCATGAGGCCATACGCATGCGCATCGCTCAAGGAGGTGATGGGTCTAGCCGAGGAATTCGAGGAGTTGGCCTTGGAAGAAGAGGTTTTTAACAGGCAAGCCGCCACGGTAGACAGAGGGTGGCCAAAAGAAGAACGGCACCAGAAACCACCGGAGCAACAGAGCCCCCCAGGACAGGGATGGGGGCAGAGATGGCAGCCTGAGGAGCAACGCCAAATGCCACAGCAACAGCAGCCGAGCCAGCAATGGACAGTCCCAAAGCAACAGCAGCCGAGTCAACGATGGGCAGCAAGCCAAAGTCAAAGGCAGCCGAACCTGCAGTGGGCAGCGACGCTTAGACAGGGACATGTAGAAAACCCAGCGCAGGCATGCAACAGGTGCGGAGGCATGGGCCATTAGGCCAGTGGGTGCAGGAACCCCAGAATTTTGTTCTGGGGGGGCACAGAATGCTGCCAAAGAGCGGGAAACGTGCAGCGATCTCAGCCGTAGAGAGGAAGGCAGAGATCGTGAGGTGCTGCCTCTCAGAATTAGTTGGAGGATTAACAGGAGAATGTCAGCAGTTGGCGGCAGTCATCAAGGTCGGATGTGCAGAAGTGAGGGCCATGATAGACACCGGGGCAACGACTAGCTTCATTTCAGAAGACCTAGCAGAGAACCCGGGAATCGCCGGAGAATGGAAAGCAACAAGGAGACTAATAAAGTTGGCCAACGGGAGCCACACAGAGACTCAAATGGTACTCCTAAAAACAGTAAGCTTTGGCAATAAGAAAAAGGATTTGAATATGTTAGTGTTCACAAACCAGAAGGGTTGTTCGAACATAACCCAGCATAGGATCACGATGAAGGACGACATCCCAATAAAACAAAGGTATTACCCAAAAAACCCCAAAATACAGGGGGAGATCTATGAAAAGGTGGAAGAGCTGCTGGAGAAAGAATGCATCGAGCCTTCCAATAGCGCCTACAGTTCACCCATTGTCATGGTGAGGAAAAAGACAGGTCAGTGGAGAATGTGCATGGACTTCTGACAAATCAACGCAAAATCAGTAAAAGATGCGTACCCTATGCCAAGGATAAACTTCATTTTGGAACAATTGGGGGAGTCCAAATTTTTCAGCAGCCTGGGCCTTAATTGGACCTGGATTGGAGAGCAGGAAATACACGGCCTTTACGGTAGCAGGAAAAGGTCTGTACCAATGGAAGGGGATGCCGTTCGGATTACACTCGGCATCGACGACATTTCTTCAGGGAAGAGCTGTTGTACCTGGGCCACCGGATAACAAGTCAGGGAATTGGTATGGATCCTGGAAAGGTTGCAGCGACTACGGAATTGGAACCCCCGACAAACGTGAAAGGGATACGACAATTCATTGGGATGGCGTCGTGGTATCGACAATTCGTACCCGACTTCGCTGGGGTCGCAAAACCTTTGAACGATCTCCTACGTAAGGGAACAAAGTGGGAGTGGACGGCCAGACACCAAGAGGCGTTTAAGAAGTTAAAGTCGCGTTTAGCAGAGGATCCAGTGCTGGCATGCCCCGATTTCCCGAAGAAATTTGTGCTGCAAACAGACGCCAGCGACTACGGCGTGGTTGCAGTGCTGACGCAAGACACTGATGAGGGCAAGCGAGTGGTCGCTTACGCCAGCCGAACGCTAATAGGCGCGGAGAAGAATTACTCGGCAACGGAGAAGAATTACTCGGCAACGGAGAAAGAGTGCCTAGGAATAATATGGGCAATTCGGCAGATGAGACCATACCTGGAGGGGTACCAGTTCGACGTGATCATGGATCACATGGCGCTGAAATGGTTGAACAATATAGAGAGCCCACTTGGAAGGATCGCGAGATGGGTCTTTGAGTTGCAACAGTACGATTACGTTATCAGCTACAGAAAAGGCAATCTAAACGTAGTCGCGGATGCACTTTCCCGGCAGCCGATAGTGGAGAAGCTGAGGAGTGCCACAGTAATCGAAGACACAGAATGCATTTGGATAGGCTCACTGAAGAAGAAGATAAAGGAAACCCCACAGAAATATCCGGAATACGTTAAGGAGGCAGGCCTGATTTACCGACATGTTCCACACAGAGCCGGGAGCGAGTTGCAACAATACAATTAACTCCAATAAATAAGTGGTGGTGGAGCGACGCTTAATGAAACCATACAGACATGGGGAAATGACTAAAGAGCAATGGTGTAGCGAATGAGGAGTTATTAATTTTTCAAATAACTTTGGAATCGCTAATCAATTTGAAGATGTCTCTGTAGTTGGATGCATCGAATTTTTTTTTACTTTTTAATGCAGGGGATTTATTGAATTGTATTATCCCTTAAAAACAAATATTGACTCTTATAATTATCAAGCTGAAAGCTTACCCTTTAACATTCAAGTGTGATTAATTCATTAAATGTGTTAAAAATGTCATTATTTATTAACAATTCTAGTTGTTTTGTTGGATACGACACGAGAAGCTACTTTAGAATGGACCAGATATCCATATGGCCCGCAAGCACAAACTCCTGGGGTAAGTAATCGTCAATGTTATCAAATTTAATTTCACCTGCACCTATGCATCTTATGAAAAACAAACTAACGGAAACGGCTAAAAATTTTATTAATAATGAAACAGAGATAGAATCGATAGGCGAACTTTTAAGAGGCCTACGCAGTTAGCAACGCGAAAAAAGACGGTTTTGCTCGATTTTTTTGTAAGAAAAATAACGATTGTGTTTTAAAATGTTTTGCATAATACTTTTCTTCATTCGGAAGAAATTTCGTAGTTTTTTTGTTGGGATCGGTCGACTATATCCTTCACACTATAGTCTTCATATATAGCTTTCATACTATAGTCATAGGACTATATCCTATAGCTGACGGACTGATTGATCGGAAATGCCATAACTTTGGTGTTTTTTAAGTTAGAGAGTTGAGACTTTCCACACATGTTATATTTAACCAAAATATGTTATGTACAAATTTTATAAGGATCGGCCGACTATATCCTATAGCTGTCATAGAACGATTGGAATTGGCATAACTTTGGTGTTTTTTAAGTTAGAAAGATGAGACTTGGTACAGAGTCTTTGGACAAAATAATCTGATTTGCCAAATTTCATAAGGATCGGCCGATTATATCCTATAGCTGCCATGTACTGATTGATCGGAAATGCCATAACTTCGTTGTTTTTTTAAGTTAGAAGGCTGCAATTTTCAATGGATTTCTCTTTGTGAAAAATAATTCGATACGCCAAATTTCATAAGGATCGGCCGACTATATACGATCCGCTATATATCTAATAATTAAATAAGATGAGTTTCGCCACCTAGCGGACTGCGCCTCAACTGCAAGGGTATATAAACTTCGGCTTCGCCCGAAGATAGCTTTCCTTTCTTGTTTTTTTTTTTAATTTTGTACAGTTTAATTTGGAAATCATGATGTTTTATTTATTTATTTTTTTTTGAACAGATTGTAAATGTCGTAAGAAAAAATTCGTGTTCACCGACTCTGGAAACGGGGTTTTAAGAAAAACGCGTTTAAAGTTTTCAATACGCATCAAGCCAAACGATAAACAGCATATAAAACGATCTCTCTTTCTTTAAATTTTGCTCGAAACAACGTGACATATATGACGTATAATATAACAACAAGAAAGGATAGCTAACTTCGAGAGGAGCCGTAGCTGATATACCATTGCAGTTAGGTAGCAGGATCATTGGATCTTATAAATTTTTACGATCCTTATGAGAATTTCATCAATTTTACCAAACCACCCCAAGCTTCTTTAAAAATAGCAAGGTTAGCATTTCCAATCGTTCAGTTACATGGCCGGTATTAGATGTAGTCAACCGATCCTTAAGTTGCAAAAATGGAACTCTTAGAAAGTCCATCTAGCTTAAAAAATAACAAAGTTATTCCAATTCCGATCATTCAGTTATACAAGAGATGCTAAATATATTTCTGGCCTAATAATGAAAATGCGAATATTTATGATTGAAAATGGTTTTATTGTATTTCAAAGTATTCTCCATCAAGACTTATACACTTTTGCATGCGCTCAAACCAATTGTCGAAGCACTTTGTACACTCCGATTTAGACACCCCAAAACCTGGTTTTTGAACGCTTCAACAGCATCTTCTGGCGTCGAAAATCGTTGACCACGCATTTTTCTCTTGATGTGCGGGAATTAAAAGAAGTCAATGGGTGCCAAGTCAGGGCTGTGCGGCGGATGACCCATCAATTCGACATTTTGGCCGGTCAATATGGCGCTGGTTTGAGCGGATGACGAGAGCTCGCATGGTAATGGTGCCGAATGATCCGTCTTCTCTTGTTCGTTTTTCAAATTTCTCCAAAGATTTCAGGCAAACAAATTGTGGTGTACCACCCAGAATTTACCGTTGTTCCTACGTTGCTCAAGCGGAACAGTCGCCACATGATCTGTTTAACCGAAGAAACAGGCCACTATTTGCTTTGAAGTGCTTCTTCCACGAACAACTTTTGATGAATTTGGCTCGTCTTCGAAGACCCAAACGGTCGATGGCTGTTTTGTTTCGGGCTTATAAGCATAGATCCATGATTCGTCACCGGTGAAGATCTTATAAACGTCTTTTGAAACACCGCAATTGTATTTTTTAAAATTTTTTTTTGCACTAATCCACACGAGCCTTTTTATGAGCGATTGTCAAATTGTGATCGAACAAAAAAAATTTTTTTTACGGCCAAGTGTTCATGAAATATCAAATGTTTGCTGGTGGAAGAAATACCCAAGGATGCCTCTATCTCACGGTATGTATCATGACGATCTTGCATTATCAGTTTTTCACAGTGCTATAAGATGGATCCATCGCCATACAAAGATTTTTCATCGATGCACTCTTCACGTCGAAAGCCGTGAAAAATGATTGCGCGAAAATTTTCACGAGGTAATTCCGTTTTCTGCCAAATTGATTTTTACAAGTCACTGCAAACAACACAAATTATGGCCGTACGTCAAAACGTTCTGAGAACGTTTCTGCTAAAACATGTCAAACTTCCCACTGAAAACGTCAGATGGCACCAGACAACACTTAGTATATAGGCATAGGCCAGAAATATATGTATATAACAACCCTCGTATGACAGCTAGAGGATATAGTCGCCCGAACTCTATGAAATTTTGTAGATAATAAATGTTGTCTAAAAATATAAAACTTAATAATAAAAAATTCTCAAACTTAAAAAGAATGGCATATCCAATCAATTAGTAAAATCAGAATGACGGACAAATGGACATTTTAATATTTACTCAGGAATTGATCATGATCAAAATTATATAAATTTACATTGTTATTGTTAATTTTCACTCCCGTTAATATTAACCATTGGTAAAGTTTGCAAACACCATACGCTCACAGCACAACAATAAATGAGTTTTTAATTTTTTTGAACTGCTACATTTAGACGCTAAAAGCGGTCGGGACTTAATGGGCACCGACTGAAATATACTCTGATCTGATCTAAGTACATGAGGCGTTTAAAATCATGGATTTAAGATTGTAAGTAGAGCAAAGAGACAGGATGTGATATAGATCATTGCAGTCCGAACTTAATACCTTAAAGGGATCATGTTGGGCATATGTCAAACTAGAGGACGACAGTTTCTAGTCATTCTACTACTGAAAAGTAGTACTGGTACCTTTGGTAAGTTGATTAATAGAAGTCTTCTATATAAAGAGGGGAGGTGATTTGCATCCCAATTAAGTTGTAAAAGGGCGAGGAAGTTTTACCGTATACTGAGTACTGAGGACTCCAGACACACGATCCATACTCAATAATCGGACGGACCAATGATATATATAAGTTTTTGTTATGTAATGGAAGACAAATCTTAATATCGTCGTCGTACATAACTACAGGTGAATTAGTTAAGCCAAAAGGCCAACAATATAAGAAGTAAGGGTCCAAGATGACTTCCGTGGGGCACAACAGATATGACGCGCACTACATACGAGGGAACATCTTTAAAAAAGATACGTTGGGTTCTTCCAGATAAATAGGTTTAAATCCAGATCAGGAGATCATTTGGGAATTCCAAAAAACAGACTTTACTTAAAAGAATCAAATGGTTAACAGTCAAATGCTTTACTGAGCTTGACATCTGTTAATACATGTAAAATAAATGCTTGCGCTTAGTGCTTTCAGTTTGGACTGCTTCGGATCTTGAGGAAACTGAATCCGGCAGCGGCTAATATATCTTCTTAAACATTCTTCGTTAAGGACGGTGAAATTATGCCGAGCTACTAAGTATCAGGATATCCTGTAAGAGTTTTGATGCCGCGGTCAGTAATGGATCAGTCCGTTCCGGGGGTCCGGGCGGTGTGTTATCCTGCTGAGTGGATGCTACTGGGGTTAGTCATAGGGCATTCCTTGGAATCCCTTGATGAGATTCAAGGATGACAAGACGGATGAGTTATTCTCATTAACGGCAAATTCGGGAGCCGAATTTTTTTTTATTATTCCTGCTCTTAGGGTAAATTGATCAAGCTGTCTTAAAGGACCTAAACTGACCTGAGGACCTAAAATTTCGGCATCCGGAGAATCATTTGGTGAGCCAAAAACCTAATCTCAACGTCAATTGGCGGACAGGCCAGTTACCAGGATGCCCTGCAACGGTACCAAAATGAACGTCTGTGGATCAAGTCCACGATCCAAAACTTTTCGTACACCCCAAAACTAATGATTCGTGCTTCGAACGGTCGCCACTCTCAACGCACTCGAAGTGCAAACAGCCAAGTGAGACCCAACACTGATACACATCATTGTGGAAAGACCAATCTTTAAATGACATCCCATCTTGGATCCAAATTTACACACAAATTTACAAAACTAGCCGCCACCGATCCCACCACTCGACAATCTCTGAAGCAGATTTTAGAACACTATTGGGACTTGTGCCAGCATCAAATATCATAATTATTACTAATTAATTCGCTCAATGTAACTAGCCGCAGCGGTCCACTAATTGCTCGTTATCAGCTGTTCCATATTCCTTGATTCTCCCAGATTCACATGCGCTTTGTTGCTCTTTTGCAGCGCATGCACTTTTAGAGCTTTGGTGGAGCTTCTGCGCAAACTCAGGTTTTTAGGCACTTGTATATTCGGCTTTGTTTGGATCGGCCGCTGCAGTTGTTTTGTGGTTAAGGGGGCAGGATGGTTTCAGAGGCTGAAAAAAACAGATTTTTGCGATTTTTTCGAGAGTATCTAGGAATTTTTATTTTTAAGAAATAATTATTATTTATCCCGTGACGGGCAGTCGGCCAGAGTCGCTTCTAAAAATTGGTCTCTTGCTGTGCGTAAAGTCTGGCCTTACAGTGTTATTGGAAATAAAAAAATTGAATTGATTTACTTAAAATATTAGTTTCTTCTGCGGATGAACAAAACCATTTTGAAAAATATGCGATTTTTAAATTTTTGGCTCGGTTGTAAAGTCGGAGGTACCATTTTTATACCCTTGCAGAGGGTATTATAATTTTGGTCAAAAGTGTGCAACGCAGTGAAGGAGACATCTCCGACCCTATAAAGTATATATATTCTTGATCAGGATCACCTCCTGAGTCGATATGAGCATGTCCGTCTGTCCATCTGTCCGTCTGTCCGTCTGTCTGTTTCTACGCAAACTAGTCTCTCAGTTTTAAAGCTATCTAGTTGAAACTTTGCACACACCCTTCTTTCTGTTGCAGGCAGTATATAAGTCGGAACGGCCGGGATCGGTCGACTATATCCTATAGCTGCCATATAACTGATTGATCGGAAATGCCATAACTTTGGTGTTTTTTAAGTTAGAGAGTTGGGACTTTCCACACATGTTACGTTTGACCAATATATCTTATGTACAAAATTTCATAAGGATCGGCCGACTATATCCTATAGCTGTCATACAACGATCGAAATTGGCATAACTTTGGTGTTTTTTAAGTTAGAAAGATGGGATTTGGTACAGATTCTATTTTGGGAAAAACAATCTGATCTGCCAATTTTCATAAGGATCGGCCGACTATATACGATCCGCTACATATCTAATAATATAAGATGCGTGGCGCCACCTAGCGGACTGCGACTGAACTGCAAGGGTATATAAACTTCGGCTCCGCCCGAAGTTAGCTTTCCTTTCTTGTTTTCATAAAAATCAGCCCATTATTGCCCATCAAAATACTAAAAAAAAATTTAAAACAAAAAAGCGTTCGTTCATCCGCAAGTATTTGTTGTATTAAAGATGTGTGCAAAATTTTATTTAGATCCGAGATTTCTTTCTGAGTTATGTTACGCACCGACTTGAAAAAGTTGTTTTGAGAAAAACGCGTCTAAAGTTTCAAAATTAATTAAAAGTATATGGAGAGAAAGTAACTAGAAAATCGGTATCTCAGCGAGCTTTAGTCCGATCGACATGAAATTTTCACAGGATATCCCTTAGATAATGTTTTATTATAAAAAAAAATTTCTGAAAAAAATTTTTTTTGAAGTCTCAAACCATCCTGCCCCCTTAAATTGACCCATAATAAATTGAAATATAAATTTAACCTCGTTTTATTATTTCGGCCGCTATCAAAACGCTAATAGCTCAACAAACACCTTAAGCGACAGTGAACCAGTTAAGTAACGATGCGAATAAATGTAGCCAATAGGAAGAATTTCTAATACACTGGTAGTCCAATTAGTGCCATCAACCCTAAAAATCGGCGGCATGGGAGAAACCACTAAATGAAGGCTGTGTTGACCATATCATCCTTACCCACTGATTTCCAAAAACATATCACAACGTAGTCGTACTAGGTATATTTGGGAAAGGGACAGCCACAACTCCAAAATACCGCGCTGGGATAGACAGTGGTCTTGACAGTGCGACTGGATTCAGCTCGTTCTTTCGGAACAAACTGATCGATTGTAAATGCCATAGGTTTGTTGTTTTTCAAGTTAAAGGTGGATTTTGGGTTAACAAATCTGATTCATATTTCCAAACTATATCCTATAGCTACAGGGTCCGGCACTCGAAGTGTAACCAACTTCAGACCGCTCCCGCAGCTAACGCGCGGGCGTCAGCTGTCGGTGAGTTAGTTAAATGACAGTTTAGAGTATTGTTTACAAGCGCATGTAAGCATTTTGCCGAGATCACACGATCTACTAGGAGGCCACTAGGTGGCAGCACCCGCCACAGATAATGGTTTGGGCCGCTGTAACCGCAGATGGGCGGTTCCAATCGTTTTCATCGAGCCTGGCGTCAAGGTAAATGCGCAATATTATCGGGAAAGTATTCTGGAGGTTGCTTTGAAGCCGTGGGCAGATAAACATTTTGGTGGCAGACCATGGACGTTTCAACAGGACTCGGCACCGTCTCATAAAGCTCGAGTGAACCAAGAATGGCTGAAAAACAACGTTCCGAACTTCATAACGTCCACACAATGGCTCTCGAATTCACCAGACGCGAATCCCATGGATTATTCTCTTTGGGCCATTTTGGAGAGCAAGGTCCGAACTAAAAGATACACTAGTCTCGATGCGCTGAAAAAAGCTGTTGTTCGCGAGTGGGCCAAAATACCTGCAAGTCACATTCGGCAGATTGCGATTCGTTTTTGGACCGTCTCAAGGCCATAGTCAAGGCAAAAGGTGGTCATATCGAGCAAAAGTGAATTGTTTCTGAATTGTGTATTATTTTTACACATTTTGTACTTTGAATTGAGTAACTAATTTTCCAAACTGAATTTATGGCCTTTTTAATTGGTTACACTTCGAGTGCCGGACCCTGTAATAAACTGCATTATAGCAGTTTAATTATTATAACAGGAAGCTTTTATTTTGCAAAAAATTATTACCACTATATCCTATCCCAATCTAATAATATAAAATGCTGCTGCAAAGGTATATCAACTTCAGTTGAAAGCTTTCCTTTCTTGTGTATATTTTATTTAGTTTGTGGTTCAGAGTCATTTCGAGTATCTTGGATTACCCGTGGAGGGTCATTCCGTCCGGATCATTCTATCCGGTCAATAAGCCGACCTCAAGAATTCCTAACATGGTTAATTTGAACTAATGACATGTCAAACATGCCTACCGTGAAATCATGATGGGTGGATAATGGGGGGATAAAATCTTGGCAAAGGAACTCATCTTGAGTTTTCAATATATGTCGAAGTGAGTTCTGGTAATTTAAAGTCACCAAGAATTACCAGCAGGTTACCATCAGACATACGATTAAAATACAAATGAATAGCCGGCAGTTGATGTCAGTATGTAGGCGGAAGCTCCATCGCGGCACGACGAATTGTTCGACGCGTCAGGGCGGGAAACTATACTCTATAAACTAGAGCCTATATGTCGGCGCGTCAGTACACCCTGGGAGGATTTTAAAAGCCCAAAATTTCGCATAAAACTGCTCCACCAACGTCACCCTTGGCCATGACCCGTAAAAAGTTACAAGTCGCGGAAGCAAAATCAAGATAACCCCCCCGCAAAAGGACAAAGACCGCCTTAGAAGTCAAGGCGATCGAGATGTTCGCCATTCTATGGGACCTGCTCCCCTGAGAGGTCAACGAGCAGAAGGTGCTGAAGGAATGGCTGAAGGAGCTGAACGGGCTGTTAAAGGAACGAAGCCACAACCAAACCCAGGACTAGGGGGCGTACGCTTGGGGAGCGTCGCGATACCGACAAGTGGCGAAGCATGTCGACCTGCTGCAAGGATGCTAAAACGATGAGCACAGCGAAGAAGCCTCTCCCATGGGCAAATAACCCATCTACGAAGAAGGCTGCTAAACAAGTACAGTGGTTAGACTTGCCCCCTGGGCAATATGGAGGCACTCAGGCTTAATAGACAGCCATGGGGGTCGACAAAATAGCCGAGGCGAAACGGTACTGTCTCCGATCCCGAAGGTTTCATCAATAAGCTTCAAAACTACCAGCCTGCAAGCTCGAGAGTTGGGGGTTTACAATTGATGCCATCTCCATCGAAGGAACCACGTATAATACGAACTAAAAAAAGTCCCAAGCTTTTGTCTTGAAATTTCCAAGTTTTTGGAATTTGAACGATCAGTTATAATTTTATATAATCGCCAAAACCTTATAAAATTGATTATCCTGTTTGTGGCCCATTATAAGCCGAGCATATCCTCAAAGGCCCCATTGGGCCTAGAGCTGCGGCTTCATAGTCTTAATTGCTTAAATTTGGTAGCCAAATGTGGTTAAGGCGAAAATGAAGGCTCGCTTTTTACCTTCCGTATTCCGTATTCCAAGAATCCTGTCTCCTTGGATCCCGGGTTCCTGGATGAGGGCTACATTGACCCTACTCTCCGCCTCCGTATCGGAACTCCATACCAACGCCTCTCAGAGCTGTATCCAAGTGGCTCTCCTACGATTCGGCATCCCTACGGGGTGCCCCTTTTCGTTCGGCCCCTCCAAGTCTGTATTTCTACACCGGATCCGGATTTCCGCTCCTCTTAGGGGCTTCAAAGCGTCCTCCAAGTCTGTATTTCTACACCGGATCCGGATTTCCGCTCCTCTTAGGGGCTTCAAAGCGTCCTCGTTTATTGTGAGTATAACCTTTCGGCGTAGTCATACCGCTTCCCGCACTTTGGCAACCTCAGCATAGCTTGTGCTGGACTCCGCCGTCCTCTCTGTCAGCCATACGCGGCCCTTGGTTTATTGGGTACATTGTCCTAGTCTACCGCCTATAACATAGCCCCAGGATAAACCTCTTCAAATATGGATATCACACGCTTGTAGACGCATACGGATCTCGCATCTTGACACGCCATCATCTTGATGTTACCTTGGTACCTGCCTGCGTCTTGGCATTCTAGTGGTGGTCCTCCATTCATCAGCATTTTTTCCATAAAACGCCTTTGCAGCTCAACAACGGTTGTTCCCTAATGTTCCCTGCCAAAGCTGTCTGCACCTTCTTCTTCTTCGCTTGGTGCGCTCCACCTTCGGTCGGCATCTGCCTTTGACAGAGGTGCTTTCTGCTGTCGGTTCCAGCCTCATTCCCGCCTTTGCCGGTTAAAAGTTAAATAAAATCGATCTTGCCCCACTGATGATCTTGGCTTCGTCAAAGGAGGATTCTTCCGATGGGTCCACCCTCATTAGGATAAAGGCTGCTCTTCTTTTATCCTTTTAGGACCCTTTACGCTGCGTCAAGTGACCCAGCCGGTTAGTTTGGAGTTCGGCCCAAAGTTTTGCTTCCCAAGCCGTTCGGTAGTCCCATAGGAGGCCCCGTTTCGGAGTTAGGCGCCTTGAAAAGCATCTGCATTGGCTGTTTCGCCTTGGATTGGGGTTATTTGAGGAAGGGAGAGTTTTTCCCGCCCGACTACGATTCGCTAGCATCCTTTGCAGAGATATGACCTTACCGGAACATGTTACTAGTCGCTCTTAAGGAACTATTGCATCCTGCGACCGCCCAAGTCGTGTGACATTTGTGAGGGACGCAGTCACCCACTCACCGTTCAACATACTATGCAGCCAAACTTTTTCGCGCTAACAACACGCAATCTAGGTGTTTCCTTAGTCAACGCATATACAAAATTCAAAAATTCCAAAACAACTTCTAACTTTTATATATTCCACTGGACCAACCACCAGGACGGCAAATCTTATGGCATAACAAAGAAAACAAAGTATTTCCAAACATTAAATGTAGTGTGCTGGTCCCTATACGGACATCTCGCCAAGCCGCCAGACACTCATCTTAACCTTCGCTGATGACGCCTGGGCAGTAGAACAATGACTAGCAGAATAGTGCATCAACGCGCTAAGTTTAAGCACATTACATTTGCTCTAAACTTGACAACATGTCCACCACTCAACCACATGTCCTAAGCAACAACCATATCCTACAAACCGTCAAAGACCATCTTGGTACACACCTAGATAGGAAGCTAACCTGAAAAAAATCTACCATTCTCGTTTACATCGAAACGAATTTCCCTCCCTGCCTAACTAACATTGATTAAGAAGCGAATACCTATTGTAAATAATAAAATAAATAAGAAAAAAGTTTTAAAAAATGTTTAATACATTTATACATATATTTCTATTTTACCTACGCACTCAAATGATTATAAAAATAAAATTTATTTTAAATTTTAGTGGGTCGAGGAGTCATTCACTGATTTTGTAAAAGGCATTAACTGGAGAAGCTACGTCGTTTGTGATGTCGCATATCACAATGTCAACAACTGGCTTTGGTCACCGTTTATTGATCGTGGACCTGCAAATCGACTTTACATTGAAATACAGTTCACAATACGCGACTGTTCTTTATTTCCAGGTATATTTTTAATGTTTTGTCAACTGTCTAAGACTTTATGTATTTAACTTTAAATTATGTAATTAAGTATACCATAAATTACATATAACTACTTATAGAATCCTATATAATTATTTTGCTTGCGTATCTTAACGGAATTTCTTCTATATCTAAATTAAGAGAGGAAAGCTCTGGCGAAGATATACGTTTTGCACATATCGGATGTAGTTTTAGCCGATACCTTCGTGATTTTAATTTAAAAACAAATTTTTCATAATAACAATTTTTATCAAATTTTAACCTACAACCTTGCTCGCACTATATAAGTCGGATATATAAGTTCTTTAGCTGTCATATAACTAAAATTAACATCGGCTCTGCCCGGAGCTCGTTTTTGTTTTTCACCATTAAGTTTTTTAAAGTGGCATGCGCACTTTCAAAAAATCGTTTTTTTTTTTTGCATTTTCTTAAAGTGTATGTATCTAGAAATGTGTTCACAAAATTTTGAAATGATCCGGTAAAAATACATTGATATACACATGTTGAAAGGGAGGTGCGTCCGGTTTATGTAAAAGTGAGTGAAAACTTAAAATACGTTTTTATCAAAACTACGTTTTTGAAGTCGGTGACCACTCTTACTCGAAAACTAGTGACCCGATTGTCTTGAAATTTAGCATGCTTTTTTAATACATAATAATCTAGTACTTAATCGAAGAATTGTTTTTTTATGCAAAACTTTTTTTTTACAGCTGAAACTACCGCTTTTTTGAACGAAAAACGATCGTTCAACTTTGATAGGTCGCCATTTTGTCGAATATTTTTTTTTTATTATCTTTCGATTAACTTCTAGATAACCTTTCAATAAATGTAAATCGGTTTTATTTTTTGAGTTCAGACGATCCAGATTTCCAACATCTTGGTCACCGAGACCCGTATTTTTCAGACGGACCTCATTTCGCCGGGGCGTAACTTTGAGACTGCTCAATATTTTCAACTTTTTTTTTTCAAATTTAAGTTAAAATCGATAGCGATATTTCAAAAAATTCAATAGTTTACGAGCAAAATATTCGGGAAAAAATATTTTTTGGTGCTCCAACTGCGCATGCCCTCTTAAACTCAAAATTTTTATCAGATACTCCAAATTTCTGCTATACAAAAGTAGAAAAAGTATTATTTTATTAAAACAAGATATTAGATTTACAAGATGAAAGAGACGTTTTCTCTTAAACTATTTTCATATATTTCAAAATTTTAGGAAATGCTTTATCATGTAAGGAAACTTTTAGTCTCCTTTTTTATGAATTTGATGCTGCAACTAGAGAACCACCCCCATGGCAAACCGACAGTTACAAATTGATCGCACGAATCGCAGCTGGAGAAGGACGATTTAATCAAAACTCCGACGTAGATATTAATACGGAGGTAAAAAGTATAGCAGTAAATAAAAAGGGTGTTTATTTTGCTTTTCGAGATCAAGGCGCTTGTATTAGCGTATTGGCTGTAAAGGTGTATTATATAACGTGCCCAGCTGTGACTGAAAACTTTGCTCATTTTAATGAAACACCAACTGGTAGAGAAATAACAATTATTGAGAAACAAAATGGAACTTGTGTCAAAAACGCTGAACCTTATGAACCCCCAACATATTTATGCAAAGGCGATGGTAAATGGACCATTTTAACAGGAGGCTGTAGGTGCCGAGGCGGCTACGAACCAAATTTATTAAACAACACGTGCACTGGTAAGTTATATTTTAATCATTGCGGAAGCAGAAAGCTAACTTCATTTTCAATCGGATCTTACATATTGTAATATTATTATATTAGATATAATCAAACAATCCTTATGAAAATTTCTGAAAAGTTTTTATTTATTTTTTTTGACGCGCTCTCACAGAAGAAAACTAAGTCTATATGAAAATTTTAAGACAATGTTCTTAGGAAATCAATATTTCATTAATGCCAATGAAATTTTTGCATGAATAGGGCATAGGATTTTATTTATCCGATTAATTTTCAGAAGTTACCTTTCTTTCCATATGCTTTCTATATTTATACCCTTGCAGAGAGTATTATAATTTTGGTCAAAAATGTGCAACGCAAGGAAGGAGACATCTCCGACCCTATAAAGTATATGTTATATATTCTTGATCAGGATCACCTCCTGAGTCGATATAAGCATGTCCGTCTGTCTGTTTCTACGCAAACAAGTCTCAGTTTTAAAGCTATCGAGTTGAAACTTTGCACACATTCTTCTTTTGTTTGCAGGCAGTATATAAGTCGGAAATCCCATAACTTTGGTGTTTTTTAAGTTAGAGGGGACTTTCTCCTCTAAAGTTGGGACTTCCCACACATTTTATATTTGGCCAAAATATCATATATACCTAATTTCATTAGGATCGGCCGACTATATCCGATAGCCGCCATATACCTGAATGATCGGAAATGGCACAACCTTATCTGCAAGGGTATATAAACTTCGGGTCCGTTAGCTTTCCTTTCTTGTTTTTTTTTAATTGGCAAATAAATATATCGTACAACTATATTAATACGGCTTCATTTGTAGAATGTGCAATTGGGACTTTCAAATCGGCCGATGTGATGAAATGTACTCCATGCCCGCCTAATTCAAATACTTCGAAACCTGGATCTGCATTTTGTAAATGCTTGCCTGGATACTTCAGGAATCCACGCGATCAGCAACACATGCCCTGTTACAGTCCTCCACCTGCTCCTAAAAATCTTACTCTACTTTTTATTGATCAAACAAGTGCCATTATTTCTTGGACTGCTCCAAAAAAGAATGAATCCCAATTTACTGATGACCAGACCAAAAAATATCAAAGCGATATTGTTTATAAACTACTGTGCAAAATGTGCAACTCGAATGTAATGTATAATCCCGCAAGTGATACATTTACTGAAACAAAAGTAACCCTTTCAAATTTGGAACCTGCAACTATTTATACAGTTCAGATTCATTCGACTCATGGCGTGTCCCATGTTATTAGTAACTTAAGCGATTTTGCGCCTAACGATCATTCATTCACTAATGCATCTTCTGTAAATACACCTTTAGATTTAAATGAGATAAAGACAGAGTATGCAGAAATTGTATTTACAACTGAATCTGTTCAGCTTTCCACTTTATTTAATTTACGCATATTGTCTATAACTAACAACAATGCCAATCTTGCATGGGATAAGCCTGTACATAGTGATTTTCCTTTGGAGTTTTATGAAATACGTTGGTTTCCAAAACATGATCTAGATGCCAATAATAAATCGTCTTTAAGTACCAAGGAGACAAAAGCCCATATAGAAGACTTGCAAGAAAGTACCGAATATGGATTTCAAGTACGCTGTAAAACATTAAATGGATATGGATCTTACAGTAGCATAATCTATGCCAAAACTTCTCACCCAATAAATTCAGGTAATTAGAATACATACATAATGTATACATATATTAAGTATATAATATATTAAATAAAAAATCTATAAAAATCGATGCTATAAAATAAAAAAATAATGTTATAGCATAAAGTGACTTTTCTTAGTAGGTTAAATTATTGGAAAGGTTTACTGATGGTGGTACCAATATCTGCATTCCTAGTTAGTGTTAGTTTTTATACCCTTGCAGAGGGTATTATAATTTTGGTCAAAAGTGTGCAACGCAGTGAAGGAGACATCTCCGACCCTATAAAGTATATATATTCTTGATCAGGATCACCTCCTGAGTCGATATGAGCATGTCCGTCTGTCCATCTGTCCGTCTGCGTGTTTCTACGCAAACTAGTCTCTCAGTTTTAAAGCTATCGAATTGAAACTTTGCACACACCCTTCTTTCCTTTGCAGGCAGTATATAAGTCGGAACGGCCGGGATCGGTCGACTATATCCTATAGCTGCCATATAACTGATCGATCGGAAATGCCATAACTTTTGAGTCTTTTAAGCTAGAATAATGGGATTTCATATGGGTCGGCCGACTATATCCTATAGCCGCCATATGACTGACCCAGTTTCCCAGATCCCTTCGGTGAAATATCGTACTTTGCCATTGCTTTTTTAACGCAGATCCTATAGATTTTCAATCTGATTCAAATCCGGGCTCTGAGCTGGCCACTGCATAATCTGAAATCTTCGATTTCTTATCCCATTTTCTTCGATTTTAGCCGTGTGCTTGGGGTCCATATTGTTGAAAAATGATTTCCCTTCAATTACCCTTTAATAAAATAAGCACATTTGTCCCCGAAGTCTGGGAGATTGGTCTTCAAAATATTAGGAGAATGCTTCTTTTTCATGATACCATTGATTTTGACCGTAAACAAGCCTATAAGATAGTGGACAGCACGCAGAGTTCTGCACAGAGACACCGGCCACAGAGAAATTAAATAATCTTAAGTTACCATAACCATGAAGCATAGAGGAGGAGATTTAATGGTGTGGGGATGCTTCACGTGGTGAAACAATGGTCAATTGGTGGAAATCGATGGTATAATGAAAAAGGAGCATTTGCAGATAGTATATAAGTCGAAACGGTCGGGATAGGTCGACTATATCCCATAACTGCCATATATATATTTTAAAGTTAGCGGTTAGGGACTTTCCACACATGTTATATTTGACCAAAATATCCAATCCACAAAATTTCATAAGGACTTTACTATATACTATATCCTATAGCTGTCATAGAACGTTCGGAATTGTCATAACTTTGGTGGTTTTTAAGCTAGAGCGCCTTGTGAAACAATTTAAAGTTAGCATTTCTTTCTTATTTATTTATCAATTAGTATATTTCGGTCGCAGCCGAATTTATTATGCCTTTGAAGTTTCTTGTAAGGTTATTTTAGGCAATCCATTTTTAACAAATATGCTTTTTTTTTTGTTTCAACGTTTTTCTACCCGTGCAGAGGGTATTATAATTTTGGTGGAAAATGTGCAACACAGTGAATGAGGCATCTCCGACGCTACAACATCTCCTCCCGAACTTTGGAACTTCTTCGGTTCTGGTTCCTTAGTTGCCATCTATTCCTACTCTATTAAGTTCATTATAATAAAATGTGTCACTCCAAAAAAATTTTTAAATAATCATTATTCTATTAAAACAGGTTACGATGATTCTGACCAAGTGCGCTTTATTGCTGGTGCCATTGTGACTGGAGTCTTATTTTTGGTCATCATTATAGTCGCAACAGTATATTTTATGCGATCCAAACATCAAGATGAAATTGACAAAAAATCTGGAAATCATTTGCCATTACCTTTAGACTATGCCAGCAATGAAGGTAAGTTGATAAACTTAAATATTTATTATTCATCGGTGCATCGCTCTCTCATTAACTTATGCGCTGTTCGCTACTATTTTTATACCAATTTGTAATCAACAAATAATTATTATTTATTTAACATTTAAAATATATTAAATAGTTCTAACACAAATATGAATGTATATATATTATATTATATATAATATACATAGATATATTAAATATTAAATATATAGGAAGGCAAAAACCTATTCGAGCATCTCCGTTCTGGGTTGACACATTTTAAGATTCATTTTACCAAGCGATTTAGCAACTATTCAAGCTGATAAGTTTAGCTTATTTTATTTAATTGCAAAATACAAAATTTGCGCCGAAAACACAAATAAAGTTAATTTCTGGTCTGATAACACTGTGCATCAAAAAAATGATTGATTTTTTCTTATTATACCCTTGCAGAGGGTATTATAATTTTGGTCAAAAGTGTGCAACGCAGTGAAGGAGACATCTCCGACCCTATAAAGTATATATATTCTTGATCAGGATCACCTCCTGAGTGTGCATGAATGAGCATGTCCGTCTGTCCGTCTGTCTGTTTCTACGCAAACTAGTCTCTCAGTTTTAAAGCTATCGAGTTGTAACTTTGCATACACCCTTCTTTCCTTTCCAGGCAGTACATAAGTCGGAACGACCGGGATCGGTCGACTATATCCTAAAGATGCCATATAACTGATTGATCGGAAATCCTATAACTTCGTTGTTTTTCAAGTTAGAAGGATGGGATTTTCAATGGATTCCTCTTTTGTCAAAATAATTCGATATGCCAAATTTCATAAGGATCGGCCGACTATATACGATCCGTTATATATCTAATAATTAAATAAGATGAGTTTCGCCACCTAGCGGACTGCGACTCAACTGCATGGGTATATAAACTTCGGCTCCGCCCGAAGTTAGCTTTCCTTTCTTGTTTCTAGTTTAATTCGATGGAATCCTGACATTAGGTCCAGGCATGAAAAGTATTGAGCTCAACCTAGTTGATCCAAAATATCATCAATTCTAGGTAGTGGAAATTTATCAGAGAGTAATTTTAAATTAATCTGGCGATAGTCAATCACTAACCGCCATTTCTTTACTTCTAACCCGGGGTATGATTTCATAGGAACAAGTAACAATGGGCTCCGAATTATATTCGGATACGGATGGTTTAACAATCTCTTCGGAGATTAACTTTCCTAATTGCTTTTGTATTTCATTCACCTGACTATGTGGGCTTCGATAATTTTTTATGTATACTTGTTCATCATCTTTTAATCTCAGTTTTTGTTTATAGAAATTGTTTGTCGTTATTGGTTCGGTTTCCAGTCCGAATACATAACCCAGAAAGCTGTGACGACAATACACAATTTTCCCTATTTTCTAGATTGGTTTTGACTACATCGTAATTTGAAAGTGATTTATATGGAAAATTACACAGGCCAACAGCAAAAAATATCCACGCATAATTTCACCTGCTCCATAACCCTTTAGCTCCCCTGAACCAAAGTCCAGAACAAACATAGGTTCTATCACCCACAGTTTCCGCGGTACAACTAAGAGAAGAAATTGATTAAATTTTACCACATATTGAATTATGTAGGCTGTGTACTGACGATGACCATCATTGTTTCTAGTACATATCATTTTTGAAATGTATGTGTACCAACTAAATTAAAAAATGGTATCTAGCAGTTACCATATCTTTGGAATACTCATGCAAAGTTGAAATCTCAGATTTTCTACATCAATTTTTGGTCTTTTATGATTTTTTCCCAAATAGTTTTCGATGGAAGATTTTTATTTTTGAAGTGAAACTTCTTTAGGCGCGTAATGGATTTTCGGGGACGGAGTAAAACCGAGTCAGGATCGACACGAAAATGCGAGTACCCCACCCCCCTCACCGTTCACTGTCCCTCTCTCACCATATGCGCTTGTTGAGGTGGGAGAGCCGCTCACGAACGTTGTCTCTCTTCTCTTCTTTCCTCTCTCTCAGACACCAGCGAACTGCGTTATTGAACTTTTTCAAAAACACACTCAATTTGGATATTGTTAATGATAGGAACACTAGCACGACTAGACACGGGACAACCATCGATGCAGTTTTTGCACGATTCATTAAGGATTTAAGTGCTCACGTATATATCTCGCACTTTAGTTACCATAACCCAATTATCACGACATTAGGAAATGATATTCATGAAATTGACAATGAAAATGGCACATGATTGGTAAACTGTCATTGTAATTTCTTTGTAATTTTTATACCCTTGCAGAGGGTATTATAATTTTGGTCAAAAGTGTGCAACGCAGTGAAGGAGACATCTCCGACCCTATAAAGTATATATATTCTTGATCAGGATCACCTCCTGAGTCGATATGAGCATGTCCGTCTGTCCGTCTGTCCGTCTGTCTGTTTCTACGCAAACTAGTCTCTCAGTTTTAAAGCTATCGAGTTGAAACTTTGCACACACCCTTCTTTCCTTTGCAGGCAGTATATAAGTCGGAACAGCCGGGATCGGTCGACTATATCCTATAGCTGCCATATAACTGATTGATCGGAAATGCCATAACTTTGTTGTTTTTTAAGTTAGAGGGTTGGGACTTTTCACACATGTTATATTTGACCAAAATATCTTGTGTACAAAATTTCATAAGGATCGGCCGACTATATCCTATAGCTGTCATAGAACGATCGAAATTGGCATAACTTTGTTGTTTTTTAAGTTAGAAAGATGGGATTTGGTACAGATTCTATTTTGGGAAAAACAATCTGATTTGTCGAATTTCAAAAGGATCGGCCGACTATATCCTATAGCTGTCATATAACTGATTGATCGGAAATGCTATAAGTACGTTGTTTTTCAAGTTAGAAGCATGGGAGTTTCAATGGATTCCTCTTTTGGCAAAATAATTCGATATGCCAAATTTCATAAGGATCGGCCGACTATATACGATCCGCTATATATCTAATAATATAAGATGCGTGGCGCCACCTAGCGGACTGCGACTCAACTGCAAGGGTATATCAACTTCGGCTCCGCCCGAAGTTAGCTTTCCTTTCTTGTTAATTGTAATATTGTTATTTATGTAATATTGTATACTTGTGAATAAATTGAAAATTTTTGGAACTATACATTAATCGAACGTCATTCATCTATAAGAAAATATTAGAAAAAGCAAATTCATGCTTCGTCGTTGAATTATTTAACCTCTAATTTTCAAACTAACCTAAGAGAGAAAATAGAGATGATGAAATGAAAATAGAGAGAGAGGAATACTAGAAGTTTCACTTCTGTCTTGCGTAGGCTTGACACACCCTTTTATTTTTTTTATTGAAACCAGTAGATCATAACATGTTTTAGTTATGGGTTTAAGAAAAAACTCGAAATAATTTTATTGAATTTATTGTTGGTGGTTAAACAATATTTTCGTCAATTAAATTGGATTTTTTAATCCCATATTTTCAAAAAGTCATGGCTATCAACAATTTCTGTAAAGCTTTACTAAACAAGCTGAAGCTGCAATAAATACGATTTGAACATAGACTGTTTCTATGATAGCCATGACTAAAATAAAGGGTAAATAAAGACACGCATTCCGTTGAAATTTTTTTTAGTTTTTAAAAAAGTTTTTATTTCATTCTATAAAAAAGTTTCCGCGGTACCCCTAAAAGAAAAAAATTAAAAATTAAAAATTAAAAATTGTATACATTTAATACTAAAAAATATAAATATTTTATTAGCTCTACGGATTTAAATAAAAACGAAAAAGAAACAATAACTTTGGCCCCTGCCAAAGTTATTATACCCTTGCAAAAAACACCAAAATTATTCCATTTCTGATCAATCAGTTATATGGCCGCTATAGGATATAGTCGACCGATACTAGCTGTTTCGACAAATTTACTGTGCGCAAAGAAAGGAAGAATGCTTTAAATGCAGCTTTAAAACTGAAAGACTAGTTTGTGGAGAAACAAACAGACGGCGTGAAAAGATGATCTTGTTCAAAAATATATTCACCTTACCGACAACTTCACCTTACCAACAATTCACATTGACCAAAAATATATATAAGATTCTCTAAATTCTTATAATTTAAAGATATAAGATATCTCATAATCTATATTTGTTTAACCAGTAAAATAGTAC
Organism: Drosophila pandora; assembly: GCA_021223865.1. Lineage (NCBI taxonomy): Eukaryota > Metazoa > Arthropoda > Insecta > Diptera > Drosophilidae > Drosophila > Drosophila pandora. The sequence goes on from JAJJHT010010590.1 coordinate 353,189, forward strand.
AGACTTTATACATTTATTGGAATTTTGTAATTTTGAAAAAAAAGTCATCTTAATTTTAATCTAAATTAGTAGAGATACGTACGGATAGTGAAACACGTACGGATTTTGAATTATGTGGATTTTTGTAATTTTGGCAAGTGAGCGAGAAAAATTGAGTAAGACAAAAAAAGGCATTATATCACTTATAATTGGGGCCATTTTTTGTTCATTAAAAATCAGCTGATAAATTAATCGCCATCTCAAAGTATGGTACACATTTGAGGCAAAAATAATGAAAATTTTTCGAGTTTTAAAAACCCTTCGGATAAAACATTGAAAAATGTAAATAATTGCTAACTACTACTATTGAATTGAGTTGTGTAAGTTAAATTGTTGAAACACGTTCTTGTATGAAGGAGAGTAGAAATAAATTTTGTTCATGGTAATAGGGTTCTTTAAATTCATGTAAACATATGAGAATGACTTTAGAAGTCGGAGATTTCGGCTATATCTTAGTTTAATTACTTTCAATAATCTTTAATATATTATTTTTTTATTCAAGATTCTTCTTATCTTTTTTCTTTTATTTTTAGTTAATACTATGGATACTACTCCAATTGTCAAGACCCTTCATTTAAACGGTACATTTTATAATTAATTAATTTATGTTCGCTAATTAAGGTTTTTATTTAACTAAAAATTTTTTAACATACCCATATGTACATCAATGTATGTATATGTACAATGTACAATGCTTAATTGTACATACAAATACATTGTACATTTGTATATCAAATGCATTTAACTTCATACAATTAATACCAGATGTTTGCCCTTTACCATATAGAATACGGTGCATTTATGAATTATGGGAGATTTATGTATTATATAAATAATGCAATTATAGCCTTATTAATTCTAAATTAATTCGAAATAAAAACTAAAACTTAGTTTGGCATCTTTCAACCTAAAACCAATATATGTAATTTATCAGCATCACTTATTAAGTTGGTATAAGCATGTGCGTCTATTAGTTTGTCTTTACTACGCATACTAGTCTCTCAGTTAAAAAGCTATATCACCGCGTGGATCTACAAAAACAAGAAAGGAAAGCTAATTTCGGGCGGAGCCGAAGTTTATATACCCTTGCAGTTGAGTCGCAGTCCGCTACGTGGCGACACGCATCTTATATTATCCATAGGAAGTCCCATCCTTCTAACTTGAGAAACAGCGAAGTTATGGCATTTCCGATCAATCAGTTATATGGCAGCTATAGGATATAGTCGACCGATCCCGGCCATTTCGACTTATATTTCGACCATTTGGACATTTCGACCTGCAAGGAAAATAAGGATGTGTGCAAAGTTTCAACTCGATAGCTTTACTGAGAGACTAGTTTGCGAAGAAACCGAAAGACAGACGGACATGCTTATATCGACTCAGGAGGTGATCCTGATCAACAATACATATGTATAGGGGCCGTTTAAGTATTACGTGATACTTATTTTTGATTTATCCCGTGAGTGTCACGTAACACTTGAACGGCCTTGAAAAATTTATTAATCGCCAAAATTTCTTTTTACCAATAATCTTTATTCATTTTTACTGTACATAAAAAAAAACAGAAATTCAAACAACACAGGCCAACAGCAAAAAATATCAACGCATAATTTCACCTGCTTCATAACCCTTTAGCTCCCCTGAACCAAAGTCAATAACAAACATAGGTTTTATCACCCATAGTTTCCGCGGTACACTAAGAGAAGAAACTGATCAAATTTGCTCATATATTGAATTATGTACGCCGTGTAATGGCGATGACCATCTTTGTTTCTAGTACATATCATTTTTGAAATGTATGTGTACCAACTAAAATTAAACAAGAAAGGAAAGCTAACTTCAGGCGGAGCCGAAGTTTATATACCCTTGCAGTTGAGTCGCAGTCCGCTAGGTGGCGCCACGCATCTTATATTATTAGGTATATAGCGGATCGTATATAGTCGGCCGATCCTTATGAAATTTGGCATATCGAATTATTTTGACAAAAGAGGAATCCATTGAAACTCCCATCCTTCTAACTTAAAAAACAACGAAGTTATAGGATTTCCGATCAATCAGTTATATGGCAGCTATAGGATATAGTCGTCCGATCCTTATGAAATTCGACAAATCAGATTGTTTTTCCCAAAATAGAATCTGTACCAAATCCCATCTTTCTAACTTAAAAAACACCAAAGTTATGCCAATTTCGATCGTTCTATGACAGCTATAGGATATAGTCGGCCGATCCTTATGAAATTTTACTTAAGATATTTTGGTCAAATATAACATGTGTGGAGAGTCCCAACCCTCTAACTTAAAAAACACCAAAGTTATGGCATTTCCGATCAATCAGTTATATGGCAGCTATAGGATATAGTCGACCGATCCCGGCCGTTCCGACTTATATACTGCCTGCAAAGGAAAGAAGTGTGTGTGCAAAGTTTCAACTCGATAGCTCTAAAACTGAGAGACTAGTTTGCGTAGAAACAGACAGACGGACAGACGGACATGCTCATATCGACTCAGGAGGTGATCCTGATCAAGAATATATATACTTTATAGGGTCGGAGATGTCTGCTTCACTGCGTTGCACACTTTTGACCAAAATTATAATACCCTCTGCAAGGGTATAAAAAGTCAGTAACATCAGACGAGACAAAAATAAACCGCTTTCAGTTAGATAGTAAGGAAGAATAGAGGCACCGGCCACAAAGAAATAAAAAATCCTTTAGTTACCAAAACCATAAAGCACATGGAGGAGGAGATTTAATGGTGTGAGGCTGCTTTAAGTGGTGAAACAATGGCCAATTGGTGAAAATCAATTTGAATCATACACAATCACATTTGAAACATACACTAATTAAAATTTATTTCTAAAATTTTTTTTGTCTAGTAACAACGCCATTGTTTGGGCATAACAGAAGCTACGTCGATCCACATACATATGAAGACCCAAATCAGGCAATAAAAGAGTTCGCTCGTGAAATTGATGCGAACTATATTACTATAGAAGCAATTATTGGTTAGTACTTAAAAATTAGTAATTGTTAGTATTAAAAATGTTCCATTTATCTTATTAGGTGGAGGTGAATTTGGAGATGTTTGCCGTGGTCGTTTAAAAATTCCACCAAATTTTGTACAGGATATTGACGTTGCCATAAAGACTTTAAAACCAGGTAAGTGATATCAGAAGTTTTGCATTAAAAAAAATAGATGTTGGTTTCGCGTTGGATTTGTAGAGGGAAACTTTATCAATTTCTTTTGTGAGTCTTCACCTATTTTGTCTATGGCAATAGAAGTCTTTCGATTTTTGGGTCCACAAAATTTGGACTAGAAATTTTCATGTTTGCTTTGCACCTTTGGCCTAGTTTCTCAGATCCTTAGTAAATGTTTGCCACGTAAATTTATTATTTTGGCGCATAAATGGGATTTTTTATACCCTTGCAGAGGGTATTATAATTTTGGTCAAAAGTGTGCAACGCAGTGAAGGAGACATCTCCGACCCTATAAAGTATATATATTCTTGATCAGGATCACCTCCTGAGTCGATATGAGCATGTCCGTCTGTCCGTCTGTCCGTCTGTCCGTCTGTCCGTCTGTCTGTCTGTCGGTTTCTACGCAAACTAGTCTCTCAGTTTTGGAGCTATCGAGTTGAAACTTTGCACACACCCTTCTTTCCTTTGCAGGTAGTATATAAGTCGGAACGGCCGGGATCGGTCGACTATATCCTATAGCTGCCATATAACTGATTGATCGGAAATGCCATAACTTTGGTGTTTTTTAAGTTAGAGGGTTGGGACTTTCCACACATGTTATATTTAACCAAAATATCTTGTGTACAAAATTTCATAAGGATCGGCCGACTATATCCTATAGCTGTCATAGAACGATCGAAATTGGCATAACTTTGGTGTTTTTTAAGTTAGAAAGATGGGATTTGGTACACATTCTATTTTGGGAAAAATAATTCAATATGCCAAATTTCATAAGGATCGGCCGACTATATACGATCCGCTACATATCTAATAAAATAAGATGGTTGGCGCCACCTAGCGGACTGCGACTGAACTGCAAGGGTATATCAACTTCGGCTCCGCCCGAAGTTAGCTTTCCTTTCTTGTTTTTGTCTTAATTGGTTACATGGTCGATACGGTTAATAAATGTTGGTTCCAATATCTGCATTCCAAGTTTCAGATTTAATGGTCTTTAAAGACTTAAATATTAAACAAACCCTTATGAGACTTTCAATATCCAATAAATTTTCTTTAAAAAATTTTGAAAATAGTCCCAAAAGCAAGGTTGTGTCATTTTCGATCGTCAGGTTTATAGCAGCTAGAGGATATAGTCGTCCGATCCATATGAAATTTGCCAAATCGGATTAAGTTGCCCATTCATCTAGCTTAAAAACAACGAAGTAATGCCAATTCTGATCATTCAGTTATATGATAGGTGTAGGATATAGTCGGCCGATCCTTATGAAATTTTGAAGATATCTAGGGCAAAAATAACATGTCCCAACTCTCTAACTTACCAAAGTTATGGCATTTTCGATCAATAAGTTATATGGCAGCTCTATGATATAGTCGACTGATTAAGGCTTTTATTCTGCCTGAAAACAAAAAAGAATGTGTGCAAAGTTTCAAATCGATAGCTTTAAAACTGAGAGACAATTATGCGTAAAAACAGACAGACGGACATGCTTATTCTTCAGGAGATGATCTTGATCAAGAATATATATACTTTATAGGGCCGGATGTGTCTTCTTTCTGCGTTGACCAAAATTATAATACTTTCTGCAAGGGCATAAATGTTGATATCTCTCAGTTATCAATTTTAAATTTATATTTTTAATGTCAATTTTATCTATTTCATACATTTAATTAATTATACAGGATCTTCAGAAAAAGCACGCTGCGACTTTTTAACTGAGGCTTCAATTATGGGGCAATTTGACCATCCTAATGTTATTTATTTGCAAGGGGTTGTAACTAGATCCAATCCAGTTATGATCATAACTGAATACATGGAAAATGGTAGCTTGGATACATTTTTACGCGTAAACGATGGAAAATTTCAAACTTTACAATTGATTATAATGCTTCGAGGAATTTCCAGTGGTATGGCTTATCTAAGTGATATGAATTACGTTCATAGAGACTTAGCCGCCCGAAACGTACTCGTGAATTCACAATTAATTTGTAAAATTGCGGATTTTGGACTGTCAAGAGAAATTGAGAATGCCAGTGATGCCTACACCACAAGAGTAAGTTAAATTTATTTATTGAATGTAACAATTAACTGTTATTTTAAAAAATTTTTAAATTAATTATAATTAAGAGTTAGGCTAAATTATTGTAATAGAAAAACAATCCATTTAGATTTTATTACATCTAGCTTTCAGGGGAAAATAAATGTGACAATAGGTTATCATTTTTACAGATAACGCGAAAAGGATCATGATCCGAAAGATTAGATCTGCAAATTGATAACCAAAGGGGTCGGAAGGACCTGGTTGACCTGTTTGGAACAGAAAAAAGTATCTTTTCCAGTATAAGTTTCAAGTCAACTTGACCGAGAATGATTTTATCGGTTTACTAAACCTTATTTGGCAGTATTTTATAAGGTTTCCAAACAAATAATTTTTTTCTCAGACTATTTTTTACATATAATAAGTTTAATTTTTCCCCCCGAATATACATAATTCTACTTTCTTTATAAGTTTTGGATCTTATGTTTTTATAACCCGGCGGTTGTGTTTTTTTTTTTATATGCGGCTCCACGAGTTTTGCGTATCGGAAACTACCAAGGATCATTGCTCCATGTTCTCCAGATTTTGTCGGACTACAGGACGCAGAAGTAATGACTGCCAAGCATCACTTGTACTATGATGTTTGCAAAAAAATAATCAAATATGATTATTTTTTTAACCTTTTTATGCTCTTCATTGTTTTATTTCCTTACAAGATTTATCACTTTTGCTAAGAAATCTTCTTCTGTCTATTATCAAATGAATATTGAAAAACTTTGGAACAAAATCACTACGAGTAAAAAAAAATTCGTAAGAAGTACCATCACTATGCGATCACTATTGATAATCATTTTGCAGCATGACCCTAAATTTGGCTAGATTAGAGCTCGAAAATGATACTCAACCGTTATGATTATTGGCTATACTCACGGAGAGAAACTTATAAAAAATCTCTTTCTCTTGTAGATGTACAGTCTGTTTTTAATAATTCCGCTTCAGCGTATTCAAAGTGTTTGCATATGAATTATAATAATAAAGAAACAAAAATGGAAATCTAACTTCGGGCGGAGCCGAAGTTGATATTTCCTTTCATATACGTATACGATACATATCGCATTTGATATAGTGGACCAATCTTCATGAAAATTTTGCTATTAAATCTTTTTTCTACAACAAAAAAATTTGAACATCTTGAAAATGTTATGGTTGGGTCATTTCCATTATATTGCAGTTCAGCTATATTGCAGCTATAGGATTAGTCGGCCGGTACTTGTGAAATTTGGTAGATAAGATTTTTTGGCACAAAATGGAATCTGTAATAACTCCGAACATTCATATCATCGAAAACACGAAAGTAAGTTTCTAAGAAAAGGTCTACTATGATATGAAAGAAGGTGGAGATTTGCATCCCAGTAAAGTCGCTTAAGAGCACAGAGTAACGAATTCTGGTTAACATACTTAAAGCGATCTTATTGAAACGCAATCTTAAATCTTTTTTCTACAACAAAAAAATTTGAACATCTTGAAAATGTTATGGTTGGGTCATTTCCATTATATTGCAGTTCAGCTATATTGCAGCTGTAGGATTAGTCGGCCGGTCCTTGTGAAATTTGGTAGATAAGATTTTTTGGCACAAAATGGAATCTGTAATAACTCCGAACATTCATATCATCGAAAACACGAAAGTAAGTTTTTAAGAAAAGGTCTACTATGATATGAAAGAAGGTGGAGATTTGCATCCCAGTAAAGTCGCTTAAGAGCACAGAGTAACGAATTCTGGTTAACATACTTAAAGCGATCTTATTGAAACGCATACAGCGGACTTCAGAGAGTATTTGTTAAATCCGGATAAAAGTCATTCAAAAACCAAATAAGGAAAGCTTACTTCGCGCGGAGCCGGAGTTGATATACTCTTGCAGTTAAGTAGCAGCTTATATTATTATATATACATATGTCAGATCGTATGTAGTTGGCCGATCCTTATGAGAATTTCACAAACAAATCAATCTTATATATATATTTCTCATGTCACGGTGTTAGTGGTTCTACTCCTCCGAAATGGCTCGACCGATTTTCGTAAAATTTTGTGGGCATATTCGTTAGGACTGAGGATCGACAACATCTCTTTTTCAATTTGAAATTTGGTCTCCCGCCTTCGTCGGTCGATAATTTATCAACTACGAGTATCAATCGATCAGTTATCCCCGTTCCAGTTGTCATTCAGGTCCCCTATCTTTCTTACTATACATTTTTTAGCTATTTTGTTTTGTGTACATTCGTAGCAGTGACGGTTATACGTATTACTGTCGCAATTCCAAGAAAAGGCAAGAGGGCCAATTTGAGACGTTGAACGGTCAAATCCACAACCGAGCGTGATAGAAGAGCACGAAGATCAGGCGAAAAAATCGAAGAAGATAATGCAAATGCGCGAGTGACCATGGAGCACTTCCGTCAATCAGAATCGCAAGAGGCACGAGATGAACGTAATAAAGAAAGACAACTGCAACGAAGAAAAGCACGCAGATTCATAGTTAATCGACTTAGAGGAATTGAACAAAAACGCCAACAAGTTCATCGAGCATTTACATCAGGGGCATTTCTTCGACTAGCATTCCAGTACGAACCTGATGTTGAATGTTCTGCTCTGCTTTGTTTCTGCTTTGGATAAGGAATGCCTGTATTGTCATGCACTTAAATTTAAAAACAAGAAAGGAAAGCTAACTTCGGGCGGAGCCGAAGTTTATATACCCTTGCAGCTGGGCCATTTTCGATCGTTCAGTTATATGGCGGCTATTAAATATAGTTGGCCGATCCCTATGAAATTTGGCAAATCAGATTATTTTGTCCAAAATAGAATCTGTACCATCTGTATCTTTCTAACTAAAAAAACACCAAAGTTATGGAATTTCCGATCAATCAGTTATATGGCAGCTTTAGGATATAGTCGACCGAGCCCGGCCGTTCCGACTTATATACTACCTGCAAGGAAAAGAAGGATGTGTGCAAAGTTTCAACTCGATAGCTTTAAAACTGAAAGACTAGTTTGCGTAGAAACCGACAGACAGACAGACGGACATGCTTATATCGACTCAGGAGGTGATCCTGATCAAGAATATATATACTATATAGGGTCGGAGATGTCTCCTTCACTGCGTTGCACACTTTTGACCAAAATTGTAACACCCTCTGCAAGGGTATAATGAGCCACTTGGGATGTGTTGCTCATTAGGAAAAGTACAACTACCCGAAATTGGAACACCACCTGAACCAGTGTGCGGTTTACTTCTAGGTACAGATACAGATTCTACCCTGATCCTGAAGTCAATTCGTACATTGAACTCATGCTTCCAAATGACATCGTTTGGAGCAACAGAAATAGTTAACAATTTTGCTGGAAACGGTCAACAATTCAATTCCACGTTCAAAATTAAAGGCCAACTATATCACAAAGTGGGCTAATTGCTGCCAATGCCGAACGAATCTTATAAATTTTTACAAATCTACTTTATGGGTGGTGAGGTCTCCACAAGTGCACTCGCCAATCGTGTGGATGTACGTTGCGACCACCATAATCTCAATTCACCGTTTGCCAGGCGTATCATCGGCGAGCTGGACGCTCTGTTAAATGAGCACAATGACTTATTGAAATTATTCAAATTACACATGCATCTTTATTTCGCTACTTCTTGCCGAGATACGATCAAAAAATGGCATCGCATTGGCCGTTGCATCTTCTGGCATAGCAGCAACTTTATTAGATGGAGGCAGAATAGCTCATTCAGCACTTAAGCTGTTATTGAACATTCAAAATAATCCAGATGCATTGTGAAACATAAAAAAACAATCGTCTATGACCATAGTGCTGAAACAATGTAAAATAATTATTTGGGATGAATGCACTATGGCTCATAAACATTCGCTTGAGGCTTTGGATAGGACATTGAGGGATATAAAAAACTATGATAAAATATTTGGCGGCTCTCTGTTACTCCTTTCAGGTAATTTCAGACAAACTCTTCCCGTTATTCCACGTTCAACGTACGCTGATGAAATCGACTGCGGCGACTGCTACGACTGCGGCGTAATGTTGAAAAAGTACAACTGACGAAGAACATGCGCGTTTAAATGCTTCGGGATCCATCCGCTAAAACCTTCTCTAAAAAGCTGTTAGATATTGGCGAAAGTTGCTGTACATGAAAATACTGGATGTATAAAATTAAAAACGGACTTCTGCACAATCGTCGACTCGCAAAATAGTCTCATTGATCGCATATTTCCTAATTTACACACACAATTTGAAAATCACAAGTGATTGGCAGAAAGAGCGATATTGTCAGCAAAAAATGTGGACGTCACCATTTACAATCAACCTTCACACCACTTACAATTGAAGGTTTGAGATCCGATCATTCTGCTTCGTAACTTGAACCCACCACGGCTGTGTAATGGGACACGATTAGTAATTAACAAATTAATGAAAAATATCATTGAAATATCATCATTTTGAATGGGAAGTTTCGAGGCGAAAATGTGTTATTGCCACGAATCCCTATGATTCCTGCTGATGTGCCAATTCAATTCAAACATACTCAATTTCCAATTCGATTGGCATTCGCTATGACGATCAATAAGTCACAATGCCAAATATTATCTGTATGTGGCTTAGATTTGGAAACACCATGCTTTTCCTACGGACAACTATATGTGGCATGTTCTCGCGTGGGACAACCATCCAGTTTATTTGTGCTGGCTAAAGACGGACTAACCAAGAATATTGTGAACTCCATTTCGCTGAGATAATAATCTTATTCTTATTGAACTAAAAAAAATTTGTCTAGATTAAAAATATATATGGCAAAACAAAGTTTGCTGGGTTTTCTTATAAAAATGCTGGAAACAGCTCCAAGCATCTTTAAAAATAGCAATGTTGTGACATTTCCGATCGTTCATGGCAGCTATAGGATATAGTCGGCCAATGATATTATGAAATTTGGTAGATAAGATATGTTGGCCAAACTAACATCTGTGGAAAGTCCCAACACTCTTACTTAAATAACACCAAAGTTATGGCATTTCCGCCATTTCTATCAGTTGTATAGCAGCTATAAAATGGAGTCAGACGATCCCGGACGTTACGACTTACCGACACCATAAACATCTAAAGTAGATATTACTTACTTTACAATTTAAAAAAAAACTCTTGCACAGATTTATTTGTGATTTTGTGAATCGGTATTGGAGTTTTTACGAGTTTACGGGCGCTTGGACCGAGGTAACTACCACGGCTAGTATCTATTGGAAAGTCGGGTGGTCGCCTCGACTCTCTTCCTTCTTACGAAGTTTATGATGGGAGAGTTCGTTTTAGCTATGTTGGCTTTATTCTATATAAAATCAAACTTAACTTAAGAACAAGAAAGGAAAGCTAACTTCGGGCGGAGCCGATACCCTTGCAGATAAGATTGTGACATTTCCGATCGTTCAGTTATATGGCGACTATAGGATATAGTTGGCCGACCCTTATGAAATTTGTCAGAATAGATTATGTATATTGCCCAAAATGGAATCCGTAGAGTATCCTATCATTCTAGCTTGAAAGACACCAAAGTTATACCAATTACGATCGTTCTATGACAGCCTGGCTGACCGCTGCCACGGCCAAAAACCAAAAGGTTGGTACAATATTAGGGTGATGGTACCATATTTGAGTGATGTAGAAAATATAATAATGATTTATAATAAAATGATTAATATTAATAAGAAGAATATGAGTCTAAGCTGGGAGTTGGTTGTTAACTGACACATTACTTATAAATTTACAGTTTTTTTAGAAAACTCGTTAGTTTTTATGTCAGCTTTATGATATACATAGTTGTCCGATTTAAAAAATATTCAAAATTGATCAGCCTTCATGCATTTGAGGAAAAATCTCAATTCTATGGGTTTTGCAAAGCCAGTGAAAAGCATAGAATGAAATATACTTGTATATATAAATTCGGGTTTTTATGAACTCCGTTATCGGGTTCAAAAAACCATTTGATTCAAATAATTTTAAATTATGATTAAAGTATTCCAAAAATAAAGAATTTAAATGTTAATCCTATATATAGAGTTTTTACGAATGTGTATATAATATTGAAGGAGGGATGTTTTCCCTGCTTGAAGGAGGGATGTTTATTTTACATGTTTGAGAAAGCCTTACTAAAACGATCAAGCAACGATTGTGACGACATATTTTATAAATAGTCGTAATTCATTAAATCCCGCATTCAGTTTTCGGATATAGAAAAAAAATACCAGATAGTAAAAAATATATTTTGTATTTTATAATTTAACAAGATATGAATAATTGAGTCTTTTTAAAATTTTTATTTTAGGGCGGTAAGATTCCAGTTCGCTGGACAGCCCCAGAAGCCATTGCTTTCAGAAAGTTCACATCAGCTTCCGATGTGTGGTCTTATGGAGTGGTGTTATGGGAAGTCATGTCGTATGGGGAGCGCCCATATTGGAACTGGTCAAATCAGGTAACAAAAACATAGCTATCTAAATTCAAAACTTAAAAAAATACTTTTTTTATTTGTATTAGGATGTAATAAAAAGCATCGAGAAGGGATATAGATTGCCAGCTCCAATGGATTGCCCTGAAGCTTTATACCAGCTAATGCTGGATTGTTGGCAAAAACAGCGAACTCATCGTCCAACGTTTGCCAGTATTGTGTCAACCCTTGATAACTTGGCAAGACAACCGCAATCGTTACTGACAACGCGTAACTCTCCCGAATCAGACAATACACATATATTAGATGCGCAACGTGGTCAAAATGTATTTATAAGCACCGATTTATGGTTGGAACATATTAAAATGTCAAGATATTGTCAGCATTTTAAGGACGCTAATTTAATAAATGCCCAACAGGTATGAAATATGTTATACAATTTATGTAGACGGAAAAACTTTTTTTTGTTGTGTAAAAAAATTTGTTTTCGACTTTTTTTGGAAATTTAAACTTAATTTTGTTTGATAAAACAAATATTCTTTAGAGACCGCGATTTGATTTAGTGATAATTTTTGTTATTAATTAAAAAAAAAATCAGTCCGGCCCCACTTTTACGATTCTACATTTTATGTTCTATGTTCCTACCTAATTTAACTCTTATTGAAAGATTTTTATTAAAAAAAATTTCATGTTTCTAAAAACCACTTTGAATATGATCGAAAGAAAAATAGCCATCCAATTAATTTCACTGTTCCAAACGTTCCGTTTTCTTACGCCAACATCGATTTTTGTTTTAAATTCAGGAATAAAATAATAGATAAGTGAATGCCAGTCATTGTTTGGTAACAATGGTTTGGTATTGGTAACATTTATTATTAATTTGTATAATTCGAATGTTTTCAATTGATCCATGTATACTTCTAATATGTATACTTCATATAGGCTTCACATTCAATTAAAATATCATCGAAAACTTATTTATCCCGTGTCGGCACGAAAAGTTTTACAGGTGCGACAATTAAAATAGCACCATTAGCACACGCAACGTTTAAATGGTTACCGAACTTATAATTTTAATAAGACATGAACAAAATTAGATATGAAACAACTTTTATTACACAGGCCAACAGCAAAAAATCTCCACGCATATTTTCACCTGCTTCATCATTTTTAAGCTCCCTTGAACCAAAGTCCAGAACAAACATAGGTTCTATCACCCACAGTTTCCGCGGTACACCTAAGAAAAGAAATTGATCAATTTTTACCATATATTGATTTATGTATGTCGTGAAATGGCGATGACCATCATTGTTTCTAGTACATTTCATTTTTGAAATGTATGTATACCGACGAAAATTAAAAAATGGTATCTAGCAGTTACCCTATCTTTGGAATACTTATCCAAAGATAAAATCTAAGATTTTCTGCATTAATTTTTGGTCTTCTATGATTTTTCCCCAAACATTTTCCTATGGAAGATTTTTATTTTTTTATTGAAACCAGTAGATCATAGCATGTTTTAATTATGGGTTTAAGGGACAACTCGAAATGATTTTATTGAATTTATTGTTGGTGGTTAAACAATATTTTCGTCAATTAAATTGGGTTTTTAATCCCATATTTTCAAAAAGTCATGGCTATCTACAATTTCTGTAAAGCTTTACTAAACAAGCTGAACCTGCAATAGATACATTTTGAACATAGAAACAGTTTTAGATAGCCATGACTTTTTGAAAATATGGGATTAAAAAATTCAATTTAATTGACGAAAATATTGTTTTACCACCAACAACAAATTCAATAAAATTATTTCGAGTTTTCCCTTAAACCCATAATTAAAACATGTTATGATCTACCGATTTCAATAAGAAAATAAAAATTTTCCATAGGAAAATGTTTGGAAAAAATCATAAAAGACCAAAAATTGATGTAGAAAATCGGAGATTTCAATTTTGGATGAGTATTTCAAAGATATGGTAACTGCTAGATACAATTTTTTAATTTTAGTTGCTACATATACACTTAAAAAATGATATGCACTAGAAACAATGATGGTCTTCTTCATTACACGGCCTACATAATTCAATATATGGTAAAATTGGATCAATTTCTTCTCTTCGCAGAAACTGTGGGTGATAGAACCTATGTTTTTTCTGGACTTTGGTTTAGGGGAGCCTAAAGGTTATGGAGCATGTAAAATTATGCTTGGAGAAAAAAATGATGGAAATTGTCAACCTGTGTTTTTTTATAAAACATAATAAAATTATTTAAAAACAAGAAAGGAAAGCTAACTTCGGGCGGAGCCGAAGTTGATATACCTTTGCAGTTGAGTCGCAGTCCGCTAGGTGGCGCCACGCATCTTATATTATTAGATATATAGCGGATCGTATATAGTCGGCCGATCCTTATGAAATTTGGCATATCGGATTATTTTGCCAAAAGAGGAATCCATTGAAACTCCCATGCTTCTAACTTGAAAAACAACGAAGTTATAGCATTTCCGATCAATCAGTTATATGACAGCTATAGGATATAGTTGGCCGATCTTTATGAAATTCGACAAATCAGATTTTTTTTCCGATTGTTTTTTTTTTTCAGATTGTTCAAAATATAATCTGTACCAAATCCCATCTTTCTAACTTAAAAAACAACAAAGCTATGCCAATTTCGAACGTTCTATGACAGCTAAAGGATATAGTCGGCCGATCCTTTTGAAATTTTGTACATAAGATATTTTGGCCGAATATAACATGTGTGGAAAGTCCATCGCTCACATCGACAATCCAAGCCTTTTGACATGGTGTGACTCGCGTAAAAAAAAATACCAACATTTATGATCCCCTAAGCTAACGAAGTAACGCACCTCGGCGTCCACGTCGAAAGGCAACTGACCGGGCGTAGGCATATCGAATGTAAAAAGGTGCAACTAAAAGCTAGTAGCCTCCAATGAACTCTTGATCGCCTCTATGCCTGAACTAAATGAACATGCTCTATAATTCAGTTCTAAAGCCAATTTTGAAGTATAGCTCATAGTTGCGTGGGTTGCAAGCAGTAAAAACATAGACATTATAAGCGGACACAATCAAAAATTTTAAATTCCTTATAAAATATCCTTACCGATCCTTATGAAATTTTGTACAGACAGACAGACGGACAGACGGACATGCTTATTTCGACTCAGGAGGTGATCCTGATCTGGAGGTGACGGTAAAAGAATTTATTGTTGGGTGGGAGGTCTGAGCGTGAGATTTTGAGTGCGCAGTTAGTTAGGACACTTTTTATATCTTTACAGAGGGTATTATGATTTTGGTCAAAAGTGTGCAACGCAGTGAAGGAGACATCTCCGACCCTATAAAGTATATATATTCTTGATCAGGATCACCTTCAGAGTCGAAATAAGCATGCCCGTAGGTCCGTCTTTCCGTCTGTCCGTCTATCTGTTTCTACGCAAACTAGTCTCTCAGTTTTAGACCTATCGAGTTGAACCCACACCCTTCTTTCCTTTGCAGGCAGTATATAAGTCGGAACGGCCGGGATCGGTCGACTATATCCTATAGCTGCCATATAACTGATTGATCGGAAATGCCATAACTTCGTTGTTTTTCAAGTTAGAAGAATGGAACTATCTACGGATTTTAATTTGGGCAAACGTATACGATCTGCCAAATTTCATAAGGATTGGCCGTCTATATCCTATAGCTGCTGTTGAGCTATCAGCGTTTTGATAGTGGCCGAATTAATAGACAAGGTTAAATTTTAATATTAAATTTATTATGGGTCAATTTAACCCCAAAACAAATTCCGCGGCCGATCCAAAACAATGCCGAATAACAAGTGCATAAAACCTAAGAGCTTGCGCAGAAGCTCCACCAAAGCTCCCAAAGTGCTTGCGCTACAAAAGAACAACAAAGCGCATGCGAATCTGGGAGAAACAAAGAATATGGAACAGCTGATAACGGCAATTAGGTGACCGTTTCGGCTAGATACACTGAGAGAATTAAATAGAAATAATTATGATATTTGAAGCTGCCACAAGTCCCAACAGCTGCCATATAACTGATTGATCGGAAATGCCATAACTTCGTTGTTTTTCAAATTAGAAGGAGTTTCAATGGATAACTCTTTGGGCGAAATAATTCGATATGCCAAATTTCATAAGGATCGGCCGACTATATACGATCTGCTATATATCTAATAATATAAGATGCGTGTCGCCACCTAGCGGACTGCGACTCAACTGCAAGGGTACATAAACTTCGGCTCCGCCCGAAGTTAGCTTTCCTTTGTTGTTTTTATTCAATTAGGATGATTATTCCAATAATTGATTTTGCGTTGAAGAATCGTTTACTTTTAATTTTACTTGAACCCTTTGTAAAATATAAAGTAAAAGTGAAAACCGGAGGCTGCCTGATAAACTGATGTATTATTTTAAAATAATTCACCGTAGAAAGATGTTTTTCCAATAAAGGCTTTTTACCTTATTTTAACTTTGAAAATTAACTTTTTTTTTAATAGATTTCCCGGCTTACCGCTCAACAGCTATCAGATATGGGCATAACTTTAGTGGGACACCAGAAAAAAATTTTACATCAAGCCCGGCAACTGGACACTATTATCTGAGAGAGTCCCAAATAGTATTAAATTATTTTTAAAATGTATATATATAAAAAAAAAAATATAATGCTATTATAGTAATATAAAAAATGGGTATTAAAAGTCGTGTAAGATAAAACAAAACAAAAAAATAGAACAAAAAAATATTTTAGTTTCTTAAAAAGTTATTCTTACTGTATTTTCAGAGGTCGTAGGCCGTGTATATTCTTTTTTGAAGATATATATCTTATAGTGGATATATATTCTTTATCAGGATCACCTCCCGAGTCGATATAAGCTTGTCCGTCTGCCTGTTTCTACGCTAACTAGTCTCTCAGTTTTAAAGATATCGAGTTGAAACTTTGCACACACCCTTCTCTTCTTTGCAGGCAGTATATAAGTCGGAACGGCCGGGATCGGTCGACTATATCCTATAGCTGCCATATAACTGATTGATCGGAAATGCCATAACTTCGTTGTTTTTCAAGTTAGAAGGATGGAATTTTCAATGGATGCCTCTTTGGGCAAAATAATTCGATATGCGAAATTTCATAAGCATCGATCCGTTATATATCTAATAATATAAGATGCGTGGCGCCACCTAGCGGACTGCAACTTAACTGCAAGGGTATATAAACTTCGGATCCGCCCGAAGTTAGCTTTCCTTTCTTGTATTTTTTAAATTGGCTCATTCGATCTTATTTATAATGCACGTGGAGATAGCCCTTGAGATAACGCAACTTTTGATATATCGCTTATATCTAGCAAAATTCGTAAACTTAAGATATAGTCCTATAAGTTCAGGTATCAATCTTGTGCAGCCACCCGTGAAGCTTGGTGTTACGTACACGTATGTATGTATATTACTAAATCCATTTCAGTCAGAGGGGCTAAAATAACTATGGCCACTGGTTCACCAACCAGATACACATATTTGGTCACTCTGATACTGGCATAGACTATGCATTATACCATTGCATTGTTAAACTGGGATCTGGACTTCGGTTACCTGGTTAATCTGCAAACAAATGCTGTTAATGTCAGAAGAAGACCTCGTCGTAATGATCTTAATACATTTAAACAACATCTAGAGAGCTTCTTCTAACTAATCTCTGCTCTGAATTTTAGAGAATACATCGAGAATGCAGTTGACATTCTTACTGATAATACATATATATATAGATTTTCTGCATTAATGACACCTAAATCAGATCTTTGATCGATTATTTAAGTCATTGCTTTTACAAAGAAAGCCATAGAGTTAATCAAATGAAAAGGCGCCTTCGAAAAAGACTAATTCGTTTTGAAGATCCTTTGGACCGAAATATACTGCACTAGGCAATAAGACAACTACGAACAATTTTAGAGGAACTGCGAAGCGATTTTTTCGAGTAAACATTTTTTTCCATGGAAAAAATTGACTCAAGCTTCTCACCCTGGAAGTGCATAAAAGGCCTTTCGACAGGTTCCAATCCGATGTCCCAATTATGAACTGGCAAAAAATTATTTCAACATCTAGAGAATGGCTTCACTCCTTCTAAATGGGCTCCTTATATCCTATTTAGCATTAATTTGATATTATTAGTGTTGAGCTATTAATAGTTTTTAATAGCAGCCGAATAACTACACGCGTTTCAAATTATATTTTCAATATATTTATTTGGGTTCAATTTAACCCTAATATATGAGGCTCCAATCAACTGCAAATCACAACAAACGCAAAACCAAGAGCTTGCGCTGAAGCTCAAACAAAACTCCCCAAAGCGCATACGCTACAAATAACAATAAAACGCATGCGAAACTGGGAGACAAAACAGAGACGAATACATGCTGATAACAACAGCTGCAGCTTAGCATATTATAATTATTTTACATGTATTTTTTGGTGGCTGCTTGGCTCAACACCATGTCTTCAGTATAAATTCACTAGCGCCCAGTCTAGACTTCAATCCAATTTGGATAAATTTCAAAATTGGTGTTAAGCAAATAACCTAACTCATGTCATTAAAACTTAATTTTACCGACTTTATTTTACCGACCATATATTTAACATGGTTAGTAAAGGTATGGGTTTGCCTGGTTTTATTAAAAGATGGTCAAAAGAATTTAATGACCCGTACCTAACTAAAACGTTATATACATCATTGGACCGTACAAAAAAACTTCCTTACTTTAAAGATGAAAATCTTTACCTCCCATCTTATCATAGCAGACTTTTACTGATCAACTTACCATCATTAACAAACCGTAGAACCGTAGAACGATGCTGGGTGTCAAGTTTCTGTATAATCTTATTTATGGAAATGTAGACAGCCAGCATTTACTAACACGCTTAAATTTTAACGTTCCTAGTAGAAGGACTAGAAACTTTCGTCCTTTACTCCTCAGCCATTACAGTTCGACAAATGCCCAACACGATCCGTTCAGGGTATTATGTTTGGACTACAATGGTCTCTACCACATCTTGTCACTTTGCTCTACTAACAATCTTAAATCGCTTATATTAACCGCCTTACATGTGCAACACTCTTCCTCGTGATTTGTTCCTCTTTCTACTATTCTTCGCTTAAATTATCTCGGATCTATTCCCGCGATTCGAGCCGTTTGTTGCGCGGCAGCGTCCCTCGGTCGGTTGGACGGGAGGTGGGCTGTACGTATGCAGTGGGAAGCGCCACTGCTTCCCCTACTCCAAACAGGCCTGCTCCCTCATTGCCCCCGTTGCCGATGCCAACATTAAGTGGCGGGTATGCCGAGTGGCCAGATGAGGAAAACCTTGTTTGACCGCCTCATTTAAGATGCTGACTGCAAACGTTTTTGACGATCTCCTAATTATCTTCTTCACCAATTCTGGGAACTGGAAGCCTGCACTGCACCTATCGATGCCCACTTCGCCATGCACCACGTCCGTCTTGAATCAAGTGCTTATTCGGTTCATCTTCCAATCAAGAAGAGCGTGGAGCTGTTAGGAGAATCTTACGCACAGGCCTTCCGTCGGTTCCATTCACCCAATATACGTCGTTCATCAAAGAATACTTGGATCTGGGTCACATGTTTCTGGTGCCGCAGGAATTTCCTACTTCGAGTGTAAGCTATGTCTAAGCTATGTTTTTTCTAGACTCAATGCAATTACGTAATTTTATTGCCAGGTGTAACGAAGTGTTTTTATATGTTCTTTGCTTACAGAAAGATTGTGGGAACATTCCACCGAGCCCAGAAATATTACAGAAATTTTGTTTGTAACTAATGCCTTCTTTATTCAAAGGCCGTGACTAACCCCAGCGAGCCTGGATCAGGAGTCTCCTGACTGAACATTGGTGTCCCTAATCGGTTTCTTTGACGGATTTGAGTGAGCCGAGTGAGCCACCCCTCGCTTCCAGGATTACGCCTGTTCGTTGCGGTAAGCATACGATAAGACATACGAAAATAGATATACGATAAGCCAGACCGGTTCGTTTATACGCTTCTATACCAGGTTGTCTGCTGTTTTTGGGAAATGGCCCAACCAAACCAGTTTACCTTGAGCTTTAGTTACGCCACGGATCACGGATCCTTTCGCACTTGTTTCTATCCTCAAGCTCGACTCTACGGCTGTCGGACTCTTCCAAGACGGTTCTTTGGCTTACCATCTCTAGTTCCTTTAAGGAAACCTTTCAATGTGATTGTCGGTCTCTCCTAAGATGGTCCTCAACCTCAACACTATAAGCTTCTCAAAAAGACTCCACATTGGTCGCTTTCCAGTATAATGCCCCGCTCCCGTTGGCGGGAACACTCTCATATCCTCTCAATCCTCATCGATCCTGGATTCTTTCCAGGGATCGCCCCGTTCCGGTTGTCCTTCCATATCTTGCTCCGCTGTCACTGGCCCGGCCGCAATGCTGCTCCAAGGACCGTTACGTTCCACGGCATTTCAAGACGGTGTTGATAGGTGCGAAGGGGTATTGGGTTGGACAGCTGGTGCGATGGTGCAACAGGAAACTATGCATTAATGTCGAAATGTTCATTGAGGCATACAAAGCAGCGGGTAAGCCGTCACATCGTCGTACCATTTATCTATTGGTAAGACAATGGCAACCTTGGTCAAGCAGGCAGCGCGTATGCCAAAAAACTGCACGAAGCAGTAAGAGCATTAAGAAGATCGGTTTTTGTATGATCTACTTCGGCCACTTGGTAAGCTGATAAATGCGTTGCCAAAAAAAAGTCGACGACTTGAAGCGTCTGGAACTTTTCCAAGTCATCCATTTATCTAGAGAGAGTCTTCTTACTTGGCTTTTGTGGCAGAAAAATAAGACATCATTGGACCTCGGCAGCTGATACGAAGTTCATAAGGTCCGTGTTCGTCATCTATTAGATTGTGCGGCCTCTACGTCGAATTTTAACTCGCGGGCATAACGGTAGGTCCCGGAGTCGCAGTCAAAGAACGTATAAAAGTTCTAACTAAATGTACCTGGATTCTGCAAGGCACTGATCGTGTTCACCAGGCGCTTGCTGTGATCAGGCTGGATTTGATGTGAGATACTTGTCCTGGGTTGGTTCTCCTCAAGAACAGATGGTACGGGGTTTCGGATGATTCCTTATCTGCCGGTTCACTTGTGGTTCGTTTCACGGGAGCAACACTCGAAGAAGGTTGGAGAACGTGGGTTCTACTTGTGGTCCGTTTCATGGGTGCAACACTTGAAGTAGATTAGATAATGATCTACTTGTGGTTCGTTTACCCTGGAGCCACTCGAAGTAGGTGCGATGATGAAAGTTCTACTCACAATCCGTTTACACTGGAGCCACGCGAAGTAGATAGCTTTAAGAGAGTCCTACTTGTGGTCCGTTGTACAGAGGATCACTCGAAGTAGGTTGGTTTTAAGTGCCGTATCTTGACACTGAATAACGAACCGATCTACTCTGTATTCGCAACTATTTTTATTTCAGAAGAAAATTTCTTATATAAGATGCTTAATTATTCATAATATAATCTATGGAAGATCAATGTTATGGACGCGCTAAAACCAATGTTAATGCCAGTGTCACCCACCTCTGAGTCTGCTGACTCAGATTGCTTGTTGATGCATTGCTTTTACATGCATTTCGGCTTAGCTAGCTGGCTTTGCTTGCTTCGGTCAGTCGGTTATTCTTCCCGCTGATACTGCTGATTTCCGCTTCTGACGCCGTCTACTAGTTCTGGGTTATTAGGTTGGATATTGTTTCATGCTTATTGATAATTATTACTAGGTGTGCCAATAGGTTAGTGGGTCTGATTATTGTGTATTGCGACATGCTGATGATCATTGATAAGATCAGATTACTAAGTGTGAATATAGGGTAGTAGGTCTTGGCACTAGGTGCCAACATTCTCCCCCCCATCGAGGGACTCAATCCAATGCGGCTGTGCGTTGTTGTTGGACCGTCTCAGTGAACCGTTGTGTACCCTAGCACTAGAAAATATTGTGGATCTTAAAAATAATTACTAAAAATCTACTGTTAATAAGAAATTAAAATTTGAATCATGTGGATGAGATCTCCAACATTGATAAGATACCAACAAAAATTGAAAAACTTGGGCTTGTGGTTCAGGGTCCGTCTGCGGCTTGTTGATCCGCCTTGAGCGGGGAACTATGTAATCTTAAAGGTTTTATTATATGCTCCTTGCCGATGCATGCAATCAAACTTTGTTCCGATACGATTTACCCGATACTTTTTCGTGGCTCGTTAGCTTCCGGTGTCTTGTTGTGCCTTGTTATCAGGAGGTGATTCCGGTCGCTGGCCTCATAACAATCCATTCAAGCTGGGAGATGATTTCGGTGCCCAACAACAGGTCAATATTCTGGGGCTGCGTAAATTCAGGATCGGCTAAGCGCAACTCAGGTGAGATATTTATTGTCGCATTATTTCCGGTAGTACGACGACGTTGATTTGATTTTCGAAATCTGTCATCGGTGTGTCCATAATTTTTTATGGCTGGTTTCAGGTCGATGAGATCATGGTATCCCGTGACGATATCCTTCCATAGCTCCTTCATGTGTGACAACACATGACGTGTGTGGACACTTCCCGTCCTTCGGTGCGGTTTAAAGAAAGTCTTCCATATCGTCCAATCGTCCTTCCTCGTGATTGTGCCTTTGGCTCCACATTTTCTCCTGTTTTCCGGGGCCTTTATGACAGGCCTGACCCTCATGGGATTCCATCGGAAAATATGGCTTCATATTTTTTAACAAGTTCTTCTAGCGCTTTGGCCTTTGTAAAATACTCATTCTCAGGTCTTAGTGCTAGCTCATGGAGCTTGGCATCATTTTTTTTTAACTGGGTCCATGAGTGAGTGAGCTGTTTGAGTCTCTCCTCGAAGTATCCTTCCTTGAGTATTCGCTCTGCGGAGTCCTTAGTGAAGTTTCTTATTAGCCTTTGGATGGCTATGTTTGCTCATCAATGAGCATTTGGATTACGGGGTCTGATTCTGATCCCATGGTTGCGATGTATCCTTATACCCTTGCAGAGGGTATTATAATTTTGGTGAAAAGTGTGAAACGCAGTGAAGGAGACATCTCCGACCCTATACCCTCTCCGACCCTCTCCGACGTCTTTCCGTCTGACCGTCTGTCCGTCTGTCCGTCTGACCGTCTGTCCGTCTGTCTGTTTCTACGCAAACTAGTCTCTCAGTTTTAGAACTATCGAGTTGAACACACACATTTCTTTCCTTTGCAGGCAGTATATAAGTCGGAACGGCCGGGATCGGTCGACTATATCCTATAGCTGCCATATAACTGATTGATCGGAAATGCCATAACTTCGTTGTTTTTCAAGTTAGAAGAATGGAACTATCTACGGATTTTAATTTGGGCAAACGTATACGATCTGCCAAATTTCATAAGGATTGGCCGTCTATATCCTATAGCTGCTGTTGAGCTATCAGCGTTTTGATAGTGGCCGAATTAATAGACAAGGTTAAATTTTAATATTAAATTTATTATGGGTCAATTTAACCCCAAAACAAATTCCGCGGCCGATCCAAAACAATGCCGAATAACAAGTGCATAAAACCTAAGAGCTTGCGCAGAAGCTCCACCAAAGCTCCCAAAGTGCTTGCGCTACAAAAGAACAACAAAGCGCATGCGAATCTGGGAGAAACAAAGAATATGGAACAGCTGATAACGGCAATTAGGTGACCGTTTCGGCTAGATACACTGAGAGAATTAAATAGAAATAATTATGATATTTGAAGCTGCCACAAGTCCCAACAGCTGCCATATAACTGATTGATCGGAAATGCCATAACTTCGTTGTTTTTCAAATTAGAAGGAGTTTCAATGGATAACTCTTTGGGCGAAATAATTCGATATGCCAAATTTCATAAGGATCGGCCGACTATATACGATCTGCTATATATCTAATAATATAAGATGCGTGTCGCCACCTAGCGGACTGCGACTCAACTGCAAGGGTACATAAACTTCGGCTCCGCCCGAAGTTAGCTTTCCTTTGTTGTTTTTATTCAATTAGGATGATTATTCCAATAATTGATTTTGCGTTGAAGAATCGTTTACTTTTAATTTTACTTGAACCCTTTGTAAAATATAAAGTAAAAGTGAAAACCGGAGGCTGCCTGATAAACTGATGTATTATTTTAAAATAATTCACCGTAGAAAGATGTTTTTCCAATAAAGGCTTTTTACCTTATTTTAACTTTGAAAATTAACTTTTTTTTTAATAGATTTCCCGGCTTACCGCTCAACAGCTATCAGATATGGGCATAACTTTAGTGGGACACCAGAAAAAAATTTTACATCAAGCCCGGCAACTGGACACTATTATCTGAGAGAGTCCCAAATAGTATTAAATTATTTTTAAAATGTATATATATAAAAAAAAAAATATNTATGAGAAATTATATAAAGAAAAATATGCAATATTTACCATTACATTATTTTGCCTTTGTAAAATCTATATATCCTTTATTCTACATGATTTAAAAAATTTGACCACCTTTTACTCTTTTTTTTTGGACGTAGAAAAATTAAAAACGTTAAAAATGAAGTCAAAGGTTTGTTCGCAGTTAAGTAGCAAAAATAAAAATGAACTTTAAATTTTTTAACGATGAAAACATACAATTTAGATAATTTCATAATTTCATTTGCTCCAAAACATTTGCTCCGTAACCCACAGTTTTCGCATTACACCTAAGAAAAGAAATTGATTGAATTTTAGCATCGAATGTAGGCCGTGTATATTCTTTTTTGAAGATATATATCTTATAGTGGATATATATTCTTTATCAGGATCACCTCCCGAGTCGATATAAGCTTGTCCGTCTGCCTGTTTCTACGCTAACTAGTCTCTCAGTTTTAAAGATATCGAGTTGAAACTTTGCACACACCCTTCTCTTCTTTGCAGGCAGTATATAAGTCGGAACGGCCGGGATCGGTCGACTATATCCTATAGCTGCCATATAACTGATTGATCGGAAATGCCATAACTTCGTTGTTTTTCAAGTTAGAAGGATGGAATTTTCAATGGATGCCTCTTTGGGCAAAATAATTCGATATGCGAAATTTCATAAGCATCGATCCGTTATATATCTAATAATATAAGATGCGTGGCGCCACCTAGCGGACTGCAACTTAACTGCAAGGGTATATAAACTTCGGATCCGCCCGAAGTTAGCTTTCCTTTCTTGTATTTTTTAAATTGGCTCATTCGATCTTATTTATAATGCACGTGGAGATAGCCCTTGAGATAACGCAACTTTTGATATATCGCTTATATCTAGCAAAATTCGTAAACTTAAGATATAGTCCTATAAGTTCAGGTATCAATCTTGTGCAGCCACCCGTGAAGTTTGGTGTTACGTACACGTATGTATGTATATTACTAAATCCATTTCAGTCAGAGGGGCTAAAATAACTATGGCCACTGGTTCACCAACCAGATACACATATTTGGTCACTCTGATACTGGCATAGACTATGCATTATACCATTGCATTGTTAAACTGGGATCTGGACTTCGGTTACCTGGTTAATCTGCAAAAAAATGCTGTTAATGTCAGAAGAAGAACTCGTCGTAATGATCTTAATACATTTAAACAACATCTAGAGAGCTTCTTCTAACTAATCTCTGCTCTGAATTTTAGAGAATACATCGAGAATGCAGTTGACATTCTTACTGATAATACATATATATATAGATTTTCTGCATTAATGACACCTAAATCAGATCTTTGATCGATTATTTAAGTGATTGCTTTTACAAAGAAAGCCATAGAGTTAATCAAATGAAAAGGCGCCTTCGAAAAAGACTAATTCGTTTTGAAGATCCTTTGGACCGAAATATACTGCACTAGGCAATAAGGCAACTACGAACAATTTTAGAGGAACTGCGAAGCGATTTTTTCGAGTAAACATTTTTTTCCATGGAAAAAATTGACTCAAGCTTCTCACCCTGGAAGTGCATAAAAGGCTTTTCGACAGGTTCCAATCCGATGTCCCAATTATGAACTGGCAAAAAATTATTTCAGCATCTAGAGAATGGCTTCACTCCTTCTAAATGGGCTCCTTATATCCTATTTAGCATTAATTTGATATTATTAGTGTTGAGCTATTAATAGTTTTTAATAGGAGCCGAATAACTACACGCGTTTCAAATTATATTTTCAATATATTTATTTGGGTTCAATTTAACCCTAATATATGAGGCTCCAATCAACTGCAAATCACAACAAACGCAAAACCAAGAGCTTGCGCTGAAGCTCAACCAAAACTCCCCAAAGCGCATACGCTACAAATAACAATAAAACGCATGCGAAACTGGGAGACAAAACAGAGACGAATACATGCTGATAACAACAGCTGCAGCTTAGCATATTATAATTATTTTACATGTATTTTTTGGTGGCTGCTTGGCTCAACACCACGTCTTCAGTATAAATTCACTAGCGCCCAGTCTAGACTTCAATCCAATTTGGATAAATTTCAAAATTGGTGTTAAGCAAATAACCTAACCCATGTCATTAAAACTTAATTTTACCGACTTTATTTTACCGACCATATATTTAACATGGTTAGTAAAGGTATGGGTTTGCCTGGTTTTATTAAAAGATGGTCAAAAGAATTTAATGACCCGTACCTGACTAAAACGTTATATACATCATTGGACCGTACAAAAAAACGTATCTGTACAAAAAAACTTCCTTACTTTAAAGATGAAAATCTTTACCTCCCATCTTATCATAGCAGACTTTTACTGATCAACTTACCATCATTAACAAACCGTAGAACCGTAGAACGATGCTGGGTGTCAAGTTTCTGTATAATCTTATTTATGGAAATGTAGACAGCCAGCATTTACTAACACGCTTAAATTTTAACGTTCCTAGTAGAAGGACTAGAAACTTTCGTCCTTTACTCCTCAGCCATTACAGTTCGACAAATGCCCAACACGATCCGTTCAGGGTATTATGTTTGGACTACAATGGTCTCTACCACATCTTGTCACTTTGCTCTACTAACAATCTTAAATCGCTTATATTAACCGCCTTATATGTGCAACACTCTTCCTCGTGATTTGTTCCCCTTTCTACTATTCTTCGCTTAAACTATCTCGGATCTATTCCCGCGATTCGAGCCGTTCGTTACGCGGCAGCGTCCCTCGGTCGGTTGGACGGGAGGTGGGCTGTACGTATTCAGTGGGAAGCGCCAATGCTTCCCCTACTCCAAACAAGCCTGCTCCCTCATTGCCCCCGTTGCCGATGCCAACATTAAGTGGCGGGTATGCCGAGTGGCCGGATGAGGAAAACCTTGTTTGACCGCCTCATTTAAGATGCTGACTGCAAACGTTTTTGACGATCTCCTCAATTATCTTCTTCACCAATTCTGGGAACTGGAAGCCTGCACTGCACCTATCGATGCCCACTTCGCCATGCACCACGTCTTGAATCAAGTGCTTATTCGGTTCGTCTTCCAATCAAGCAGAGCGTGGAGCTGTTAGGAGAATCTTACGCACAGGCCTTGCGTCGGTCCCATTCACCCAATATACGTCGTTCATCAAAGAATACTTGGATCTGAGTCACATGTTTCTGGTGCCGCAGGAATTTCGAGGTAAGTGCCAATATTTTCTTTCCCATCACTGCGTCCTGAAGGAAGCCACCTCCACTAAGCTGAGAGTTGTGTCCGCCGGTTCTGCTGCTTATCCTCTGGTTATTCTCTTAACGATATCCTGATGTCCGGCCCCGTGATTCAACCAAAACTTTTCCATACCTTGCTTCGGTTTCGGTCTCACCTTGTCGCTTTGACTGTAGACATTTCTCGAAACCGTGACTTATGGCACAAAGCCAGCATCTTTTCTATCCGTTCGCTCAATGAACCAGATGGCTAAAGATGAAGGTGCTGATTTTCCCGTTGGCCTTCGTGTTGTCCTTCTGGATGTGGACGACCTCATATCTGGTGCCCCAACAAAGACCGAAGCTGTAGAGATAATAGCGCAAACATCGAGCCTTACGTAGCCTTAAGTTTTTACTGAAACCTGGATAAAGCCGGAGATCTGTTGCTCCGAAGTTTTTCCAAGTAGGTACACCACTTTTAGACCGACTTCTGCGAAGAGGAGTAGGAGTCTTAAATTCTATTGACTCCAATTTCGTTTCTGAAGAGGTAAATTTACCAGAGTTTTGTGATTTCGAATTCATTTGAGTTACAGTCATATTGTCAGTTCTATCTTTGTTTATTACATGTTCTTACATTCCACCATCTTCCGAGCCGGCTACATATTGGCATCACTTGTCGGGTATACAGTCTGTTTCCAATCTTATGTCCGATATTGACCTTCTGGTAGTTCTTGGCGACTTTAATTTACCAGAACTCAATTGGTCAAATACTGAAAATGTATCTTTCTTATCACTTTCCACCCATCATGATTTCACGGCGGGCATCTTCGACTTGTCTCTAGGCCAGATCAACTATGTTAGAAATTCGTTAGGTCGGCTTCTTGACTTATGTTTTGTATCTGATCCAGATGGTACCACACTTTCCAGGGCTTTGCCCCTCTCAACCCGTGAAGATCCATACCACCCTACGCTTGAAGTTTCAATTGAAACCAATTCTGGTGTCAATCAGAAGCCTTCCCGCGTATCAAAGAAGATTCGTTTTTTTCGTAAGGCTGATTTTCGTAAACTTAATTTGTTAATCGATACTTTTGACTGGTCTGATATTCTGGCATGCACAGATAAACATATCATTCTAGATAAATTTTATTTGACATTAAATACATTCTTTGACTTAAGTGTGCCGTGGAAATATCCGGCCGCTACAAATAATCCTCCTTGGTTTACAAGGTGCCTAACAAAATTAAAAAAAGACAAAGACAGGCTTTTAAATAAATATAAAAGAACCTGTAGCAGCATAGATTTCTAAAGATACTTAATAGCTCGGCTAAATTTCACTGTGCATAACGCCGAATGTTATAAAAATTATATTCGCCGCTGTCGGATTCAGTTCACTCACCATCCAAAGCAGTTTTATAACTTTGTAAACAAGAAGCGAAAACATGTATCTTTTCCTTCCCTACTTACGTATAAAAATTTATCAGCGACTTCAGATCAGGCCATTGCCGATTTTTTCGCAAAATTTTTCCAAACAACCTATTCCTAAAACTTCAGATCAGCCATACGCTTACAACATTCTACAAAGTAATCGTATATTTGTTCCATTTCTTTCTGAAAACAATTTATTATTGGTTCTTCAAAAGGTAAAACCAGTTCATTCGTCAGGCCCCGACGGAGTACCAGGCTATGTGCTAAAGTACTGTACTAGGGCTCTGTACAAAACTGTTCAAAAACTTTCATAATTCCTCTGCACAAAAAACAGGAAAAAATCCGATTCTGCCAACTACAGAGGCATCTCAAAATTGTCAGCGTTTCCAAAGTTGTTCGAAATATTAATAACTCCTCATTTGCAACACCTATGCTCATCAATAATTTCTCCATGTTAGCATGGTTTCATTAAGCGTCGCTCAACCACCACTTATTTATTGGAGTTGACATCCTTTGTTTTAGATGGCTTCCAAAAGGGACTTCAAACTGATGTTATTTACACAGACTTTAGTAAAGCATTTGATTCAGTTAATCACTCACTCTTGTTGAGTAAATTAAATCTTTTCTCTAATTTAAATCTTTTTTTTATCTCATTACGTGGATCTCCAGCTATTTAAATAGCTATTTAAATGAACACAGAGAGTCTTATTTAAAAATCAAAACTCCCGCTTAGTCCGTGCCACATCTGGAGTCCCTCAAGGAAGCCATCTTGGCCCATTACTATTCATTATTTATATAAATGACTTGCCCCCATCCTTAACGAACGCGCTGGTACTAATGTACGCAGACGATGTTAAGCTTTGTCTGCAATATAAGTTCCCAAAACAGACTCCAGTCCTATCTCGATAATTTCCAAAAATGGTCTTTAGCTAATGACTTAATACTTAATGGATCCTCACCTACTACTAGTTCTCACCAGGCTTCATACTATCTCTCTGGGATTGCCTTAGAAAAATTAACTCAGGTTAATGATCTTGGTGTCCTTTTAGACATAAAACTTAAATTTTCCGACCATATTTCTTCAATGGTTAATAAGGCTAAAGGTGTTGTCGGTTTTATTAAAAGATGGGCTAAAGAATTTAACGACCCTTATATTACTAAATCTTATTTATATCTTTGGTCCGTCCGATACTAGAGTACGGTTCATGTGTCTGGTGTCCGTACAAAAGAACTTCTTATTATTTGCTCTTAGAGGACTTAACTGGGATGCAAATCTTCACCCACCTTCGTATAATAGTAGACTCCTACTAATAAACTTACCCTCCTTAACAAATCGTAGAACAATGCTGGGTGTCGTTTTCCTACACAACCTTATTAATGATGATGTAGATAGCCAGCACTTACTAACACGCTTACAGCTTAACGTTCCGAATATAAGGACCAGAAACTTTAGTCCTTTATTCTTAAGCCATTGTAGATCGACAATGGCTACAATGTCAATGGGCCTGTTGAGCCAAGCAGAGAAAGGCGAAGCTTTGTTAAATAAGTTATATTCTAAATCTAAGCGGCAGCGGCGGGTTTATCACCAGTTCTGTGTTTTGTTTATTTTTTCCCAGTTCGCATGCCCTTTGCTGGTATTTGTAGCGCATGCGCTTTGGGGAGCTTTTTTGTAGAGCTGCTGCACACTAGTAAATATTGCATTTGTGTGCGTACCCCGCCTCGCCTCTTGCCATCGAAATGAAGAACATGTGCATTTTTCTGAGTTCATATTGCTAAGCTTTGATGACTTGTACTTTTGACATTGATTTGAGCGGCTGCGAGTTGGGTTAGAATTGAACCCTCTAATACAAATATTGAAATTGGAATTGAATTGTGGATTCTGTATTAATTCAGTCGCTATTAAAACTCTGATAGCTATTCAATCCCCTTAGGATTTTATGTTCGAGCTATAATGGTCTGTATCATATTATTTCTCTTTCATCCCTTTCAAATATGAAAACCTCCATTTCAAATTACCTTCAAGAGCATACTAATTCTTTATCGTTTTCTTTATAATCCTTCTATTTATACTTATCTTTACCAACTCGAATTTATTCCCGCGATTCGAGCCGTACGCTATGCGGCAGGCGCCCCTCGGTCCGTTGGACGGGAGGTGGGCTGTACGTATGCAGTGGGAACCGCGCGAAAAACAGTCATAGCGATTTTTCAGCGACTCTTTTTTAATCCTGACTAATGACAGCAAAAAATTTCCCCGCATAATATTACCGGGTCTATAATCTTTAAGCACCCCTTAAACAAATTCCAGAACAAATATAGGTTCCATAAGCTACAGTTTTCGCGGTACACCTATGAAAAGAAATTGATCAAATTTGATCGTTTATTGATTATGTAGTGAAGTTGCTTTGACCCCCTTCAAGGCAATAGAGAAGACGTATTAAATATAGACTATTATACTTTGGTTACAAAGGTTGATGGCGACTGCTTCCAGACCCGACAAACTTTATTAACATATTTAATTATATTTTCTCTAAATAAATGTACAGATATACACAATATCCATTTTTATACCCTTGCAGAGGGTATTATAATTTTGGTCAAAAGTGTGCAACGCAGTGAAGGAGACTTCTCCGACCCTATAAAGTATATATATTCTTGATCAGGAACACCTCCTGAGTCGATATGAGCATTTCCGTCTGTCCGTCTGTCTGTTTCTACGCAAACTAGTCTCTCAGTTTTAAAGCTAGCGAGTTGAAACTTTGCACACACCCTTCTTTCCTTTGCAGGCAGTATATAAGTCGGAACGGCCGGGATCGGTCTACTATATCCTATAGCTGCCATATAACTGATTGATCGGAAATGCCATAACTTCGTTGTTTTTAAAGTTAGAAGGATGGGAAGGAAAGGAAGGATTTTCAATGGATGCCTCTTTGGGAAAAATAATTCGATATGCCAAATTTCATAAGGATCGGCTGACTATATACGATCCGTTATATATCTAATAATATAAGATGCGTGGCGCCACCTATCGGACTGCAACTCAACTGCAAGGGTATATAAACTTCGGATCCGCCCGAAGTTAGCTTTCCTTTCTTGTTTTAACTAGTACAGTGATATGGGATATAGTGTTCCAATGTGTTCCAATGTATTTCATTAAAAGATGTAAATTTATTTATTTTTTCATTTAGAGCTAAAATTAAGAAGCACTTTTCTATGAATATGTTCATGAATACATTTAAATATATATTTATATGATCAATTCCCTTCTAATGTTGGGAAATATCTTGTTTGACAAAATACACAAAAATTGTTAGTATTGTTCTTATATTCCAGTAGGGAGTTATTTAAGCCATAAGCATCATTATGAACCTTCATAATTTTTTGTAACGATCCCTGAAAAATAAAAAAGTTAGAAGAATAAAAGTTAAATGAATACATGACCGAATATAAAACCTAAGGTATTACCATTTGTAGAACAAGCCTTATTATCTAATAATAAAACTCACAAGATTATAAAGAATGAATAAACGATGGAAATGGTTTAAAAAACCAAATAATTCATTTAGGGAACGTTTAGAATTGTTGTTTTTTAGTTTTGCTAAATTTTCTTTTTTTATAGACCATTTATTATTATTATATTTCAGGACTTGCAAATATTCAGGAATTGCAAGTTGGACTTATTTCTCCTTACAAGAATTTAATTAAAAAACAAGAAAGGAAAGCTAACTTCGGGCGGAGCCGAAGTTGATATACCCTTGCAGTTAAGGTATCGTTAGGGTTAGTTAAGGTTAAGGTAGGGATTATAGGATATAGTCGGCGGATCTTTAGAAAATTAAGCAATTCAAATTATTTTTTCAAAAATGGAATCTTTACCAAGTCCCATCCTTTTAACTTTAAAAACAACAAAGTTATGTCAATTGCGATCGTTCTATGACAGATATAGGTTATAGTCGGCCGATCCTTATGAAATTTGGAACATAAGATATTTTGGCCAAATACACACATGTAAGAAAGTCCCAACCCTCTAACTTAAAAAACACCAAAGTTATTTGAAGTTGCATTTCCGATCAATCAATTATATGGCAGCTATAGGATATATCCCGGCCGATCCCGACCGTTCCGACTTATATACTGCCTGCAAACAAAAGAAGGATGTGTGCAAAGTTTCCACTCGATAGCTCTAATACTGAGAGACTAGTTTGCGTAGAAACAGACAGACGGACAGAAGGTCAGACGGACAGATGGACATGCTTATATCGACTCAGGAGGTCGCTTATATACTTTATAGGGTCGGAGATGCCCCCTTCACTGCGTTGCACACTTTTGACCAAAATTATAATACCCACTGCAAGGGTATAATTAACTCTCTAAAACGCAATTAAAAAAAAAACTCGGTTGTATCATTTCCGATCCTTCAGTTGTATGTCAGCTAGGATATAGTCGGTCAATCCTTATAAAACTATCCAACTTTAGATAGATAAGTAGATGTGATGAGTTTGCTCAAAGTGCCATCAGTAGTCTTATCCTTCTATCGGATTGGTTAAAGTTGGCCTATTCTTCCGACTTTCTGTTCAGACTTACATACTTACATACGGAGCCAAAGGTACAAAGGATGTATGTAAGGTTTGAAATCGATAGCTTTAAAACTGAGAGACTAGTTCACGTAAACCGACAGACAGACATGCTTATATAGATTCAGGAGGTAATGGCCATCATGAGTATAATGCTTTATGAAGGAGATGTCTTCATTGCTTCACACTTTTGACAAAAATCATAATACCCTCTGCCCCTGCAGAGGGTATCCTCTACCCCTGTAGACCAGAGAGAATTAAATCCAATTAAAAAAATTATTAAATATAAGATTTTATGTTGAGACTGCGATATATAAAAAAAAAATATTTATTAAAAACTGGAGTTCATCAATCTTTTTTGTAACTCTCGGTTTCTATCTAACCTTGTTCTAACCTGTTTCCTAACCTTTTTCTAACCTTGTAGACTGTTTGAAGTAATCGACTGCTATTCGCAAGTCCTGATATATTTTGTAAAATACATTAATAATATACCTTAAAATAAACCAGGAACAACAGGCTAAACTTAACTGATTATAGGAGGGAAGCCCATGATGATGAGTCATAGAGACCTATTGTATTGCAAAACTTAGATAAAACAAGAAAGGAAAGCTAACTTCGGGCGGAGCCAAAGTTTATTTACCCTTGTAGTTGAGTCCGCTAGGTGGCGATACGCATCTTATATTATTAGATATATAGCAGCAGGGCAAAATTATTCAATATGCCAAATTTCATAAGGATCGGCCGACTATATTCGATCCGCTATATATCTAATAATATAAGATGCGTGGCGCCACCTAGCGGACTGCGACTGAACTGCAAGGGTACATAAACTTCGGCTCCGTCCGAAGTTAGCTTTCCTTTCTTGTTTTTTTTTGTATTCAGTTTACCGGGTACTATGTATATCCCAATATGATTATCTACCGCATTGTGGTTGAAACTCCCTCTTTGACCTCCCTTCTACAATGTTCATTTGGATTTTTACTGTTACATATTTTCTTGCCTTGATTTTAATAATTTCTGTATGCAAAGTTATAATTTTTGATTCTCCAATTTCCACAATTTCTTTTACATTACAGATTTCATTTTGAAGATTAATAAGTAAATCGTCATAATTTTGTTGTACGATTTCTTGATTTTTTCCTCCACATAACCGTGGTCGAAAGCACAAAGGTTTTTTTCGTATCTGCAAAAAAAAACATTATTAACGGCGGTCCTTAAAATTCTTGATTGAACTAACCTGGTTTAGTAAGTCGGTATCAATGTGAATTTTAGAAGTTTTCAGAATCAAAGCATCTTTTAATTTAATATGTCCCAAAATGCCACTTTGCTCAATGAATGATTTGGCCCCATTAAAGGACAAATTATTGAATTGGTTGATTTTTTTTTTCACACTAATATCAACGAAGATGCTTGTCTTGTCTTTATTATTATTGTCTTCAGTACAATTTTTTTCCGTTGCATTGTGTGTTTTCTCAAGCATAATTTTGTAATTTAAGTGTGTAATTGAGCCTGTAATTATTATTAAAAGATTCCTGTAGATTTATGTATTTTTATTACATCTATATATGTATATATAAAAGAAAGTCGTGTTAGTTACACCACTTATAACTCAAGAACGGCAGAACAGATTTGGCTTGAAATTAGTAGGGAGGTAGCTTAGAGCCAGAAAAAAGAATCAGACTTGGAATAACAAAACGCAAATGACAGCTATGTAATTGACGTTATCATGGAAGCAGCAGAAAGGCGTGGAGTCAGGCTTGAAGATCAACAGCAATAGATTTAATTTGCTCGCAAAGACATGAACACAATAGGGCAAGGTCTGTTGAATTCCGTGCACAGATAACAGTAGATCGAAATCAGCAATTTCTTGCATTTCGATATGATCCAGCTGTTGANGGAGACGGACAGATAGGATACTTCTTATCCCGTTCGACAGCGTTCCCGTGTGACTTGACACGAAACGTCAGTCACTATAAAACGTAGTATAACAAAAAAGAATCAGACTTGGAATAACAAAACGCAAATGACAGCTATGTAATTGACGTTATCATGGAAGCAGCAGAAAGGCGTGGAGTCAGGCTTGAAGATCAACAGCAATAGATTTAATTTGCTCGCAAAGACATGAACACAATAGGGCAAGGTCTGTTGAATTCCGTGCACAGATAACAGTAGATCGAAATCAGCAATTTCTTGCATTTCGATATGATCCAGCTGTTGATTATAGCTCCAGTCGCCATGTTGTTATTGGCCAGATGAGCCATGTCTGCACTTGCTGCCAGGCTCTAAAGTTCAATAATGAAACCAAAGAAATGTGTTCTTCTGGCGGGAAAATCTAATAACGTCAACTTGAAACACCACCAGAGCCACTGCGAACTCTGCTTGCTGGAACCACTGCTGAATCGAAGCATTTCCTATTAAATATTAGGAAATATAATTCTTGCTTCCAAATGACGTCATTTGGTTCGTAAATTGTAACTGACGAATTCATGCCAACTTTCAAAATCAAAGGGCAAATATATCACAAAGCTGTAATTCAACATCAGGTATGAGAAAAGAACTGCGAGCATGTAAACTCATTGTTTGGGATGAATGTACTAAGGCACACAAAATAGCGTGTCTGTCGTGTTCTTCATTTCTTGATCGTCCAACCACAATACGCCACAGAGAAGCGTGGCAGGGTACAGCTAGTCAAATATAAAAAGCTCTTGGTGACTTTAAACACAATTTAAATTAATTGTAAAGATTGATGTTAAAGTGCTCGTTCGCACAAAAATATGTACATATGTAAAAAAGAAAACAAGAAAGGAAAGCTAACTTCGGGCGGAGCCGAAGTTGATATACCCTTGCAGTTAAGGTTGTTCCATTTCCGATCGTTCAGTTATATGGCGTCTTTAGGATATAGTTGGCCGATCCTTATAAAATTTGTCAGATGGAATTATATTGCCCAAATGGAATCTGTACCAACTTTCTAACTTAAAAAAAAACACCAAAGTTATGACAATTCCGGTCGTTCTATGAAAGATATAGGATATAGTCGGCCGATTCTTATGAAATTTAGTAGAAAAGATATGTTGCCAAATATAACATGTGTGGAAAGTCCTAAACCTCTAACTTAAAAAAAAACAAAGTTATGGTATTTCCGATCAATCAGTTATATGGCAGCTATAGGATATAGTCGACCGATCCCGGCCGTTCCGACTTACATACTACCTGCAAGGAAAAGAAGGATGTGTGCAAAGTTTTACCTCGGTAGCCTTACTCGGTTGCCTTAAAACTTGCGTAAAAACCGACAGACAGACAGACGGACATGCTTATGATACATCGAGCCAAATCCAACAAAAGTTGTTCGTGGAAGAAGCACTTCGAAGCAAATGGTGGCCTCTTTCTTCGGTAAAACAGGTTATGTGGCGACTGTTCCGCTTAAGCAACGTAGGAACAACGGTAAAGTCTGGGTGGTACACCACAATTTGTTTGCCTGAAATCTTCGAAATTTGAAAAACGAACAAGAGAAGACGGATCATTCTGCACCATGACAATGCGAGCTCTCGTCATCCGCTCAAACCAGCGCCTTTTTGACCGTCCAGAATGTCGAATTGATGGGTCATCCGCCACTCAGCCCTGACTTGGCACCCAATTCCTGCAAATCAAGAGAAAAATGCGTGGTCAACGATTTTCGACGCCAGAAGATGCTGTTGAAGCGTTCAAAAACCATGTTTTGGAGGTGTCTTAATCGAAGTGGACAAAGTGCTTCGACAATTGGTTTGAGCGCATGCAAAAGTGTATAAGTCTTGCTGGAGAATACTTTGAAAAACAATAAAACCATTTTTAATCATAAATATTTGCATTTTTATTATTGGGAAATATATATAGCAACCCTCGTAAAAGTAAAAAAAAAATAAGTTTCCACTTGAGCCGCTAGGGCTCCTTGTGCTACGGCGAAGGCAAGGTTTTTTAAAAAAATGTATCCACCCTTCCTTTCTACTTGGATTCCTTATATACCTATTCAATGCCCAAGTGCCGGGCAGTGGTATAGGAGGTCCTTAGGTCGCACAGCGGTTGCGGGAATTTCCCTTCAAAGACATCGTCCGCGTACGCAATAACTCTGCAGCCGCCACTGATGTTGTTCCGATGTGGATCGACTTTTCCTGCAAGAATGCTGTGAGCCCAAGATGACAGTTGGGTTTATAGTCAGATAAAGATAGAGACTGAAGAGTCCATTGTTTTAAGAAGGATGGACGAGAGGCTGTGGTGCCGGGATAATGCTGTGGATATGTCTTGGTTTCTGGAAATGGTCTTGAAATTCGCTGCTTACATAATGCAATAATGCATTAAAAGATGATGTGTAATTAATAAATTGCTCGATGAAGAGTTCTGCCCTTAATTTCCCTTAGGTTTCTCCTATGTCCTTTCTTGCATATATCGTATACTTCACACACGCCGCTTCTAGGCTGGCAATTTATATCATTCTTATCCCGAACTATTGACCAGTGGTTTCCATACCTGTGCTCTTTTCATTATACCCTTGAGCTTTCTGGGTGCACACCACCACAGTCAAATCTGATTGCTAGCTTCCCTATTTCTCCGATAATTATCTGGTCAAAATTTTAGGAGCACCCATATGATACGTCGTTGTTATGTGTCTTTTTCATATTTCCGAAAATTCAGGCACTCGGTTGTGTCAATTATGCCCAGTAGCTGGTACTATTGAGGGGATATAGAATTAATGTGGATACAGCTTGTTTTGACGGTATTGTATGGGGTAACTGGTTGGCGTCCGAAGAGCTATTTTAATTCCCGAACCTTATTCCTCTGCGTTCCACCGATGCGCAGACGCAACTCATCTCTACATATCGGGAAGCTGTGTTGCATCGATCATCGACTGCTAGATAACTTATTTCTATTTTCTTAATTACTTAGCCTGATAACCTGCTTTACGATTAGCGCCAAAGGTAATCTTTCTTGTGTGCACCAATTAAATCATTTAAAATTGAAAATTGGACTTATCAACATAGAGACCTAATTGACGGCGTATGTAACTGCGTTTCTTGACCTATTTTATTGACTTCAGGTAGAGGTTTTGTATGATACACTGAGAACTTGTCCTCCTCTACCAGCGGAATGTTGGTGTGAAACATCAGCCATACTCGAGTAGTGGCTAGACGATACAGGACCTGGACTCTCCATGGCTGAAAAGCGGGAGGTTAGCTTGAATTTTTCTGATAACCTGCTTTACGATTAGCGCCAAAGTTAATCTTCCTTTTGTACACCAAATCATTTAAAATTGCAAATCGGCACATAGAGACCTAATTGACGGCCTATGTTATATAACTGCCTTTCCTAATTTTCGCCATTCTTGCTGCTAGTGTCTGCAATCTTTTACGTGCTTAGTCGTCGTCCTTCGCATTATATCGATGGTGTTGTTATCCAGTGTTGATGTTTGGTTCTCCACTGCTTGATGTGTTATCAATGCAGATGTGCTTCATGGCTCTTCAGCCTTCAGATAAACCCCTCGGTCCTTTTTGCGTATTGATCAACCAGAATTCGGAAGAGAATTCTGGTTGATTACCGCCCAAAGTTAGCTTTCCTTTCTTGTTTTTTGTTCATTTTCTTTTTAAGAATATTAAATTTTTTAATGTATCCGGGTCCAATACCCTAAATTTCCCTGTTTGGGATTGGGTTGTAAGAAAAACAATAGAATAAAAAAATAAAGGGCATCTATAGTCGAGTTTCCCGACTATTTGATACTTGGTGCTCATAAACCCTAACCTTTAAAGTATTTTATAACATTTTTATATTAAGGGGTGAAACAGGGCATGGCAAAATTTTGACAAAAACTTAATCTGCGTGAGTATCATTGATGTGCAAGAAGTAAAAGCACCAGTAAAACCTCTTGCCGAGGTTAAATACTGGTGACGAACCTGCTTGCAAAACCCAAACTATATGATATCAATTTTAGTGACGAAAAAAAATCCTCCCATCCTTTAAATATCTCTCTTAATATCTTAATATCTCTCTTAATTATAAAGTTATGCAGTTTTTAATTTACAATTTTTATACCCTTGCAGAGGGTATTATAATTTTGGTCAAAAGTGTGCAACGCAGAGAAGGAGACATCTCCGATCTATAAAGTATATTTATTCTTGATCAGGATCACCTCCTGAGTCGATATAAGCATGTCCGTCTGTCCGTCTGTCTGTTTCTACGCAAACTAGTCTCTCAGTTTTAAAGCTATCGAGTTGAAACTTTGCACACACCCTTCTTTCCTTTGCAGGCAGTATATAAGTCGGAACGGCCGGGATCGGTCGACTATATCCTATAGCTGCCATATAACTGATTGATCGGAAATGCCATAACTTCGTTGTTTTTAAAGTTAGAAGGATGGGAAGGAAAGGAAGGATTTTCAATGGATGCCTCTTTGGGAAAAATAATTCGATATGCCAAATTTCATAAGGATCGGCTGACTTTATACGATCCGTTATATATCTAATAATATAAGATGCGTGGCGCCACCTAGCGGACTGCAACTCAACTGCAAGGGTATATAAACTTCGGCTCCGGCCGAAGTTAGCTTTCCTTTTTTGTTTTTTAATTTTTTATCGTAAACTTAAGGTATTTCAAAAAGTTGTAGAACAAAAGTTGGTCATATTTTAGTAACAAAAATATCCCATTTTTTTCAGGATTGCCAAAAAAAATAGTGCAAACAGACAAAACCAGACAAACAGAGGGACAAACTGCCTTAATTCGGAAAGAGTTGTAAAAATCGAATTTCTTGATCAGAATGTTCGATCAGATTCGTTGAGGTACGCGTCTTTAGGAGTATAATGCGAATAAAGGAAAATATTTTATCTGGGGACTAAAATGTGTCCTCCAGCCCTAAATTTAGTGAATCAAATTTTTTTTACTTTCAACTATCTTCTCCCAAATCAAATAACTTTTGAAAAATGTTTGCACAAAAATTATCTAATTAAAACAATACCTTTCGATTGGTATATAACTCAACAGATCGGATCGGCAATATTGCCGAATGTATATATTACATAGTCTTCTCGCGCATACCAAGGCATGCATGACGTCACCTCGTGGGCTGGCGTCCACAGTGATATCGCGCACACTAAGCATGCTGTTCGTCGCTTCGTTAACTGCCGTCCACAGTGATATTTGGCCATGAATTAGCTCTGATGCCATGATATTTTGTTCGGCTTCAGCTTCTTTTAGAAAGCCAATTCAGCCTGTCATTCCGGTGATTCATGAGTACAGAAATTTTTATGCCCGGCCTCTGCTCGCTCACCTACAGTGTAAACTCGTGTGCTAATGGAAGAAGTAGTTTGATTCGTTCTGGTTCACCACTGGTATATACGTACATATGTATCTATGTATGTAGAAGTGTATGTCTCATATGTATCTGTATAAAATATTTTACATAAGTTTAAATTGTTGGTATTCTGGCGATATTGTTTTGCGAGATGACAATAAATAAAGTTTTTATAAATTGCTACACAGCCAGACATGACCAATGTTTCGTTTAAACCTTATAAGAATATAACTCAATTATGTATATACATTAAAAAATTTCTCAAATTAAAATATTATGATCCGTACCGATCTTAATTTCAGGGAAGTCAAAAATTTATGAAAATATCAATGTATTGATATTACTCCACAAAAAAAATGTATTTCCCATCGAATATGTTTTTTACTATATTTCGGAATATCGTTTTTTCTTATCATACATCTATTGTTTTGTTGGTCACTCTTGAAATGGAAACCCATCTTGAAAGTCGCACAAAGTTAACATCGATAGTGTGTACATCGATTATTTTAACATCGATGTTTGATTCCATCTTTAGGTATTTCAAATATCCTTTATTTTGTATATTTGAAGATTTTTGAAGTGGAAAAAAATTGAATAACACCGACTTCAGTACATTTTTGTTCACTTATACTTCAAATAATATTGCTGTTGATTAGACACTGAGTTTTTATTTAAAACGAATTTAATACTAATTTTTTTTTTTATTTATTAAAAATTTTAGTTAAGAATATTATGAGAAATAGATTTAATTACAAAAAATTGTACATTTTACAAAGTCATACCCTTCAATACTCCATCGGATCCATTATTTGTGGTGAATTTTGTTGCTCAAAATATTGTCGCAATATGATCGATTGGTTTTTAGCAGGGACGGTAATCAAAATGATTTTTACTTTAAAAACACAGGCCAACAACAAAAAATCTCCACGCCTAATTTCACCTGCTCCATAACCTTTCTCCTGAACCAAAGCCCAGAACAAACATATCTTTAATTTCTGTAAAGTTTTGCTAAACAAGCTGAACCTGCAATAGATACGTTTTGAACATAGAAACAGTTTTAGATAGCCATGACTTTTTGAAAATATGAGATTAAAAACTTCAATTTAATTGAAGAAAATATTGTTCAGCCACCTATAATAAATTCAATAAAATTATTTCGTGTTTTTTCTTAAATCCAAAATTAAAACATGGTATGATCTACTGATTTCAATTAAAAAATAAAAATCTTTTATAGAAAAATGTTTGGGAAAAAATCATAGAAGACCAAAAATTAATGTAGAAAATCTAAGATTTCATTTTTGGATGAGTATTCCAAAGATATAGTAACTGCTAAATACCATTTGTCGCAGCTTGGCCGATCACGGGGAATGCCTTTAAACAAAACCCACTAGTGCTGGACAATAGTTGGAGTTCGGTTTGTGTTGTTGATGTTTTATTCTGGAAGAGTTAAATTAATTACTTAGCTCTTACAACTACTTAGTCTTTAACCTACCGCAGTTTCTCTTCCCTCTTATTGTGATGGCGCAAATCGGTCTAATTCCGCCAAATTGTTTTCCTCTGTTTACCCTATTTAGTGGGACCGAATAACCTGAACTTAAATACCAAAGCTAAGTTTAAACTTGACTAACTATCGATAACAATAATCTGTTCCGCGACATCCGCACCCCCGTGAAGCAGCCGCATTCACCACATCCAGAACAGCTAACTTCGAAGCGGGACGCATTATTGTCTTGGCTCGATCGTTAGTCCGCACTGCCGCTCGACGAGGTACTCCATCTCTCCCGGTGAACACCTCTTGCACGACGCCTCGTTTCCCCTTCCTTCGTGATATGGCAGGATCAAAGATGATCACCAGGTCTCCTCGGCGAATTGGCTCGACATGCTTGCACCATCTCTCGCTGCGCACAAGTGTAGGCAGGTACTCATGCACCCATCTCTTCCATAATCGATCCCCCATCATCCTCGCTATGCGCCACTGCTTCCTGGTAGCGCATCTCACGAACTCCTGTCTGTCATCCTTGGGAAGATCTGGGACATCGGGTGCTCCCTTCAGCAAATCGTTAAGTATCAATGGAGCCTCCTGGTCCACCGTCACTGGTAGATGAGTAAGCGGACGAGAGTTTACAATGCTCTCCGCCTCAATCAGCAGGTTCTCCAGTACGTGCTCCTTGGGCGCAAGTTCCTTCATTGTGTGCGCCAGCAACTTCTTCACGCACTGCACCATCCTTTCCCAGGCGCCACCCTCAGCTGGGTTCGCCGGGCAATTGTAGATCCATTCGACTCCTTTGGACGACAGCTCGCCCTGGATCTGTGCAGGCTCGAACACTTCGCTGAACCTCCTGGCTTCGCGGTCGGCTCCAACAAAGTTCTTTCCATTGTCGCTCCTAATCCTGACGACGGGTCCACGTCGGCACATAAAGTTCCTCATAGCGATTATGCAGGAATCGGTGGACAAATCGTGAGCCATCTTCAAGTGGATAGTTCTTGTGGTTAGACACGTAAACAGTGCCACACACCTCTTCTCCGTGCGTCGCCCAACCGTCACAAATAGCGGTCCAAATAGTCCAATCCGGTAAACTTAAAGGGCCATCCGTTGGCCTCCAGCCGGTCATCTGGTAGGGGACCCATCTCGGGCTGAGTTGCTCGTGCCCTTCGCCTCCGTGTTTTGGTGGCACATCCTTTCGTGGTGATGCTCCACGATCATCTCCGCCAGTGCCTCATCGTGACACAGTATGATCGGTCGACGTGCGCTGTATGGCACACACGTCGCGTCGTCGATCCTTTCTCTGGCTCGCATTACTCCGTCCTCGTCGAAGTATGGGGATAGTTCATGCGTCTGCCCGTGGCTGTCCTCAGCAAACGCTTCTCGCTGTGATTTTCATACCAGTGCGCGCTTAGCTTCAGCGCACTCCATCGACGTCAGTATCGTTGTCCACGGCACCGTCGAATAAATCTGAGCACTCATGTGGTGCTCCTCACCAGTCGATTGTAGTTGGAGAATCCCTGCAACGATATGAAGTTTACCATAACCAAGGAACTCTCGCACTTAATTTCCTTAGTTCATCAGTCTCGTGCCCAACACTACTGCTTGAAGTTCCAGTCGCGGAAACGACATAGTCCTCATCGGAGCGCATTTCGTCTTGGAGCCTTGAAAATGCGCCCTCACGCCTCCGTTCTCGTAAGAGGCCCGCCAACAGCTCAGGAACCCGATGAAACATCTCCTTGATGTCTGCACAAACCCCAACTGCTCCTTCTCGAAAATGGAAGAGCACTGCTGGGAGTGGCTTGTAGCACTGTGGGCCTTTCAGTAGCGCTGAATTGAGGGACACACCGTTCACCTTGGCAGCTGCGTCGAAGACCTGCCGGATTTTTCCA
Source organism: Drosophila pandora (assembly GCA_021223865.1). NCBI lineage: Eukaryota > Metazoa > Arthropoda > Insecta > Diptera > Drosophilidae > Drosophila > Drosophila pandora. The sequence continues at coordinate 397,302 of JAJJHT010010590.1, forward strand.
GGTTTGTTCGGGTTTTCCACCGCGAAATGCGGCAGGTACCATAACTTGCCTTCCTGGAACCTCTGGACTTCCTGGGGCTCCAGTCGTCGTGCATACCCCTTCTTGACGTAATCATGTATTAATCCCTTATAGGCTCGAGAGAAGTCCACGTCGCGCCTCATTTTTCTTTCGATGTTGACGAGTCTCTTGAGCTCCATATTGTAGCTCTCCGGCAGTCTCACCTCGTCGTCTCTCCATAGCAGCCCGGTTTCATATCGTTGACCTACTCGCTTAGCCGTCTCCTCCAGGATTCTTAGGGCCCGTGCGTCGCCGCCTTCTGCGACTGACGGCGCCCGCTCCACTCCGCCAGCTGCGACTGGCTGTGCCGGCTTTACTCCGAAATTCCCGATCTCGAAATAATTGCTGACCATCTTCTCCAGAAGATTATCCTGGGGCTCGGCTAGGAGGCACGAACTCTGAAGCGGTGAGCTCACCGGGGGGGCTTTCCGCTCACTGGTCCATACACCACCCATCCAAGTGCGGTGGCTGCTGCAAATGGTCCTCCAGATCCATAGCTTCTTGTTTTGAGGGGTATTCCAAGATGTGCATGATCCAGTCCACTTTGGATCTTCAGTGTCGCATTGTTGTACAGCTTCACAGGCAGGCGCGCACTCGCATCGGAAGGTTCAAATTGGCTACTCCGTACACGTATTTCAGACCATGGCGCCTTGGCTTGCCCGCTCGCTCAGGTGCACCACTGTCGGATACGGTTGTATCGTGACAGCGTGCTTCGCCCAGTCCAACCTCTTGCTCAGCGGCAACTTGGCGATCAACTCCTCCATTAGAGTTGGGTTCCCTAAGTGCTGGCTGCCGGTCGTGGTTGACTGCAGGAACGCTGCCAGATTGCTCACTGTTGGCACCTAGTGCCAAGACCTACTACCCAATCAAGATGCATCAGCAGGTCACAAGATACAAGAATCAGACCCACCTATGTTGGCACCTAGTACCAAGACCTACTACTTAATCAAGATGCATCAGCAGGTCACAATATACAAGCATCAAACCCACTAGCCTATTAAGAAATTAACGATAAGCATAAACCAATATTCAACCTACTAACCCGGCACTAGTCGATGACACCGGAAGCATTATCAGCGGGAAGAAAGACCGACTGGTCGAAGCAAGCCAAAACCAGCCAGCTAAGCCGAAATGCGTGTGCAAGCAGTACATGAACAAACAATCTGAGTCAGCAGACTCAGAGGTGGGTGATCCTGGCATTAACACTAGTTTTATCACGTCCATAACATTGACCTTTCTAGATTTAATGATCAGAGTCAATCGTCTCGTTACTCAGTGTTGAAACTACGGCACTTAAAATTGTCCTACATCACGTGATCCTGTGTAAAACGATTCACAAGGTAGGACGTTCTACAACTATCTACTCTGCGTAGCTCCAGTGTAAACGGTTAATGAGCAAATTGAAAACAACATAGCCATCCAAAGGCTAATAAGAAACTTCACTAGGGACTCCGCAGAGCGAAAGCTCAAGGACGGATACTTCGAGGAGAGACTAAAACAGCTCACTCACTCATGGACCCAATTTAAATGGAACGACGCCATGCTCCGTGAGCTGGCGCTAAGCCTGGAAAATGAATATTTCACAAAGGCAAAGGCGCTAGAAGAACTTGTGAGCAAATATGAAGCCATATTTTCCGATGGAATTCCATCAGGGTCAGGCCCGTCACAAAGGCCCCGGAAAACAGGAGAAAATCTTGGGCCAAAGGCACAAGCAGAAGGAACCGAGGGAGAAGACCCTCACTTAACATCATTAAAACACAGGACGGTTAGATGATATGGAAGACTTTCTGTGCAAACGCATCGAAGGATGGAAATTATCCACACACATCAGACAACACATGAGGGACCTCTGGAAAGAAATCGTCACGGGATACCATGATCTCATCAACCTGGAGCCAACCTTAAAAAATGTTGGACATACTGATGCCAGATTTCAGGTCGTACCAGCAGAGTATTTTTCATTTCTGAACGAAGAAACACAATCGACGTCGGTATCAACACAAAAACCCGCGATGGCCTCTCCATTTGTATTACCACCAGTCGACATTCCAAAATTTGACGGAGATTATTTGAAGTGGCCACGAATCTGCGACATCTTTACGGAACTGGTCTACAATCAATAGCATAGCGATGTGGTAAAATTCCGGTACCTGGAGAATCAAGTGATTGGAGAGGCCAAGAATTTAATCTCCACAACATTTGGAGGACACTCCAGTTACCAAGATACCTGGCAGCGACTAAAGGCACGATATCAGAATGAAAGAATCCTCATCAAATCAACACTTGCAACCTTGTGTGCACATCCAAAAACAAATGGATCAGCAGATCAGCTACGTAGCTTACATGATGCAGTGCTTAGAACAATCACCGCTCTTCATGCCCTGAATATATCAACAGTATGGTGGGATCCGATTCTGATACACATTCTCGAAGAAAAAATAGATTCCCATGCCCTATCATGAGTAATGGGTTTCGCTCATCAACTCAAGCACCGGTTGAAAAATGTAGCATATGCACCCATGGCAATCATCGACTTCAAACCTGCCAAAGGTTTTTGGACATGACTCCGAGTAAAAGAACACAAAAAATAACAAGGATAAATGCCTGCACAAATTGTTTATCCCTATACCATACAGTCAACTCATGCCAATCCAGGTTCTCATGTCATGTGTGCAAAAGGAATCATCACACAATGCTGCATAGTATCTCTACGCGAACAAGCGCATCCACAACCAGCCAACTTACAACACCTTATGTACTACTAGCAACCGCCGAAGTGGAAGTCCAAGGTCCTACCGAAGCACGACAAAAATGCCGCGCAGTATTCGATTCCGGATCACAAGTGAATTTAATTTCTCAGGAACTGCCTGATAAACTCGGAGTGCAATTAGCACCATCTGAAATTACCATAAGGGGCATAGGAGGCACAAAAAAAGCGAACTCCCGAACAGTACTAAATATGTTCTCATTAACCACCGACTTTAAAACACATGTGGCTTATGTACTACCAGAACTCATGACGAACCAACCATCTGAGTCAATTATGCGTCCGAAAAATATTCCACCAGAACTGCGTTTAGCAGATCCCAATTTCAATCAGCCACAAGGGATCGATTTGCTGCTTGGGGCCGAATGTCTCCCACAACTTATCGAGCCGCTACATATAAACCTAGGACAAGGACAACCACCATATCTGGACCAGCAACAACCAGTTCTGTGGTACACACAAATCCACCTGTAAGCAGTGCCCTATGAACCATGGAGGAACCAAGAATCGATAGACTGCTCGAACAGTTTTGGAAGTTAGACACCCTCGATGAAAACCAAAAGGTTCTTACCACGGACGAGAAGTACCACGCCTACCATTTAAGGAAGATCCACAAACATTGGGGAATTCCCTTCCAAAGGCATATTGGCGTTTTTATGCATTGGAAAAGAGACTTCAACGGGATCGTGATCTCCAGAAACAATATGTACAATTTATGGATCAATACGAGAATTTAGGGCATATGACAAGGTTAGCAACCAAACAGCTAACATCAAACTATTATGTCATTCCACATCATTGCATATTAAAACCTGACAGTAGTAGTACCAAACTTCGGATTGTATTTGACGCGTCAGCAACGACGACAAGTGGAAAAAGCCTAAACCGGAGGTCACACCATAGATGAAGCACTAAGGGATCAACTAATGAACCTGTTGGGAGAAGCAAAATTCAAATTAAGAAAATGGTGCGCAAACCACCCTGCATTACTAGCAGACATTCCAGCAGAAGACCAAGAAATGAATCTTGATTTTAGCAATTTTACTGAACCAACCGTCAAAACGCTCGGAATTATTTGGGATCCACCCGGAGATTGGCTTCAAGGACGTGCGGCGACAGAAGACACAGGAGTCATCACTAAGAGAATCGTGTGTTCAAAACTTGCAAAAATCTTCGACCCTCTAGGGTTGTTTGGTCCAGTTGTAACAACGGCAAAGATAAGAATGCAACAATTATGGGAGCTGAAGATCGACTAGGACACGGATCTGGTTCAGAACTCACCCATCAATGGCAAGCATTCAGACATGATGTTCAGATCCTGACAACGATAAGAATTCCAAGATGTGCACTCCCAGCTGACACATCCGGAGGCATTCAACTACATGTGTTTGCAGACGCATCAGAAGCAGCATATGGGGCAGTGGCAGAGCAAGGAATAAGACAGGCAATATTGTCACACGATTGCTATGTTCAATGGCACGAGTAGCTCCCCTGATAAACAGACCCTACCACGCCTAGAACTCTGTGCAGCGGTATTAGCATCTCAGGTCACAAAAAGAGTAAAAACCGATCTTAACGTAAACCTAGAAGCAATACATTTATGGTCAGACTCGGAGATTGCATTAAAGTGGATTAATGCCACTGCTTCCTCATTCCAAACGTTTGTGGCGAACCGGGTCGCCCAGATTCAAGAACTGACGGACCCAGAGTGGTGGAGATATGTAGCATCAGGTAATCCTGCAGATATTTTCTCCAGAGGGTGCACGGCAGCCCAATTAAGAGATTCAAAAGGGAGTAGATTCGTAAGGAGTAATAATTTGGGAAATACAGTCTCAGCATTTTCCATCATCCATGTTACAACTCAAGAAGACGAAATCTGTCGGACCAAACGGTCCATTACGAGCACTAGATCCGTTCATAGACACGGACGGAATAATTCGAGTAGGGGGACGACTACAAAACGCCGTATTATCGTATGATGCCACACATCCCATGTTATTATCTCCAAACCATCCATTGACAATACTCTTATTTCAAGGGAAACATCAGCAACTGGCACATTGCAGACCACAGGCATTATTATGCAACATTTGAAAACGATTTTGGTCATTAAGAGGAAAAGAGCTGGCTCAAAAAACAGTTAGCCGTTGTGTCAGATGTTGCCGAATTTGTCCAAAATTGTTGAATCAAATAATGAGTCCACTACCGGCGGATCGAGTCCAACAACATAGACCCTTCAAGAATTGCGGAGTGGACCACTGCGGTCCCTTCTGGACTCACTATAAAATCCGAGGAAAACGACCACATAAGGTGTATCTAGCAGTCTTTTGTTGTTTTTCAACCAAGGCGATACATTTAGAGGTGGTAACAGATTTGACTACCCAAGCCTTCCTAGCGGCATTAAAGAGATTTTGCGGACGACGAGGACTATCATCGAAAATCTATAGTGACTGTTGGGCTAAGCAGCCACCAGATAGGCTAATTAGAACATTGATAATTTGTTCATCTGCAGCGGCATTTCATCTTCTCTTTTGACTCCCAGATTCGCATGCACTTTGTTGTCATTTTTGTAGCGCATGCGCTTTTGGGAGCTTTGGAAGAGCTTCTGCGCCAAAGCTGTTCTTCTTCTTGTTGTAGTTTGGGAGTTGTTATTGACGGGCCGCTATTTGTTTTATTGTGCGGAATTAGCTCAAAAAAATAAATATAAACAATTAAATCTCGTCTTTAATTCGGTCGCTATCAAAAAGCTGATCGCTCAACATTGGTGACCCCGACGTGATCGCGCCCGAAGTTCAATCAGTTTAATTGCCCGAGAAACTGAAAAAACTGCGGTACGAAAAACTCATAAACAAAAAAAAATAACAAACATCTCTTGGTTTTCGATTTGATTTACACGCGCTGGAGATTTGCGGGATGGAGTCTGGATGTGGAACTATTGGATCTGCTGCCGCAAGCCGGGAAAGGATGCTGCGGAGAAGAGCAGAGGTGACCTGCCAGGAGATGGAGGCGTTGCATCATAAGGTGAAGGCTGCAGCGCGGAATGAGGATGGCACCATTATAGCGCTGGATTCAGTGGAGAAGCGTTTGCGTGAGCGGTTCACCGCGCTTCAAGAAGAGTTGGAGGAGCTCAACTTCAGCGAGATCGGGAGTGAGCTTTATTGAAGATTCTCGCAGCTGGCGACTGATGTGCAGGTGGACATTCAGGTGGAGGTTGCCAAGCACTCCATGAGAATTGCTGCCCACTCCACACTTCTCGACGGTGGCGGTGTCTCAACCATGCCATACAAGCCAGCCCCCTCCTTACCACCGTTGCCGATGCCAACATTTAGCGGCGGCTATGTTGACTGGCCGGATTTCTTTGCCCTTTTTAAGACGACGAGTGACAGCCATCCTCACCTAACAAAAATGGAAAAGCTTCGGTGGTTCATTTCATGCCTGCGCGAGTCAGCCTTGGAGACGGTGAGAGCACTGGAAATTACTGACGCGAACTACGATGTGGCTCTTGACCTATTGCGCAATCGGTTTAGTAATCTGCGATTAATTTTCCAGTCTCACATCAACGAAATCCTGCAGCTTCGTGTGGTGGAGCCAGGTTCTGTTGCTACGTTGCGAGAGCTGTCGGATCGGTTCAATGGGCATATGCGGGCTCTCATGAGTTCCGGATCAGCAACCGAGATCCAAGAATGCTTGCTCATCCAGATTGTCCTTCAGAAGTTACATCCTGCCACAAAAGCCAAGTGGGAAGACACTGTCGCCGGAAACAACGACAGCCTTCCGTCTTGGGAGTCCATGGCACGATTCTTGGAGCAAAGGTGCCGGACTCTTGAATGCGTCGACTTTTCTTTGGCTGCGTATCCACCAGCTAACCAAGTGGGCCGAGGGAGACCTTCGAATAACCGATCGTCGTGCATGATTATCAACGCCCGTCCAGCTCTATGCGCCCTGTGTGGTGTTTTGGCGCACGCGCTTCCTACATGTCTAAGCATTGCGGGCAGCTGCCCAGCTCAAACAATTCCCTACCACTACGAAGCTTGGGTTCCGCCGCTGGTGTTGCCGTTGCTACCCCACCGTCCCAGTCAATCAACACGGTCTTGACGCAGGATCGCCCTACTGAAGTGCTTCTGCCAACCGCCAATATCCTTATCCGTGGTCGATCAGGTGCCTTCCTGCCTTTCAGAGTGTTATTGGACTCTGGTTCACAAGTTCACCTAATCTCATCGCGGCTGGCAAGTCAACTTCAGCTTCGTCGCACCAAAAGCTGTGTAGCGGTCGCCGGTCTCGGCGGCACTGAGTTTGCTACGGATGGATCCTCCGTTAATGTGTGTGTGAAGTCTCGACTAACCACATATTGTGCGAACCTAGCGCTGGCTGATCCCAACTTCCACAGACCGCAGGGTGTGGACCTGCTAATTGGAGCCTGTTCTTCAACCTATTGTCAGTTGGCCAAATCCAATTAGGTCACTGCCTCCCATTAGCCCAAAATACACTATTTGGATGGGTGGTTTCTGGACGCATTGTACTATCGCGGGAGGCTGGATTGCCCTATGCAGAAGGAGAAGAGGAGAAGAATCAACGTTCCGGACCCCCTGCACTCGTTACGAGAACTCGATTCCCGCATTGGTTTATAGAGGGGAGCAGTGCATGGTCAAGGGTTTGGAAGAAGTTGGTGTGCCTTTTTCGCCCTGTGAGTTCTTAATCTTTTAGGGAATATCCCTTAAAAGATGTGTCTGCTGCCCTTCCAAATTGTTATTGAAGGCCCACCCTTGTTGGGCTAAGCCCTTGTTGGGCATCCTAAGGGGAGGATGTTGGGCTAAGCAGCCACCAGATAGGCTAATTAGAACATTGATAATTTGTTCATCTGCAGCGGCATTTAATCTTCTCTTTTGACTCCCAGATTCGCATGCACTTTGTTGTCATTTTTGTAGCGCATGCGCTTTTGGGAGCTTTGGAAGAGCTTCTGCGCCAAAGCTGTTCTTCTTCTTGTTGTAGTTTGGGAGTTGTTATTGACGGGCCGCTATTTGTTTTATTGTGCGGAATTAGCTCAATAAATTAAATATAAACAATTGAATCTCGTCTTTAATTCGGTCGCTATCAAAAAGCTGATCGCTCAACAGTGACAACGTGACTAATTTTGTTGGAGCCTACAACAAACTATCAGAAGTAAAGGAAGCAATCTTCGCCGAGGAGGCACAAGCAATGATACACAAGACCAGCGCAAATCTGAGCATAGAATTCAAATTTATAACACCTCGGGCACCCCATTTCGGAGGCCTGTGGGAAGCCGTGGTAAAATCAGCAAAGCATTTATTGAAACGAACGTTATATACCGCCTCACTAACTCATGAAGAACTTGAAACCATAGTCATTGATATTGAAGCCATTCTAAATTCTCGCCCGTTGACATCTGTCTTTTCCAGCCCAAGGGATCTTACGGCATTAACGCCAGGGCATTTCCTGATTGGGGAACCTCTAACGGCATCACCCGATATTCACCAATCAAAGCGACGCACAGGTTTACTCACTCGGCGCAAGCATCTCGAACAATTACGAAAATAATTCTGGACACGCTGGAGCCACGAGTACCTACATGAGTTACAGAATCGATCGAAGTGGACAAGAAGTTGTAAGACGGTAAAGATTGGTGATCTGGTTATAATAAAATAAGACAACATCGCTCCGTTGATCTGGCCCCTCGGACGCATCGTAGCAGTCCATCCTGGTAAAGACGGCAAGATCCGAGTTGCTGAAATACGAACGGCATCCGGCAATATAACATGGGCAATACATCGATTAGCGGTGCTACCAATCAACAATAAGAAGGAGGAAACCAATCAATAATAAAACAAAAAAAAAAAAAAATGCTTGTCCTACCAATGATACTCATCTGGGTGATACCCGGACTGACTCTGCCCACCTCCCCACCACCAGAAAGGAAGGCTAGTAACCCGGTTGTTGGCACTCCAATCAACAACGGGACCGGGACCATCATAGAAGCCACCGATAGGATATCAATCAAATCTGCCGAAAGGACTGTAACGAACTGTTTTTGCTATATTTTGTTCGCAACAAATGCCTCGACTAGCTCACAGAGGTTGAGGGTCAGTTCCATCGAATTTATAGATTCGACGTGATTGCCCGAGCCCAGAAATAACACGGAATGCTTCGTTTCAATCAAATCCCCTTTATTGTCTTTACTTTACAAAGATAAGAGAATCTCACCGGCTGTTTGGCTCAGCCGACCGACCTCTCGCCCTCCCGTCGATCCCCGATCCCCGCTCCGGGTTGGTGCCAATACACACGCCCTCCCAAAGCTTGCGCCGGGCAGGTCGTGTGGTCTTGGTGCCTGGCACCGAAACGGCTCACGGTTTCCTTCGTTCGGACTCACGGACTCTGGTTGCGGGGCCTGTGTTGTTGCTGCTGTCCTCCGCGCTGACCTTCTGCTGCCGCTGCTCTTTCGTCGTCTTCTGACGCCGCTGCTTCCTCGTCGTCGCTTCTCTACTGCTGCCGCTGCTCCGTTGTCGCTGCCTGCAGTTCCTCCGCTTGGGGTGCCGTGGACCTCGGAACCCTTGGCTCGCCTAGATTTGCCCTTTCGCCGTGTCCGGCACATAATCCGTGTTAACAGACCGAGTGGCTCACCTCCCAGGCATACGCCGGGCAGGATATGCTCCTCGCTGCTTAGCGGCCGGATCAGGGCACGAAGGGCCTTCCTACCGTACAGGACACGCCCCCGGTCGCGTTCGCCACTCGCCTCCAAACACCTGCGTGCCTACGCCCCGCAGGATCTATGGTAGGCCAAAGTTTTGGGCGTCGCGTCTCCTTTAACTCCAGGTGATACGCTGTGCATTCGCTCCAGCGCCTGGATCAGGACTCTACTGACTTTCCCGGGGTGTCCCTGCGTGGGTTTACTTGTGGGCTTGAGTTCCCGAGCTGGCTATCCCTCGCGTTACAGGATCACACCTGGTTCGAACGGACAGGAGCAGGCAAGGCGTACGCCAGGCTGATCCGTCGTTGCCGCTACTACACCAGAATACCTGTTGTGTCCGGGAATAACTCCACCCGACTCGATTACCCTTGGGCCTCAGTTTTGCCGCGGATCCTTGATCCTTTCCCCTTGCTCCTTGCTTGACTCGCGTACCGCCGCCGGACTTACCCACAGGGGATCCTTAAGGTATTAATCGAAGATCCTTGCTCACGCGCTTTAAAGCCCGCACTTAAGACTGTCGGACTTACCCACGGAGGGTCCTTCAGCCTGTACTTTTAATTCCTCCAAGGAAACTTTCCTACTTGAATGTCAGACTTACCCACGGGGGGTCTTTCACTCAACTCTTACAGCTTCCCTAGAAGACTCGGTCCCGATTTGCTTCAGGGGCCCTCCTTATATAGTGCCAGAGGCGCCCGTTAATCCTCGCAAATCTACTTCCTGCCGTTAATCCTTCGTCCTCCGTTTCCCTCCGTTAACTTTCTCCAATCCCGCCGTCTTTCTATCGGCGGACTTTTTTTATTGCCCCCTACCCGATTGCCCTGCTTGGGCCTCCGATCCGCATTGTTTTTGTGCCGGTCATCGGACTTTGTCCAGATACCCCGCGATCCCCTCCTGGTCATTCCAAATGCATTTCTGTGTTTTGTGCATTTTCTAAACAAAGCTGCGCAGTCGCCGGCCGCTTCGTTCCCCGCCGCCTCCGCTGTTTTCTATGACCTTCGAGCGCGGCCGCGGAGGCCCGGCCGGGACAGTTACGTTCCACGGTGATTCCACTTTCGCCTTCTTCCGTGCGCGCCGCCGTGCCGTCTCCCCCGCCCCCGCTGCTGCCCCCGCATGCCGTCTGCCCTTAATGCCTTTCTCTTCTTCCGAATTTCTAAACACAGCGCTGGCCCATCCGACGCTGCCGTGCTGGCTTGTTTGTTCTCTCCCGCGGAGCAGTGAACATCGTTGGAAATATCGCGAATGGTCTGTTCGGAGTACTCGATGATCAATATGCCAAACGGATGGAAGAGATTATTGGAAGACTAAGAGCCCAAGAAAGCATCACGCATAAAATAGTGAAGAACCAGACTTCAATTCTGGATACCACCATCAACAATCGAAACTCAGAAGAGGATGCAGGACTTAGAAGCCAGTCTGGCCAGAATCAAGGTGAGAAGCCATGCGGCTGATCGGTATCTTCCGCATGCAGTCTAAGAAATGGTCGCGTGGCAGGCCACATTCGTCGAGTCCAGGATGCTGTATTGAATCGGGGCACACGAAGGAAAGTTTAGCCCTGCGTTGGTTTCGGTGGAACAAGTAAAACAGGTGATCACAAAAATACAAACACACCTTCCACCGGGAAGACGATTACCCATCACTAGTGAAACAGCACGAGGCTTATATCGACTGGCGAACACTAGGGTACAAGAAACCGAGGACTTATTGATGTTACATACAAGCATTCCATTAGTCGAAGAGGACGAATTCACAGTGTATCGGATGGAGCCAATTCCACAAATAACAAGAGAAGGCCTGGTGATAACCAAGACGTAAACAATATATCTAGCAATAGATGATCATCGGAAACACCACTTCGCGATCAATCAAGAACACCTTAGGCAGTGTATCAGCGGGACGAACGGAAATAAGGTATGCGAGTTTAAGCAGACGCTCTTTGGCCCTGACGCCCATCAACTTCCGTGTACAATGGCAGCATTATCAAGACATCGGGCAAGGGAATGTAAGCCAGAGCCAATAAAAGGGACCAGTTTTTTTTTTTCGCGCGGTTCCCACTGCATACGTACAGCCCACCTCCCGCCCAACCGACCGAGGGGCGCCTGCCGCATAACGTACGGCTCGAATCGCGGGAATAAATTCGAATTAGTAAATATAAGTTTAACTAGAAGGATAATGAAGAAAACTAGGAAGAATTAGTATGCTCTTGTAGGTAATTTAAAATGGAGGTTTTCATATTTGACAGGGAAGAAAGAGAAATAATATTATACAGACCATTATAGTTCGAACATAGAATTCTAAGGGGATCATGCTGTGCATATTTCGATCTACAAGGGCTTAAGAATAAAGGACTAAAGTTTCTGGGCCTTCTATTCGGAACGTTAAACTGTAAGCGTGTTAGTAAGTGCTGGCTATCTACATCATCATTAATAAGGTTGTGTAGGAAAACGACACCCAGCATTGTTCTACGATTTGTTAAGGAGGGTAATTTTATTAGTAGGAGTCTACTATTATACGAAGGTGGGTGAAGATTTGCATCCCAGTTAAGTCCTCTAAGAGCAAATAATAAGAAGTTCTTTTGTACGGACACCAGACACATGAACCGTACTCTAGTATCGGACGGACCAAAGATATAAATTTTTCTAAGGCAATCCCAGAGAGATAGTATGAAGCCTGGTGAGGACTAGTAGTAGGTGAGGATCCATTAAGTATTAAGTCATTAGCTAAAGACCATTTTTGGAAATTATCGAGATAGGACTGGAGTCTGTTTTGGGAACTTATATTGCAGACAAAGCTTAACATCGTCTGCGTACATTAGTACCAGCGCGTTCGTTAAGGATGGGGGCAAGTCATTTATATAAATAATGAATAGTAATGGGCCAAGATGGCTTCCTTGAGGGACTCCAGATGTGGCACGGACTAAGCGGGAGTTTTGATTTTTAAATAAGACTCTCTGTGTTCATTTAAATAGCTATTTAAAAAGCTGGAGATCCACGTAATGAGATAAAAAAAAGATTTAAATTAGAGAAAAGATTTAATTTACTCAACAAGAGTGAGTGATTAACTGAATCAAATGCTTTACTAAAGTCTGTGTAAATAACATCAGTTTGAAGTCCCTTTTGGAAGCCATCTAAAACAAAGGATGTCAACTCCAATAAATAAGAGGTGGTTGAAGAACGCTTAATGAAACCATGCTAACATGGAGAAATTATTGATGAGCATAGGTGTTGCAAATGAGGAGTTATTAATATTTCGAACAACTTTGGAAACGCTGACAATTTTGAGATGCCTCTGTAGTTGGCAGAATCGGATTTTTTCCTGTTTTTTGTGCAGAGGAATTATGAAAGTTTTTGAAGAGTTTTGTACAGAGCCCTAGTACAGTACTTTAGCACATAGCCTGGTACTCCGTCGGGGCCTGACGAATGAACTTGTTTTACCTTTTGAAGAACCAATAATAAATTGTTTTCAGAAAGAAATGGAACAAATATACGATTACTTTGTAGAATGTTGTAAGCGTATGGCTGATCTGAAGTTTTAGGAGGTGAATACGTTGTTTGGAAAAATTTTGCGAAAAAATCGGCAATGGCCTGATCTGAAGTCGCTGATAAATTTTTATACGTAAGTAGGGAAGGAAAAGATACATGTTTTCGCTTCTTGTTTACAAAGTTATAAAACTGCTTAGGATCCTGAGTGAACTGAATCCGACAGCGGAGAATATAATTTTTATAACATTCGGCGTTATGCACGGTGAAATTTAGCCGAGCTATTAAGTATCTTGAGAAATCTATGCTGCTACAGGTTCTTTTATATTTATTTAAAAGCCTGTCTTTGTCTTTTTTTAATTTTGTTAGGCACCTTGTAAACCAAGGAGGATTATTTGTGGCGGATGGATATTTCCACGGCACACTTAAGTCAAAAAATGAATTTAATGTCAAATCAAATTTATCTAGGGTGATATTTATATCAGTGCATGCCAGAATATCGGACCAGTCAAAAGTATCGATTAACAAATTAAGTTTACGAAAATAAGCCTTACGAAAACAACAAATCTTCTTTGATACGCAGGAAGGCTTCTTATTGACACCAGAATTGGTTCCAATTGAAACTTCAAGCGTAGGGTGGTATGGATCTTCAGGGGTTGAGAGGGGCAAAGCTCTGGAAAGTGTGGTACCATCTGAATCAGATACATAAGTCAAGAAGCCGACCTAACGAATTTCTAACATAGTTGATCTGGCCTAGGGACAAGTCAAAGATGCCCGCCGTGAAATCATGATGGGTGGAAAGTGATAAGGAAGTTACATTTTCAGTGATTGACCAATTGAGTTCTGGTAAACTAAAGTCGCCAAGAACTACCAGAAGGTCAATATCTGACATAAGATTGGTAACAGCCTATATAGCCGACAAGTGATGCCAGTATGTCGGCGGCTCGGAAGATGGTGGAATGTAAGAACATGTTATAAACAATAATTGAGCAGACAATATGACTTTAACTCAAATGAATTCGAAATCACAAAACTCTGGTAAATTTACCTCTTCAGAAACGAAATTGGAGTCAATAGAATTTAAGACTCCTACTCCTCTTCGCAGAAGTCGGTCTAAAAGTGGTGTACCTACTTGGAAAAACTTCGGAGCAACAGATCTCCGGCTTTATCCAGGTTTCAGTAAAAACTTTAATATGGGACGCAGAGTAAAGACTATCAGAATGGAGTCTAGGGAGCTTGCTACGTAGGCCCCGACAATTCTGATAGGTAAGATTGATAGAAGATGTTAGTTTTTTGAAGAGTCGGATTGGACAGATGTTGGGAGCTTGACTCCAGCAGGCTTCGAATTTTTTTTCTTTACCTTACTCGGCTGATGCTCTTGTACAAATATGTCCTCTGGCCAGAAGCCAGGCGAACATATCGTCACAAACATCGGCATTGGCACACATATCATGAAGGATGACATGCGCCTCGAGTAGGAGTATTTAAATTTCCTAATGTCCTCCACTCTAATAACGGCCTTGGTTTTGGCTTTGATATAAGCCGAGATATCAATCTCCGAGGTATCGGGGGCTAGCCGTGAGAAAAATATTTCTCTAACAGGTGGTATTACCTGTAATGGTTTTGGTGCCACGGTCGGTAATACCGCGGCATCAGTTCGCTCCGTGGGTCCGGGCGGCGGGTTACCATTTCTAGGGGGTTTGGGGGGGCTATGGCTATTCTAAGCTATGGGGGTTTATTCAAGGGTATTCCTGGGAATCACTTGGAGTGATGCCATGGAGGACAAAGAGACAAGTTATGCTCTGCTACGGTAAATTCGGGTGCTGACTTTTCATTTACCGTCCCTGCTCTTGGAGTAGCAAGGGAAATGGGCGGCTGCATTATTGCGGGAGGATCCAGCTGTCCCGCGATTACTGGAGCTGCAACTTCCCTAGAAGCAGATTTTTCCCGTTTAGGAGATTCATTCAACAGCTGGAGGCTACTGAATTGAATATCCAGCGCAAACCAGCGATCAAATCTTTAAACCCACTCTTTGTCTGTTGCATGAATGATCTCATTTCATCTTGGACAGCTCGACACCCACTGCAGCAATAATGGAGGCCAACACGGCGGGATGTGGCATCCGAGACAGATGCAGTAAGGCCAGCACATTTGGCATGTGAGACACTTTCGCACAGCCAACAATAGATGCTGGCCTGGGACGAAGAAATCGGCTTATTGCACGATTTTAATGAGCAGACAAAATTGTATTCCATTTTTAAAAAATTACAAATTGGCAAAAATAAATTTATAATTTTTTAAAATTCCTATTATTATTTTTTTTATATTTTAAGCAAATTAGCCTTCAACCACTTTACCAACTAAGGTTAATAGAAGATAGGTAGAGGAGTGAGTTAGTAAAGAGAGAGCTACGGGAGAGCGCAAGTGTAAAGAAATGCGCGCAAAAAGATAAGAGCAGAATAAAATGCAAAAATTAAAAAGGCAGAGAGTAAAAAAGAAGCAGAGCTATATTTGGATTGCGACTTTTTAATATTTGTTAATTGAGATTAGTTTATCTCGTCGCGAAAAACCGAAAGACTGTAGAGGGTGGCTGTAGAATTAAATTATTGCAAGAAAAACGAAAACGAAAAATGCGTGCACTCTTTTCAACGTTATAATTTCGATTATATATTCATATCAACAAAAACTTAAGCCTAGCTTATCTAGAGCGGCGAAGCGGGGCGAATTCGAAGGAGAGCGCAAGTGAGAGCTTTACTTGAGCTCCGCCCTAAACTAACTTATACTAGACTTCATACATTCCACTTAATTATCTACATTAATTATACACCGGCCCCGTTGAAGGCCTTCATTAGGCTTCAACTACTGGCAACCTCGCCAGCTTGTGGACTGCTCTCCTTAATACTGCTCCTCTACTCGTCCTGACGTCGGCGACCCTGACCCTTCCGTCCGCGCCGGCGTGAGTCTCGACGACCCTGGCGGTGATCCACTGTTGGGGCGGCTGGTTGTCCTCGGCGACCAGGACCAGATCGCCCTTCCTGACGTCCTCCTGCTCCCGCTGCCACTTCGACCGCGCCTGTAGGCCCAAGACGCACTCCCGGGACCAACGCTGCCAAAACGTTTGCTTGATTGATGAGACAAGCCGCCATCGCCGCAAGCACGTTAGACCCTGCTGGTCCGGGTTCCGCGGTGCTGGTGGGGCGATGAGCGGCCCGCCTGTCAACAGGTGCCCGGGCGTCAACGCCTCGCCGTCGCTTGGGTCCTGACTGAGAGCGCCCAGGGGCCTCGAGATCTGGTCAACTTCGCGCTGCCCACCGCTCGTAGGAGTAGGTGCTTTTCAGACTTCACACCTGCCTCCCATAGTCCGCCCATGTGCGGAGCCCGCGGCGGTATGAATGCAAATACGCATCCTTTTCTTGATGCGTATTGCCACAGCTCGTCCGCTTCCCTCTCGATTTGGTGCCGCCGTGCCGCGAAGTGGCGACTCGCTCCGACGAAGTTCGTCGCGTTGTCGCAGTGCACGATCTGCGGACATTCTCGGCGCGCAACGAACCTTTGGAAAGCCAATAGAAAGGAATCAGTTGACAAATTGGAAACTACTTCTAAATGTACTGCTTTAGACGCAAAACAAACAAACAGGGCAATGTAGGACTTGTATGGTGGCCTACCACGAATTTTCAATGTCGTCTCAATAGGGCCACAGAAATCCACGCCACATATGGAAAATGGGCGGAGAGCACGAACTCGATCTAAGGGTAAATCTCCCATGATTTGAGTCATCAGATGAGGCTTGCATTTAAAACAGCGTATGCATGACCGCACTATCTGACTGCAGACTTCCTGCGCGTTTACTATCCAAACGCGCTTTCGCAAGAGACTCACTAGTGCTCGTGAACCCACATGAAAATTCGACTCGTGCAAGTATCGGACGTAGCTCTGAACAAATTGAGAGCGCTTCGTCAACAATACTGGAAACTTGGCATCGTAAGAAATAGGAGCATTAGCTAGTCGCCCCCCGACCCGCAACAACGAAAGGGTAAGCCCAGCTTGAGAGGTTTCATGGACAAACGGACTTAGCTTCTGTAGGCTTGGGCTAACAACAAGATTTTTTCGAATATTTTTAATTTCCTATTGACACTCGTGCTCTTGGACTATCTGGACAATTTTATTAAAAGCGTCTTGATATTCGACAGGTGAAGGTACATTATCAGAAGTAACTACTAATTTTTTACACTTTTTTATAAAGGGGAACATTTAAACGAACACTCTTAGCAGTTTTAAGTGAGAGGAAAATCCTTCTTTTACTTCCAATAAATATGAAGTGGTGACTATCGCGGTTAATCCGACCGCATTCTTTTTTACTTCCAACTGCAACACCTCTGGTGACGGATCAAACCGGGGACTCGTTGGCCACTTATCTTCCGGCTCCGTTAAAAACGATGGACCTGTAAACCAGATCGATTCTACCGTGTCCTTTACGTCTCCACCTCTTGACACAATATCTGCCGGGTTCTGTTTAGTTGGTACATGCCGCCACGTGCTATCCTCTGACCACTCTTGAATCTCAGCAACTCTATTTGATACGAACGTTGACAACGACGATGGATGGGAACGAATCCAATGAAGACAAACTTCCGAATCTGACCAATATACACTTCGTTCGATCGGTGCTTTGATAAGAGGTTTTATTTTACGACAGAGGTCCGCGAGAGTGTGCGCGGCACATAACTCAAGACGGGGGAGCGTCTTTGTCTTGAGCGGCGCTACTTTCGACTTTGCAGTCAACAATGAGACTTTACTACCTTCTGCAGATTTGCAACGGATATAGACGCAGGCTCCATAGGCTCTCATCGATGCGTCAGAGAAGGCATGAATTTTAATTGGTGACATTGGCTCACTCATCATAAATCTCGGCATTGAGATCTCTTCTAACTGTGACAAGGCAAGCTTAATTTTGTTCCATGCGGTTTCCAAGTGCAGTGGAATGGACTCATCCCAATCTAGCTTATTAAGCCAAAGTTCCTGTAACAGGATCTTTCCTTTAATAAGGATCGGGCTTAATAAGCCAAGGGGGTCGAAAAGCTTTGACGTCACCGAAAGAATATTCCGCTTAGTCGCCCTTTGACCCATGACTGACATATCAATTTCGAATTTAAATACATCATCTTTAGGAACCCAAACGATTCCTAATTTTTTGTCAGCTCTGAGTCCGAAAGTGTTATTGGCTTAACCTTGCTTTCGGATGCAGTAACTTCAGGTGAGTTTGAAAACCACTTGCTCAATTCAAACCCAGCGTTTTGAAGAACCTGAGTTACTTCAGACTTAATTGTCTTTAGCTCCTCCACGCAACCAGCACCCGTTAACATGTCGTCGACGTAAAAGTCAGACCCAATAACTTTAGCAGCTCGAGGGAATGTATTTTTCGCGGATTTACTCAACCTCTTCAAACACCTTATGGCCAGGAATGGGGCTGGTGCAGTGCCATAAGTAACGGTGTTGAGCTTGCACAATTTCAAGGACTCAGACGGGTCTTTTCTCCACACTATTAACTGGTAACGTCGATCTGCTTCATTTACCATCCTTTGACGATACATCTTTTTTATGTCGGCTACCAGAAAGTCGGCTAAGAAAAGTTGAGTAAAGCTCTTCCTGAATTGTTGGACCCACCATCAACAACTCATTTAAACACTTCTGTGTGCAGGACGCATCGAAAACGACTCGTAGTTTGGTCGTTGTACTTTGAGGCCGCAAGACACACTGGTGGGGTATGACGTAGTGTGGAGAAGCAAGAACGTCATTGCTTGCAGGGGACATATGGCCTAGGGATTCGTATTCTTCCATAAATTCCAAATACATTTTCTTTAAGTTCGGATCTCGAGATAATCTTCTCTCGAGCGACAGAAATCGGCGTTTGGCTATCTCGAATGAATTGCCCAAAACGCTTGGATCCTACTTAAATGGAAGTTTAACTTCAAATCGACCTGAAGGCAGTATTCTTGTAGTCTTCCGATAATGTTCCTCACATAGCTCTGGCGACAACATCTTTTTAGAAGATGGAACTTCTTCCAACTACCAGAATTTTTTCAAGTTTTTGTCTATTGACTCTAATATTTCCTTTTGGCAATTTAGATTAGAGACCGGCTGTGGAGGAGTTGAGGAATTTGCCAGATATTTTTCCGATACTATCCACCCAAGGAGAGTTTTTTTTAAGCATGGGATGGTTCGGACCTTGTTTTATTTGGCCAACGGACAACAGTTCAAAAAATGACTCAGCTCCAATTAGCATATCTATCCGTTGAGGTTTGTAAAAATATGGGTCTGCTAACGGCAAGTTCTTTGGTAGGGTCCAATCTTGTACGTTCACTGACAGGGTGATAGCCTGAAATGGTTTTCAAAACCCAAAAGTCGAACGGAAACTCGCTACCATGACTCTCGACTTCACCACGGTGTGTATCTTTTTCTTAACTTGTAAATTAGTTTGACCAATTCCAAGCAAGTTGATGCACGATTCCTCCCTACGGATCTGTAAGCGTTGAGCAAGATCTTCTGTAATAAAATTCATTTGTGACCCTGACTCATGTAATGTTCATGCCAATATGTGCTCACCATTTTTTGTTCGAACGCTTACGATCGACGTTGCTAACAAAACCCTTTCTACAGACGACGCATGCAAAGCATGTGAAGTAGAAGGGCCATCATTCGTTAACTCTGGAGGAGGATTTTGTGGTGGTGGTAATGCTAAGTTATTTTCGGTCACTGTAAATCGGTGCAGAAGTTTATGGTGCGATCTTGAACAGATTTGGCACCTGGTCGATTTACAATTCGCTACCGTGTAACCTTTTCGCAGACAATTCAAACATAGGAAGGCTGACTTAACAAACTCAAACCTTTGCATTACAGCAAGGCGAGCAAACAGACTGCACTGGGCCAAAAAATGGTTGTTAGCGTTACAATAACTGCAAGCTGGTTTGGCGTTGGTAGAAGAACAAGCCAACGAAGTTCTATTCAGTTGCTTGCTGAACCCAGTTCTTTCTTGTTTTGGTTTGCCAGTCTCTTCAGCGGACAGATGCTGGTATCTACGATTTAGTATTTTTTCGAAATCTGACCACAGCGGCAATTCCTCATAATCCAGTGACTTTTCCCATTTTTGCTTGGTCACTGGATCCACTCTACTCAAAACTAAATGAATAATCATTGAGTTTGCAATTTTAGTATCATCTCCTATAGATAATAGTGATCCATAAATTGATGACACAGTGTCGATGAGACCGCTCAACGACAACGCAGACGGCTTGAAAATTTTCGGAAGGCTGAACAGTTGACGTATTTGGTTCGCAAAGATGCTTTTTTTGGCGTAATTACTCTCGGTGACCTGGAATGCCTTGACAGTTCCTAAGGCTTCACCAGAGAGGCAAGAACTTAAATGATTAAATTTCTCGATAACTGGAATGTTCACATCTTTGTCAACTAATGTCTCGAAAAGACTTATGAAATTTTTGAAATCCGAATAATTTCCACTGAATTTTGGCAATGCCAAACTAGGAAGTCGAGCTCGAGTTGGGGCTGCAGAGCTTGGAGTAGCTGAACGGGAGTCTTCAGCTGAATTCAAGGCATTACATAAGGACATAATCCTTGCCTTGGTAGTTATTCCTAATTCTTCCAACTCGGCTCCGAAATCATCCATTTCATCTATTTGCTCGATCTGGTCTTGCAACTCATTTGCTTTAGAAATTGCCTCATCTAAAACCTGAAGCCTGCATTCTAGCTCGGTTTTGTTTAGAGAAAGTGATTCATCTTCCAAACGTTCCTCCAACCGGCGAATGCTTTTAACTTTGACATTTAATCTTTTTTTTAAGTCAATAAGAGTCGTGGAATTAAGTTTTTGTTTGGTACTTTCCATTATAACAATTTATTTTTTCCAATACACAAAAAACGAAAATAATGCAAATTTAAGATTTAATAATTTATTTAAATTTTTTGTTAAAGAAATTTAATTAATTTATTTAAATTTTAAATTAATTTTAAAATATTAATGTTAAAAATTTATTGAATTTAATTCAACAACAAGAAAATGCGAAAACGAAAATAATTAATTAATTTTATTTAAATATAATAAATAATTTATTAAATTTAACCAAAAACAAGAAAGGAAAGCTAACTTCGGGCGGAGCCGAAGTTGATATACCCTTGCAGTTCAGTCGCAGTCCGCTAGGTGGCGCCACCCATCTTATTTTATTAGATATGTAGCGGATCGTATATAGTCGGCCGATCCTTATGAAATTTGGCATATTGAATTATTTTTCCCAAAATAGAATGTGTACCAAATCCCATCTTTCTAACTTAAAAAACACCAAAGTTATGCCAATTTCGATCGTTCTATGACAGCTATAGGATATAGTCGGCCGATCCTTATGAAATTTCGTACACAAGATATTTTGGTCAAATATAACACGTGTGGAAAGTCCCAACCCTCTAACTTAAAAAACTCCAAAGTTATGGCATTTCCGATTAATCAGTTATATGGCAGCTATAGGATATAGTCGACCGATCCCGGCCGTTCCGACTTATATATTACCTGCAAAGGATGGAAGGGTGTGTGCAAAGTTTCAACTCGATAGCTCCAAAACTGAGAGACTAGTTTGCGTAGAAACCGACAGACAGACAGACGGACAGACGGACATGCTCATATCAACTCAGGAGGTGATCCTGATCAAGAATATATATACTTTATAGGGTCGGAGATGTCTCCTTCACTGCGTTGCACACTTTTGACCAAAATTATAATACCCTCTGCAAGGGTATAAAAAGCTAAATTGATTAATTAATAGATAACGAATTATTGATAGTCGAGGCACAGAGTATCCAAAAAAAATAGTTGGTCGCCAATGACACCGAAACCAATATGCACGACCAGGGGAGTTGTATTGTAGGGGAGCGCGTCACTTGGCGGACCGGTAAACTATAGGCGCTAAAAAGTGCATATACATACATACATACAGCAGCGGATAACGGTGGGAAACAAAAACGAAAATATTATCGCTGCGTATATATGTATGTATGTATGTATGTATACCAAATATATATGCACCTTTATTTTATCTGTAATAAATAAATAATTTTTGGCTGCACTTTAGTATTTATTTGGAAGATTTGTAAATTCGAGAACGAGGGGTAGGGGGCGACAGTGATTGCAAATAATATAAATATTTTCTTTTTAATTTTATCCGTGATTGCACAGTGATTGCAAATAATATAAATATTTTCTTTTTAATTTTATCCACAGGCAGTACATTTAGGTTAGCACATATATTTAAAATAAAATTTTTAGAACTTTTATATATGTTGTTATTTATTTTTGCTCTACTATTTATTCTACGTACGTATGCGCCAAGAATTGAAAGGAGGGTGCAATATTCCAGCACAAGACGGATTTTGATTTGTCTTATCTCAACTTTCAATTTTTTTCACAAATACCTGGGGTTCTGCTTTCGGATCCTTTAATCCTGCGGCCACTTTCCTTTGACAATCGATGCAGGTGCAGGGCATGGGGACGACAAATCCTTCCAGTAGCAGCTCGATTGGAGAAGTTTGTTTCGCGACGCGGAGAATTATTTAATTTTTATTTGTGAATTCACCACCACAACCGTCGCGAGCAACTCTTTTTTTTTTAGTATATGTATGTTATATATTGTTTATATATGTATTGTGTCACTGTCACTGTTTTTGTTGCTTTTTTATTTAATTATATTCACTACAGTCCACCCGGGGGCGCCAAAATGTTAATTGAGATTAGTTTATCTCGTCGCGAAAAACCGAAAGACTGTAGAGGGTGGCTGTAGAATTAAATTATTGCAAGAAAAACGAAAACGAAAAATGCGTGCACTCTTTTCAACGTTATAAATTCGATTATATATTCATATAAAAAAAAACGTAAGCCTAGCTTATCTAGTGCGGCGAAGCGGGGCGAATTCATAGGAGAGCGCAAGTGAGAGCTTTAGTTGCGCTCCGCCCTAAACTAACTTATACTAGACTTCATACATTCCACTTAATTATCTACATTAATTATAAAATATTTTTAAATGCTCACCCAAATATGGCACTGCACAAGCGCGTAGCGATACGGGTATAACTTTAATATTAAGACACAATATTAGTATTGAAAACTAAGTGTTTAAATTAAGGTTTCAAACCCGCGTTTGGCAAAAATAGAATTTATCGCAAGTGCAAAAAATAATCACGACCGTTCGCTATGAAGTGAAGGAAGAGAGTTATTGGGGTTTAATTGACAGAGCAGAATGCATGGATCTTTGGGACAACGAAGCCAATAACAATGACATATGTATGTAAGGATCAAATCATCATCGGCGGCGTAGGCAAACTGACAATCAGGCAAGATTGTGTGGTCCAAAGCCCGACCATCATATTATTGGGACGAGCGCAATTTAACTCATTAGGAACAATAAAGATGTCAGGAAGTTACGTTCACGAGTGGCCGTCACAGGAAAAGATAAAGACAACAGAAGGGCAGTTGGAGTCAACGTTGGATCAGCTAGACCGACTACATGAAGAGGTGCAGGGATTAAAAATATGGATGAAGCAGGAAAGACACCGCAGCAACCCATCACCAGAGGACGACAGTAACCCAAGGAGAAGAATGTTGACCAAGACCTACTACCCAATCAAGATGCATCAGCAGGTCACAAGATACAAGCATCAAACCCACTAGCCTATTAAGAAATTAACGATAAGCATAAACCAATATTCAACCTACTAACCCGGCACTAGTCGATGACACCGGAAGCAGAATCAGCATTATCAGCGGGAAGAAAGACCGACTGGTCGAAGCAAGCCAAAAACAGCCAGCTAAGCCGAAATGCGTGTGCAAGCAGTACATGAACAAACAATCTGAGTCAGCAGACTCAGAGGTGGGCGACCCTGGCATTAACACTAATTTTATAACGTCCATAACATTGACCTTTCTAGATATAATGATGTATAATTTAGCATCTTATATAGGAGTTGTTCTTCTGAAATAAAGATAGTTGCGAAATCAGAGTCAATCGTCTCGTTACTCAGTGTTGAAACTACGGCACTAAAAATTGTCCTACATCACGTGATCCTGTGTAAAACGATTCACAAGGTAGAATGTTCCACAACTATCTACTCCGCGTAGCTCCAGTGTTAACGGACCACAAGTAGAATCCGCGGCATACCAGTCTACTTCAAGTGTTGCTCCCGTGAAACGGACCACAAGTAGACCCCGCATCACCTCACTACTTCGCGTGTTGCTCCCGTGAAACGGACCACGAGTTGATCCCGCGGCATACCAATCTACTTCGAGTGTTGCTCCCGTGAAACGGACCACCAGTAGACCCCGCGCTACCCGATTACTCGGAGTGTTGTTTCCGTGAAACGGACCACGAGGAGACCCCGCGGCATACCAGTCTAGTTCGAGTGTTGCTCCCGTGAAACGGACCACCAGCTGGCCCCGCGTTACCAAACCTACTTCGAGTGTTGCTCCCGTGAAACGGACCACCATACCACCATACCACCGGTACTTGAGGAAAACCACCCCAGGACTTCAAGCGACCCACAGCAACTCCAGCCTGATCACAGCAAGCATCTGGCCAACCCGAGCAGTCCCTTGCAGAATCCAGTTAAATTTAGTCAAGACTATTTACGGTCTTTGACTACGACTCCGGGACCTACCGTTACTCCCGTGAGTTCAAGTTTGACGTAGTTGCCGCATAACGCTCTACGGACGAACACTAACCTTCGTCGCGAACGGCACGATCCTTGCGTTGTAGGCCTCCTGAATTGGCTGCACATCGCGCACGCTATCCAGTTGGCTACGGATGAGTAGCTCTTGACGTCCATACCGGAATTAAAGCTGCCCCATAACAGCTTCTACGTTGCTGGGATGGATGAGCAACGACTTCACTGTCTCGCGGGCGTCGCCTTTCAGGGCTTTCACTAGCCGCTGGTTGTTTTCCAGTTGTGTACACCGGTAGGCTGCCGTTGTCTCCGTGAACGCGCACAGGAATATGTTTTTTTTGCGCGGTTCCCACTTCATACGTACAGCCCACCTCCCGTCCAACCGACCGAGGGACGCTGCCGCGTAACGTACGGCTCGAATCGCGGGAATAGATCCGAGATAGATAAGCGAGGATTAGTAGAAAGATATCTCGAGGAAGAGTGTTGCACAGATAAGGCGGTTAATATAAGCGATTTAAGATTGTTAGTAGAGCAAAGTGACAAGATGTGGTAGAGACCATTGTAGTCCGAACATATTACCCTGAACGGATCGTGTTGGGCATATGTCGAACTACAATGGCTGAGGAGTAGAGGACGAAGGTTTCTGGTCCTTCTACTAGGAGTGTTAAAATTTAAGCGTGTTAGTAAATGCTGGCTGTCTATATTTCCATAAATAAGATTATATGGAAACATGACACCCAGCATCGTTCTACGATTTGTTTAGATGGTTGATTAGTAAAAGTCTACTATGATAAGAGGGGAGGTAAAGATTTACATCCCAATTAAGTCCCCTAAGAGCAAAAGTAAGGAAGTTTTTTTGTACAGATTCAATGTGATCTTGGTGTACTCCATATTGAGGACTCCAGACACACGATCCATACTCAAGAATCGGACGGACCAGTGACGCATAAATTGGCCATTCCTCTGGCTGACCCTCGAAATTGGGAAGATCAGGCAATCTACGTGGCGTCCATCCAGGTATGCTCACCGTCGCCACTTCATATGACAGGTGCGATGGTGCAGATACCTCTAAGTTGTGTGTCGGCTCCCGTAGCGGATGAACATAACCTAGCCCAGGCTGCGCCGTGGCGGTCACACAAAATGGCTGAGAATAGCCCACTGATGTTTTTGGTGGGTGTGTCCGTGTGACTGGTTGCCCGTTTGCACAATGGCCGCCGAGCATCGGCGCCAAATTTCCACTCAATTGTGGCGGCAAACTTGCAATTGTGCCGGCAACTGTAGCGATCACTCCAAGCTCCGTTTGCAGGTTGTCAATCATCTGCCTGGACAGGTTTCCACTAAAACTTTGCTGTTGCGCTGCTCCCTGGCGTGGCAGCATTCCACTCAAACATGACGGTGTATTCGCCGCACCGCTCACTCCAACGCCGCGTGCCCCGATTCCAACGGGATCCCTGGCGCCCTTGTCCTCCACTTGCCCTTGCCTTTTCCAGCTCCGACTCTAGACTCTAGACTCTCTGTCCCGTTGCTTCGGGCTGCAGGTTACTTGCCGCTTTCCTGGCGGCTGTTCCACTTTCCTTCGGAGTCTGTGGCCGCTGCCGATCACCAGCCACACTCGCAGAGCTTGCCGTGGTGCAAGTTGCTGTGGCCATGGCTTCCAGCCTGGGGCTCCGCCGGCGCGAATGTTTCGTGGGCATCATCTTGCAGAGTGCGAATAAAAGATAATTTCGCCGCTTGGACGATCACGGGGAATGCCTTAAAACAAAACACACTAGTGCTGGACAATAGTTGGAGTTCGGTTTGTGTTGTTGATGTTTTATTCGGGAAGAGTTACATTAATTACTTAGCTCTTACAACTACTTAGTCTTTAATCTACCGCAGTTTCTCTTCCCTCTTGTTGTGATGGCGCAAATCGGTCTAATTTCACCAAATTGTTTTCCTCTGTTTACCGTATTTAGTGGGACCGAAAACCCTGAACTTAAATACCAAAGCTAAGTTTAAACTTGACTAACTATCGATAACAATAACCTGTTCCGCGACACCATTTTTTAATTTTAGTTGGTACACATACATTTCAAAAATGATATGTACTAGAAACAATGATGGTCATCGCCATTACACGGTCTACATAATTCAATATATGGTAAAATTTAATAAGTTTCTTCTCTTAGGTGTACCGCGGAAACTGTGGGTGATAGAACCTATGTTTGTTCTGGACTTTGGTTCAGGTATGCAGGTAAAATTATGCGTGGAGGAAAAAAAAAGTTGGAAATTGTCGGCCTTTGAAATCACAGTGACAAAATAATTATTATTTTCTGAGCGAAAAAATCAAAATCAAAAAAATAATCATCATTATTATTCTCAGAGCAAAAAAATAAAAATTAATAAAAATCATTATTTTGTGAGCGAAAAAATAAAAAATAATCATTATTTGTGATTTTTATTTTTTTCGCTCAAAAATATCACTTAATTCATGATTGTGGGCTATGTATTTAATTTTTTAAGACATATACATATATACATATATCCATAGACCAGGTATGTACACTATGATTGTTGGCACCTAGCGCCAAGACCTACTACCCTATATGCACACTTTGTAATTTGATCCAATCAATATGCATCAGCATCAGATTTTCTCACCTATAAATAATAAGTAATAAGCATAAAACTATATCCAACCTATTAAACCAGCACTAGTAGACGGCGCCAGAAGCAGAATCAGCATATCAGCGGGAAGAATGACCGACTGACCGATGCAAGCAAAAACCAGCCAGCTAAGCCGAAATGCGTGTTCAAGCAGTACATGAACAAACAATCTGAGTCAGCAGGTGGGTGACCCAGGCATTAACATTAGTTTTAGCATGCCCATAACATTGACCTTTTAATTTAGCATCTTATATAAGAGTTGTTCTTCTGAAATAAAGATAGTTCCGAAATCAGAGTCAATCGTCTCGTTACTCAGTGTCTGAACCACGGCACTTAAAATCAACCTACTTCGAGTGATCCTGTGTAAAACGGTTCACAAGTAGGACTCTCTGAAAGCTTTCCACTTCGCGTGGCTCCTGTGTAAACGGACCACCAGTAGAACTTTCATCATCGAATCTACGTTGAGTGGCTCCTGTGTAAACGGACCACAAGTAGAATCCGCGGTATACCAGTCTACTTCAAGTGTTGCTCCCGTGAAACGGACCACAAGTAGACCCCGCATTACCTAACTACTTCGAGTGTTGCTCCCGTGAAACGGACCACGAGGAGATCCCGCGCCATACCAGTCTATTTCGAGTGTTGCTCCTGTGAAACGGACCACCGGTAGACCCCGCGTTATCTGACCTACTTTGAGTGTTGCTCCCGTGAAACGGACCGCCAGTAGGACCGGCCGATAAGGAATCAGCCGAACCACCACACCACCGGTGCTCGAGGAAAACCACCCCAGGACTTCAAGCACATCAACTCCAGCCTGATCACAGCAAGCGTCTGGTCAACCCGAGCAGTCCCTTGCAGAACCCTTGCAGAGTCAGAAAAAAACAGAAAATAAGCAATCCTTTTAAGTATCATTTCAATATTTAAAAAAATTGGTCGACATGCAATATACAAACAACAATTCGCCGGAAACAAAACATAAAGACGTGTATGATACGGAAGTGGATGCGATAACAAAGACAAAAACACAAAAAAGTTAAGTTTTCGGTGCAGATGGGACAAGCGTAAGTCAAAATGCGTGTATTGATTTAGTCACAGAGGAGCAGTTCTCGATGCGAAAGGATTCAAACCAGTGACTACTCCAATCTTTCAGTGTTTCAAATATTTCAGCTGTAGCATCAAGTAACATAATGGTGTTTGTAGAAGAAAAATTATGCTCCATGAAAGCTATATGATATGATGGCTTATCTAAAAAACAGAATTTTTTCATTAAAAGTGTCCAATACATCGCAAAATCGGCATTTACTTATTCAATTTCACGAATATAAATTTCGATAATGACTCGCTTGTATTGCACCTTTGGGCAGTCAACAACAACTTTAATGCCGAAAACGACCTTTTCACGCTCACTTGGGTAGCTGGTGCAGAGTGAACCACCATGGCTAATCGGTATAAATATGGAACTTGGAATTGCTGCTCTTTACAGTATTTAATTAAAGCAGTTGGCTGTGGGTTTCTGCTTTCTTCAGATCTACATCAACTGGCTTTAGGTCTTAGCGTCTTCAGAAACAACCTCAATATGCACACTCTTCGTTGGTCATCGCATCCACTTCCGTATCAACCACGTCTTTATGTTTAGATTGCATGTGACGTCTTAAATTGCACAAATAATTTCTGCCGAATTGTTGCTTGCATATGTTGCAAGTCGACAAATTATTTCAATATTGAAAACTAAAAAAATTCCGGGCAAAATTTATTCTCTTGCGTCCCATTTTGAATCTCGACACAAATGATCGCCAATGAATAAATGTGTTAAACACTAATGCAATGGCTACTACGCACTCCTTCCCAAATTATTGCTTTATTTCTTATTTTTTATAATTTTGCTTTATGCTTTATGAAATCCTTATCGACGTGCTATATACAGGCCATACTACTACGCTTCAAAACACACAAATATGTATTCACGGCGGACATAAAAAAGTATATGTATGTTATATATTGTTTATATATGTATTGTGTCACTGTCACTGTTTTTGTTGCTTTTTTATTTAATTATATTCACTACAGTCCACCCGGGGGCGCCAAAATGTTAATTGAGATTAGTTTATCTCGTCGCGAAAAACCGAAAGACTGTAGAGGGTGGCTGTAGAATTAAATTATGGCAAGAAAAACGAAAACGAAAAATGCGTGCACTCTTTTCAACGTTATAAATTCGATTATATATTCATATAAAAAAAAACGTAAGCCTAGCTTATCTAGTGCGGCGAAGCGGGGCGAATTCATAGGAGAGCGCAAGTGAGAGCTTTAGTTGCGCTCCGCCCTAAACTAACTTATACTAGACTTCATACATTCCACTTAATTATCTACATTAATTATACAATATTATTAAATGCTCACCCAAATATGGCACTGCACAAGCGCGTAGCGATACGGGTATAACTTTAATATTAAGACACAATATTAGTATTGAAAACTAAGTGTTTAAATTAAGGTTTCAAACCCGCGTTTGGCAAAAATAGAATTTATCGCAAGTGCAAAAAATAATCACGACCGTTCGCTATGAAGTGAAGGAAGAGAGTTATTGGGTTCAATTGACAGAGCAGAATGCATGGATCTTTGGGACCACGAAGCCAATAACAATGATATATGTATGTAAGGATCAAATCATCATCGGCGGCGTAGGCAAACTGACAATCAGGCAAGATTGTGTGGTCCAAAGCCCGACCATCATATTATTGGGACGAGCGCAATTTAACTCATCAGGAACAATAAAGATGTCAGGAAGTTACGTTCACGAGTGGCCGTCACAGGAAAAGATAAAGACAACAGAAGGGCAGTTGGAGTCAACGTTGGATCAGCTAGACCGACTACATGAAGAGGTGAAGGGATTAAAAATATGGATGAAGCAGGAAAGACACCGCAGCAACCCATCACCAGAGGACGACATTAACCCAAGGAGAAGAATGTTGACCAAGACCTACTACCCAATCAAGATGCATCAGCAGGTCACAAGATACAAGCATCAGACCCACTAATGTTGGCACCTAGTACCAAGACCTACTACTCAATCAAGATGCATCAGCAGGTCACAATATCCAAGCATCAAACCCACTAGCCTATTAAGAAATTAACGGTAAGCATAAACCAATATTCAACCTACTAACCCGGCACTAGTCGATGACACCGGAAGCAGAATCAGCATTATCAGCGGGAAGAAAGACCGACTGGTCGAAGCAAGCCAAAAACAGCCAGCTAAGCCGAAATGCGTGTGCAAGCAGTACATGAACAAACAATCTGAGTCAGCAGACTCAGAGGTGGGCGACCCTGGCATTAACACTAATTTTATAACGTCCATAACATTGACCTTTCTAGATATAATGATGTACAATTTAGCATCTTATATAGGAGTTGTTCTTCTGAAATAAAGATAGTTGCGAAATCAGAGTCAATCGTCTCGTTACTCAGTGTTGAAACTACGGCACTAAAAATTGTCCTACATCACGTGATCCTGTGTAAAACGATTCACAAGGTAGAATGTTCCACAACTATCTACTCCGCGTAGCTCCAGTGTTAACGGACCACAAGTAGAATCCGCGGCATACCAGTCTACTTCAAGTGTTGCTCCCGTGAAACGGACCACAAGTAGACCCCGCATCACCTCACTACTTCGCGTGTTGCTCCCGTGAAACGGACCACGAGTTGATCCCGCGGCATACCAATCTACTTCGAGTGTTGCTCCCGTGAAACGGACCACCAGTAGACCCCGCGCTACCCGATTACTCGGAGTGTTGTTTCCGTGAAACGGACCATGAGGAGACCCCGCGGCATACCAGTCTAGTTCGAGTGTTGCTCCCGTGAAACGGACCACCATACCACCGGTACTTGAGGAAAACCACCCCAGGACTTCAAGCGACCCACAGCAACTCCAGCCTGATCACAGCAAGCATCTGGCCAACCCGAGCAGTCCCTTGCAGAAGCATTAGTTTTAGCATGCCCATAACATTGACCTTTTAATTTAGCATCTTATATAAGAGTTGTTCTTCTGAAATAAAGATAGTTCCGAAATCAGAGTCAATCGTCCCGTTACTCAGTGTCTGAACCACGGCACTTAAAATCAACCTACTTAGAGTGATCCTGTGTAAAACGGTTCACAAGTAGGACTCTCTGAAAGCTTTCTACTTCGCGTGGCTCCAGTGTAAACGGACCACCAGTAGAACTTTCATCATCGAATCTACGTTGAGTGGCTCCTGTGTAAACGGACCACAAGTAGAATCCGCGGTATACCAGTCTACTTCAAGTGTTGCTCCCGTGAAACGGACCACAAGTAGACCCCGCATTACCTAACTACTTCGAGTGTTGCTCCCGTGAAACGGACCACGAGGAGATCCCGCGCCATACCAGTCTATTTCGAGTGTTGCTCCTGTGAAACGGACCACCGGTAGACCCCGCGTTATCTAACCTACTTTGAGTGTTGCTCCCGTGAAACTGACCGCCAGTAGGACCGGCCGATAAGGAATCAGCCGAACCACCACACCACCGGTGCTCGAGGAAAACCACCCCAGGACTTCAAGCACATCAACTCCAGCCTGATCACAGCAAGCGTCTGGTCAACCCGAGCAGTCCCTTGCAGAACCCAGGTAAATTTAGTCAGACTTTTAGTCAGAAAAAAACAGAAAATAAGCAATCCTTTTAAGTATCATTTCAATATTTAAAAAAATTGGTCGACATGCAATATACAAGCAACAATTCGCCGGAAACAAAACATAAAGACGTGTATGATACGGAAGAGGATGCGATAACAAAGACAAAAACACAAAAAAGTTAAGTTTTCGGTGCAGATGGGACAAGCGTAAGTCAAAATGCGTGTATTGATTTAGTCACAGAGGAGCAGTTCTCGATGCGAAAGGATTCAAACCAGTGACTACTCCAATCTTTCAGTGTTTCAAATATTTCAGCTGTAGCATCAAGTAACATAATGGTGTTTGTAGAAGAAAAATTATGCTCCATGAAAGCTATATGATATGATGGCTTATCTAAAAAACAGAATTTTTTCATTAAAAGTGTCCAATACATCGCAAAATCGGCATTTACTTATTCAATTTCACGAATATAAATTTCGATAATGACTCGCTTGTATTGCACCTTTGGGCAGTCAACAACAACTTTAATGCCGAAAACGACCTTTTCACGCTCACTTGGGTAGCTGGTGCAGAGTGAACCACCATGGCTAATCGGTATAAATATGGAACTTGGAATTGCTGCTCTTTACAGTATTTAATTAAAGCAGTTGGCTGTGGGTTTCTGCTTTCTTCAGATCTACATCAACTGGCTTTAGGTTGTAGCGTCTTCAGAAACAACCTCAATATGCACACTCTTCGTTGGTCATCGCATCCACTTCCGTATCAACCACGTCTTTATGTTTAGATTGCATGTGACGTCTTAAATTGCACAAATAATTTCTGCCGAATTGTTGCTTGCATATGTTGCAAGTCGACAAATTATTTCAATATTGAAAACTAAAAAAATTCCGGGCAAAATTTATTCTCTTGCGTCCCATTTTGAATCTCGACACAAATGATCGCCAATGAATAAATGTGTTAAACACTAATGCAATGGCTACTACGCACTCCTTCCCAAATTATTGCTTTATTTCTTATTTTTTATAATTTTGCTTTATGCTTTATGCCAAATATCAAACGGAAAATCCTTTCCGACGTGCTATATACAGGCCATACTACTACGCTTCAAAACACACAAATATGTATTCACGGCGGACATAAAAAAGTTTTACCTTCAAGTATGGGACAATTCAGATAATAAGTTCCATCAAG
This sequence comes from Drosophila pandora, assembly GCA_021223865.1. NCBI lineage: Eukaryota > Metazoa > Arthropoda > Insecta > Diptera > Drosophilidae > Drosophila > Drosophila pandora. Next base: position 430,491 of record JAJJHT010010590.1, read on the forward strand.
TCATAGTTTGGAGAAACAATCCATCTGAGGATCTGAAAAACCGTCACGTGTGAAACCAAAACAGCTCCATTTTTGGACATCCGATCACAGGACAAATACCCGTTAGGGTCTGCGGCGCTTAAAAACGACTTCTATGTAGATGATTGCTTGACGGGTGCTGACTCAGTGGCAGAAATAGTTCAAATCCAAAGTGAACTGAACAAAATACTACTACCACACGGTTTCCAATTATGAAAGTGGTTTTCCAATAATGCAGAACTACTGCAAGCAATACCCAAGGAGGATTCCGTGAGCGAGGTAAAACTGGGTGAGCCTTGGACCATTACAGTGTTAAAACCCTCGGGGTCATATTGATGCCCAATAAAAACCAACTTTGCGGACGAATGCAACAAAGCGAAGCATTGATTATAACGAAGCTAGTGGTTTGCTCTGAGCTTTCACAAATCTTCGACCCAATAGGTTTATTTGCGCCAGTTGTCGTAAAGGCGATATTTATGCAACACCTCTGGTAATTGAACATTTTTGGGATGATGAACTGCCCATAGAACTTCATTCAGATTGGAAAAACTATCGTTCTGATCTGCAAACCCTAAATAAATTGCAAACTCCAAGACACATATCAGTCTTTCGTCTGACTTTGCCGTATCCCGACGTGTTTTTGCGATTGCTCTCATCTTATTACCTACATATATCTACATATATCTTTTATACGAGACTCCTCTTTTCGCGTATTATTGTCGGAGATGATTGACTTACATAGTTCATTGTCCACACACTTCTTAAAAATAATATTATTCTTCAATATTACTTCTGCCGTGCTCTGCGAATATTCATATATATATATTCCTGAGTCTATTCTCCGATCGAGTAATCCCGTTATATCATTGTTACTCTGAAGCGGTTATTCGTCACATTCGTATCTCTTTTGTTACGTATTCTCTTCGACGTGCCTGATTCGAAAGTGCCTCTCTACCACTGAACTCTTTGAACTCTACCATTGAACTCTTCTCGCTCTCACTACAGTGGACAAATCTCAGTCAATAATGAGTCTAATTTGCACTGCTAAGAAATGCGAGTTTGGAGGATCCATCACTGGAGTCTCGTATCTGTCCTGCTGGCTTTGCAACAACTGCTCACATATTAAATGTGCTGGTGGTGGGCACAATGGACGGATAAGCGATCTCATCACTAAGTATATTGGCCTGACATGGTCTTGTATTGCCTGTAGAGAGATTGAGTCTGAGATGCGGACCTTCATGAAGCAGACGAGAAACGGTTTTCTTGATGTCCGTAAGCAGTTTTCTGCACTTAATGAGCAATTCCTTACACTTGAGACCCAATTTCTTGGTCTCAAGTTACTAAGTGAATCTCCAAGGAGAAAAATTTCCGAACAATAACCCGATGCCGGTCAATCTTTGGGCACTCCTACTTCTCATGCGATTCATTCGGATAAATTCTTAACTCCTAATACTTCATCGCCTCCTGTTGTTCCTGTGGAAGTGATCCATTCACCAAGTCTGCCAATGGAATCGTCAATGAGTCTTGTTCCACCTATTGTCCTGGATCCTCCATCGTTGGAAAACCACCAGGTTCCTGTGGCTCCGTCACCTAGGCCTCTCACTGGTGTGGCGCCTGAGTTAAAATCCTCTGGGCTTTCGCTGAGAGCTGTTGCACCTCGTAAAGCTTTATTTTTATCCCGCCTCATGCCGGATGCCACTGTGGATGATGTCCGGAGTCACCTCTTAAAACATCTTAAGGTAGCTCCTAATGATTTAGCGGTCTTTAAGTTTAATTTTAAACATAAGCTTAGCATATCCTCTTTCTAAATTGTAATTCCTGAATCCTACTTTGAAAAAGCACTTGATCCGTCAGCCTGGCCCGAGCACAGTATTATTCATGAATTTCTAGTCAAAGACCCTCTGAATCACAACTCTGCCGATTCAGCCCAAAAAAACTGAGTAATAATGTTTTTTCTTGCTGCTACCAAAACGTTCGAAGTATTCTGGGTAAACTGAGCCAATTTTTTACTAAGAGTGCTTCTTTTGAATTTGATGCTATTGCACTTACTGAAACCTGGCTTAATTCCTCTGTCTCTGATCATGAAATTTTTGTTCCAAACTACGCTGTGTTTCGATTGGATCGGCCATCTTTCGGTGGTGGTGTCCTCATTGCTGTTAGTATTAAATACTCAGCTGAACTAATCACTTTCCCGAATCAGTTTGAAATCGAGTTTATCGCAGTAAAAATAACTGTTGGTCCGTCTCATATTTTCATAACCTGTTCTTATATACCTCCATCGGTTGATGATACGCTATACTTTCATCACCTTAATGCTATCAAGTTCGTTTTATCATTAGTCAATGACTCTGATTTTGTCCTAATCATGGGTGATTTCAACCTTCCCCAAATCTCCTGGATCCCGTGTGAAGATGACAATTTCTTGCATTCTAGTTGCCATAACGACTTCATTGATGAATTAATTGAAATTGCTCTTTCCCAAATTAATCCCGTCCTTAACACACTTAGCCGGTCCCTAGACCTTATTTTCTGTAATAGAATATCCTCTGTCACTGTAAATCGGTCTTCACCACTATCGCTTCCTGAAGACGTACACCATCCCACACTATTGGTTTCGGTGTTAATTGATGTCCCTAATATTCAAAACTATGAGGCTCAGTATCGTTCTAAATGTTTCCGAAAAACGGATTACAACGCTCTTCGCAATCATTTAGCTGGAATTGACTGGGAATATCTTTCATCTTTTAACTGTATTGATGCTGCTACTGATTCTTTTTATGAGGTAATCCACAACGCGTTGGACAAATTTGTTCCAGTACTTTCATCGTCTTCATCAACGAAACCGCCATGGTTTAACAAACACCTTTCTCGTCTTAAGAACAGGAAATCTAGAGCTTACAAAATGTTTCTTAAGTCTGGATCTTTGTTTCATCAGACAAACTTTCTTTACATTCGTAACCAGTTTATTCTTCTTAATAATCAACTTTTTAAGCGTTACATCGTAAATTGTTAGGCTAACTTCCGAAATGATCCGAGCTCCTTTTATTCGTTTGTCAATATGAAACGTAAATCCAGTCTTTTTCCTCCTTCCCTATCTTAGAAAAATATTTCAGATTCTTCAGATCATGGTATTGCAAATCTCTTTGCATCATTCTGTCAATCAACTTATTCGTCCGATTCATATAATTTAAATTCTACATACCCTTATAATATTCCGTATATAAACAATATCTACTTGTCTAAATTTAATCATCTTGATGTTTTTAATGCTCTTTCAACCTTGGATATCTCTTTTTCTGCTGGTCCTGATAACGTCCCGAGCTGTATTCTTAGGTACTGCTCCGATATCCTATGCTATCCTCTTACTACCCTTTTCAATTTATCTTTGGACCTTTCATGCCTTCCCAAGAGATGGAATGAATCTTTTATTATTACACTTCATAAGAAAGGTTCTAAAATACTTATTGATAACTACCGTGGTATTGCTAAACTTTCTGCTATTCCCAAGCTGCTGGAGAAAATGGTTACATTGCAACTGCAACATCATTGCAAAAGCATAATTTCCTCCACCCAGCATGGTTTTGTCAAAAATCGTTCTACAACAACCATTCTGCTAGAATTCACTTCGATTGTCCATAAGGGTTTTCTCAAACGAATGCAAACCGATGAAGTTTACATCGATTTTAGCAAAGCTTTCGATTCTGTTAATCACCATCTCCTTCTCCAGAAACTTTATCTTATGGGTTTCCCTCCTAATATCATAAAGTGGATGACTTCATATCTATCTAATCGTACGCAGCGGGTTTTGTTTAAGAACATCACATCTCAAGTTATAAAAGTAACATCTGGTGTTCCGCAAGGCAGTCACTTAGGACCTCTTCTGTTTATCCTCTTTGTTAACGACTTGCCTAGTGTCGTGAGCTATGCTACTACACTTATGTATGCTGATGATGTGAAGCTCTGTTTTTCTTACTCTGACCACTTTCTTCATAGACATTAACAGTTTGACCTTGACGAAGTATTCTTGTGGTGCTCTAACAATCTCCTCTCACTAAACTGCCCAAAATGCAAGGTTATGACGTTTAACCGTAGCACGCCTCATGTCATCTCGTACTCACTTGGGAATCACAGATCGTGTTTCCTTAATGAATGATCTTGGAGTTCTTTTCGATCACAAGCTGTCGTTTAATGAACATATTTCTCTAACAGTTAATAAAGCCAGAGGAGTACTTGCATTTATCAAGCGCTGGTCAAAAGAATTTGATGATCCCTTTACCACTAAAACGTTGTATATCTCTTTGGTTCGTCCGATCCTTGAATACTGTTCATGCGTTTGAAGTCCGCAGTATATGGTTCATCAAAGAAGTATTGAATCAGAGCAAAAGCAGTTTCTTTTATTTGCCTTAAAATATTAAAACTGGGACTCAGATGGTCTTCTTCTACCATATCGTTGTCGGCTAAAGTTATTAGACCTGCCACCATTGCAAGTACGTCGTACTTGTGCTGGGGCCATGCTTTTTCATAAACTCATTCTTGGTCAAGTTGACTCTAACCTTTTACTTGAAAAAATAAAATTTTCTTTTCCAAATAGGTCAACCAGGTCCTTCCGACCCCTTTGGTTACCAATTTGTAGATCAAATTTTGCGGACCATGATCCTTTTCGTGTTATCTGTAAAAATTATAATCTATTGTCCCATTTATTTTCCCCTGAATTATCCCTTGATGTAATAAAATCTAAATTGTTTGTTTTTCTTTTAGAATAATTTTCCTAATTCTTAATTATAATTAATTAATTTTAAAATTGTATATATAAATAACAGATAATTGTTACTTCAATAAAAAAAAAAATATAAAATATATTTGAAGGAAAGGTTCCACTCACGCAAGAACTACACATATTTGTGGACTCCTCAGAAAAGGCCTAAGCGCAGCAATATATAAAAATAAAAATGAGGAAGCCTCGGTGAGACTGCTGTGTTCCACGGAGGAGCTCGAAACCACAATTTTTTAAACTAATGCTAAGGACATCATAGTTTAACATTGCAATACAAGAGAAATAGACTTCAAATTCATTCCATCACGAGCATAATCATACGGTGGCCTTTGAGAAGCGGCGGTGAAGTCCACAAAACGGCTGCTTGTATTATTTACAGCCACGTCGTCTTTGACGTTTGAAAAACTGAACACGGTGGTCGTTGAAGTCGAGTCGATCCTCAATTCACGCCCCATCACTCCCATGTAATCCGACTCCATTGAAAAATCAGCTTTAACGCCAGGACACTTCCTTATTGGAGCAGCATTAAGTACTCCTCCAACATTATCCCGTGGGGCAAATATGGGAACTGGTCCTTATAAAGAACTCCAATGTGCCCGTAATGAGTTGGCCTTTGAGAAGAGTTCTTAAAACGTATCCTGGTCCGGACAACCTCGTTCGGGTAGTGGACATCAAAATGTCATCTGGAGTTTTGAAGAGACCCGTGACTAGGCTGATTCCAGAAGAAATCATCAACAAACGCCCATTTTACGACACTCTCAAGGCCGAACAATCTGTAGAACGCAAACGGGGAAGCCTCACATCAATACCTGAACTTCTAGCACTTATGTTGCTATTTCCACTATCCATGGCAACGGAAATTAAAGTACCGGAGCTCAGAAACAAGCCAGGAATATTCTACGAACATCTGGGAACAACGTGAATGGTAATATCGGAATGAACAATAACACAGTGTTCCAAAAAAAACAAAAGTGAATGAACTTTTGAAGTGACATAGTAGGAATTGTTTATTGGTTCGAGTATATCACAAAACCATGTTTAAAATATTTGTAACACCCTCAAAATCTTGATTTATGGTTAAAAAACCGTTTTTCGGGACTTTTTTGCGATTAAAAATTCCTAAACGCCTTTTTTCAACCGATTTCAAAATTTTCGGTGTTTTTCAATAGTTAAATTTTTTAGCTTTTGAAAAAAAAATATATCTTCGATTATGTTGGAAAAAAAGGACAAAATTGTTACACCTGAAACTGAAGTTTTCGACTTTTATTCGTGTTTTTCGGACTTTGATGCCAGTTTTTCGGTACGACTTACACAAATTCATGCCACATATCAATGTTTTCTAATTAATTCTGAATAAAACAAGACAAATTTAACAAAAAAATTTGAAAAATTGGTGAAGTTACAACGCTTTTCCCAAAAAAAGTCAACTCAACCTATCGAGCGCTCCGGAGTAACAATGTGTATAAGAATAAGAATATATTGCTTTCTTCTGACAAAAATTCTGTCAATTATGCTACATATTAATATTGTCTCGTTAATACTGAATAAAACGAGACAAATTTCATTAAAAAGTAATAAAAATTGTTGAAGTTATAACGCTTTTCCCAAAAAAATTCAATAAAATCATGCGAGCACTTGAACATAAGAAGAAGAGCATATTCCTGTCTTATACACACAGATACTCCGGAGCGTACGCAAGGTTGAGTTGACTATTTTTGAGAAAAGCGTTGTAATTTCACCAATTTTAAAAATTTTTTGATGAAATTTGTCTCGTTTTGTTCAGAATTAATGAGACAACATTGACATGTGGCAAAAATGAAAAAATTTTTGTAAGTTGTACCGAAAAACTGGCATCAAAGTCCAAAAAACACGAATAAAAGTCGAAAACTTCAGTTTCAGGTGTAAAAATGTTGTCCTTTTTTTTCAACAAAATCGAAGATATATTTTTTTTTACAAAAGCTACAACATTTAACTATTGAAAAACACCGAAAATTTTGAAATCGGATGAAAAAAATGCGTTCTGGAATTTTTAAGCGCATAAAAGTCCCGAAAACGGTTTTTTAACCATAAATCAAGATTTTGAGGGTGTTACAAATATTTCAAACATGGTTTTGTGATATACTCGACCCAATAAACAATTCCTACTATGTCACTTCAAAAGTTCAGAATCACTGTTACACTGTGTAATAGTATATTTCGACTTGGATACATACTGAAATGATATGAAGGTACTTTCAGTTGGGTTAACAGAACTCTCACACAAGTGCCAGGAATTGACAAACGTAGCAGCATGCAGTTTTATTCTGAACCATTTTTAAAATCTGTATGCAGAGCTTGAGAAAGAAAACAATCCATTGCATCACTCTTGGTAACGCAGATCACCGTTCAATATTGTTGTCCATAGCCAATTAATTATTGGATTAATAGCCATAGACATTATTCTGTGTACTCAATTCCACGTACGCAAAGGGCTCAAAGGTTAAGGGTAATGAAGACTTGCTCCTACAGTTGCTTCAGAACTAAACGTTCATTGTTGACTTCACCATCAATTTGGTGCGATAATGAAGTTTGGCTATCAACAATCGCCTAAGAGCTTTGGAACCACAGATGACCCTCATAAATAAGCAACGAGGACAGTACAAAGGCGCGCATTTGGAGCAAGCAGTTGTGATCCTCATAACACAAATAAATCTACTTGCAATGGTTTATGCGGATGCAATGAGATAACCAATTCTGTGCACTCCAGCACGGTATGGTTAAAATCTCATCAATCTAACCAATGGATCCTCGCTACCAAGAACTCAATGGAACTTCCGGATATCCCAATGGATACTGGATACTGATTTGCTTTCTCATCCTGCGAAACGGTCTATTTGGACTCAAAAGGTACTTCAAGAAGATCAACTCCGGAACCTACCTCAAGACAGTTTACTTTAGTGCTGGATGACGGTTCATTGGCCGGGAGAATGTATAGACATAATAATTTAACTTTAAATCACAAAAAAAACACATGTTTACACAACAAAAACAGAGATACAAAAATACATAAAAAAGAAAATATTAGGTCATAGCCTATATAAAGAACGATGACTTGAAGACCCAAACACTACACCAACAACAAGCTGACACGGCAGCAAGAACTGCTGACATGCGGTCGACAAAATATTGAAAGACGATCCATACTTTTGAATGGTTAATGTATCATTTTACGTTTTGTGTTTGAACAACTGCCGGCAAGCAGTGGAGAAGTTCAGTGGAGTGGGTTCTTCTGGTCTGCAGCAGGACCGCAATCTTTTTGTCTCCGATCGGTGTATATCCTCATTCCTAACGGAAGAACAACCCTCGTCGCGCTACCAATGTATGGCTCCTGTAGCAGTGTAAACAGACATCCGGACTCCCTTAGCCGGACTGCTAAGGATCTCGATAGTCGCAGTTCGGGCTCAACCACAGATTGCAAGAATGAACCTAAACATTAGTGTTTAGAGTTCACCTTAGTTATAGCAGAATCTGCAATTCCGGCAGTCCACCGGATTGGGGCAGCCACTCGCACTGTGGACTTTTCGCAATACCTGCAGATATTCTCCTTTTGCGTGCACTCTGCCACCTTGTGGTTGAAGCCAACACCCCTATGGCACGCGTACGTCCTTACTAGGGCCCTGCACTGGTAGGAGAACCACTTTTCGTAAGTCCTTCCACTTTCCAGCGTCCAAGGTTTGGTGTTCAGTGGACTGCTTTACGGAATTCAGTTCACAGAGGTTGTTGGCACAAAATTCCGCCATTAACTTCTCCGGGGTGATCTTATTGGTGACATCTTGAACGACCAGTTTGGGCCTTTGCTCAGCGTTCGGCTTGACCTCGAGGTCAATGTCGCCGAACTTTGAAGGTGGTGCGGATAATGGCACCGCCATCATAATGGCACCGCCATTAGATAGATGAAGGCTTTCTGTAGTAGCGACAAAGGATTAAAAGCAGCTAATTTAAAAAACTAAGTTCACCTGAAATTGGTGAGTGCTGGATAAGCACTTTTTCTGCGACCAAAGATAGTTAGAAAAATCTCTCATTTTCAAAAGTTCAAAGCCAGAAGTTTTTCAAAACCCCAAGCAATGCTGGTCCACCATGGCCAAATATTCTCGAATCCTTTCGAACAACATCACACCATAGCCACCCGACTATTCTTGACCATCATGGCTCTGGTGCAAGAATTTATGCAAAAACCTTATGAAACCCCCTCTGCTCGGACAAAGAAACCACGTCCCAAAGCGTCTAGGCCTAGAAAAATTCTGTCCAAATCGGCTTATTTGTGGCTACAACACAACACGCTACAACATGCGTCACGTAAACGCAGAGATGCCTAACTTTGGAGAGCATGGATTTGCCGACGACGTCATATGCATCAAGACCTGCTGCATTTTGATGGCACCTCTCCAGCTGTTATCTAAGGTTAACTCTGGAGTTCTATTGCTCTGCCGAGCGCTTCTCAATTCTGGCTCGCTGGTATTCTTAGCCACTTCTGGATTGGCGAACCAGCTACGGCTGAAGTTAACATCTCCGTATCTGTAACCGGTATAGGTGACGCGGAAGGCTTTTACAGATGGGTTTTCTGAGCAAGTTTGTTAGTAATCGCAATGCTCGGACTACGCGGCTCAATAAACTATGTTTGAGGCTACAATCAAACATCACTCATCTTAAGCCAAATTTCGCGTTAGACGTCAGCTTTTGGAAAATTTCCGTCTATTTAGAGCAAGCGGATCATTAATACCACCAGCCTCAGCGAGTTGATATTTTACGAGCTGCTTTGTGGGGGGTGAATTCATCTATCTCCTGGTTTGGCCTTAATGCAGAAAACTCGTCTCGGATGCATTGTTTGTGGACGTGGATGAAGTTATAATGGTAAGGTCCTAATAGCAGCAGAACGGTCGTGACTAGTTAGCCCCCAAGGTACTTTAGATGAGCGGCTCGATGAATTTCTGCGCAAGTTCTTGGAAGTGGAGAGCTACACCGATTCGATTGAAGGCGTCAAAGGAAGAACTGGAGCTTTGTCACTTTGCTCAGAACTTCGAGCGGTATTCAGTCAGGTTGCCAATTAAACATAGCTCCGGTGTACTGGGCGACTCATACTCACAGGTTCTACGTCGTTTCCAGTCGTTGGAGAGAAAACTGTCTCATCAGCCCGAACTGTGCGCTTAGTATTCGGCCTTTATATAGGAGTATCTTAACATAGGTCATATGTCCTTGTTTTCGCCGGAGTTGTATCGAGATTGCAAATACTTTCTGCCATATCACTGTGTGCTAAAGAAGGACAGCACCACTACTAAACTTTCGGTGGTGTTTGATGGGTCCGCTGTTACCATCTCAGGTTATTCTTTGAACGACGTCTTAATTGCTGCTTCTGTCATCTAACCGAAGTTGTTTCACATGCTGCTAAGGTTTCGTTCGCATCCGGTTGGGTGATGGCTTCGTCCGAAAGCTACTTGCAGTGCATTTCGTGGCGAGATTATCCTTTGGATGAGCTGCAAAATTATAAATTGGATACTGTTACATATGGAACAAAGCCGGCTTCTTATCGATCTGTGCGATCGATTCTGTGCGATCAATTAGCAAAGGGCGAGGTTGAAGATTCAGTGGCATAGGAAATCTTACTTCGAGATTTTTCAAAGCATTCAGAGCTTCAGTCACATCCAATATGCTCCTACACGTTTTAGCAGATGGCGCTTACATCTGGCGCTCTCGTGGAGATTCATGGCTTCTGTGAAGCCAGCATTGAAGACTACGGATCGTGTGTCTATGGAGTTTCCAGGTCGCTAGGGGCTATGGGACGACTCCTATGTACGAAGAGTCGTGTATAGCCTCTTAAGTCGTTAACTACGCCGAAGTTAGAGCTGGCTAAAACTGAGTTGTTGGCGAAAATTATGGCAAAGGTTTTTGGTGCAACATTTTCGTCGCCAACCACGTGTGAACTATCTAAAATCTGACTCATTCCGTGATCTTATCTCGTAGAGCCCTTCCTACTGGGTTGATCGCACAAAAGGCACAGGAGGACTGCTCTTTAATTTCGATGGGAAAATCTCCATATACGTTTCACGTGGCGTAATGCAAATACGCTAATTTAATTCCAGCTCTTCAGCGAGTGTTTGCTTACGACTATAAGTTTGACAGACAGGTCTGTTATAAAGAAATTACCGTTCATGATCTTAAGGCGGGGTCTGGCATGATTCCGAGGGCTGTTCAGCGCGCTCATTAGTATGATAAGCACGTTGCAGATAAAAGGAATGGTGGCCTCCTCCAGCTCGGCTGTACCAAGGACCAACGATTTTCAGACGCTTCTTAATAATATTTTTGGGGTGATTAATTGGAGGCCGAATTCCTCTCTCTGAAAAACCCTCCTTCTTATTTTTGCGAGCCAGACCTGAACTCAATATCAACCGGTTATATGCCTGGCAAAACGTCGTCTTACTTCAGCATTGTTTCTGGTCCAGATGGAAGGAAGAAACACTCGCCAAGTCTGAATAACCGAAAAATCCAATGGAACTTAAATGGGACATGTCCCCCTGCATTGTATGCAAGATGTACACTGCCATAATCAGACCCTTACTACTACATGGCGTCCTGGTATGGTGGCCAGCTTTTGAAAAAGAAATCTAACCACGTAAAGGGTGTCCCAATAAGAGTTACAGGGTTTTTTATATCCTTGCAGAGGGTATTATAGTTTTGGTCAAAAGTGTGCAACGCAGTGAAGGAGACATCTCCGACCCTCTAAAGTATATATATTCTTGATCAGAATCACCTCCTGAGTCGATATGAGCATGTTCGTCTGTCCGTCTGTCTATCTGTCGGTTTCTACGCAAACTGGTCTCTCAGTTTTGGAGCTATCGGGTTGAAACTTTGCACACATCCTTTGTTCCTTGCAGGTAGTATATAAGTCGGAACGGCCGGGATCGGTCGACTATATCCTATAGCTGCCATATAACTGATTGATCGGAAATGCCATAACTTTGGTGTTTTTTAAGTTGGAGGGTTGAGACTTTCCACGCATCGGTCGACTATACCCTATAGCTGTCATAGATCGATCGGAATTGGCATAACTTTGATGTTTTTTAAGTTAGAAAGATGGGACTTGGTACAGATTCCATTTTGGGCAAAATAATCTGTTTTGCCAAATTTAGGGATTATTTTGCCCAAAATAGGGATCGGCCAACTATATCCAATAGCCGCCATATAACGGAACGATCAGAAATGGCACAACTGCAAGGGTATATCAACTTCGGCTCCACCCGAAGATTGCTTTCCTTTCTTGTTTTTCAAATAAAACGGTTTGATACAATCGAAATTTTTATTGAAATGTAAAGTAGAGACATGAGAATTATATATGGAACAACACATCGTTCAAATGGCCGCCTATACTTTTCGGGCACACACATCGGGCACATCGTTTTCTCGAAATTTTAAATCACTTTTCTGTACATTTGCGGGATATTCGGGCTCTTTACGTAGCCCCAAAGAAAAAAGTCAAACGGCGTCAAATCGCAAGATCACATTATTTCGATCGAATTTTGCACGAATTTTGCGCATCACATTTGCGATTGAACGCGAATTTTCGTAGCGAAATTTCACAATTTCTATTTTTTGTTGCCTCAGGGTGGGCAAACTGCTGGTTCAGAAAATTCCTACGGAGATTCACAACTGCAACGTTGACTCGCAATGTACAATCTGTAGTTTCAAAAATCTGATATCTGTACTGAGATATAGTAAAACGTGATAGTAATAGTAACCTAGTGATAAAAATTTATAATTTACTAGGTAAACTGTCTCTTAGCCATTTGGAACTTCCGAAAAAATCTTGACGAAAGAGGAGCTCTACCTCTATACTATACTATTCTATGTTACCTATGTATATACTACTACTTCCTAGTACTACTGCTACCTAGTATTACTAACTACTGTACTATTCTTCTACTATACTATACTATTATATACATACAGTTTTATTGGGATCATATTCGGTGCCCCGACAAAGACCCGATGAAGCTATTGAACAAATAGTTCAGAAATCAATTCTGTTGAACAAGGGTAATTTTCAATTAAGGAAATGCTGGTGCAATACCCCAGAGGTTTTTGGAAGGAGTGGCCAAAGGTGGCAGGGGGTTATACTTGAAGTTCAACGTTGGCAGCCCGTTAACCAATGCTCTATAATTAGCCTGGGAAGGATCCCACGTTAAGGATTAGCAACACTGCAATAGCAACACTGTACGGATGATCGATGCCGCGTCTCCTCCGTCTACTTGGGGACGGCTTGGCTCAGGGGCGTTAATGAGGACATGGCAAACTATACCATGTACGTTACAGAAATTGTCGCAGACAGAGATGGCTAAGTTGGGAGGAAAACTGTAGGAGTAGGCCGATCCTTTTCACTAATCAGTGGGGTCTACCCACATTCAGCTGCTATGTTAAGATCCGAAGTGCTCTAAGTAAAAGAAATTATCTCATGTTCATTTTGAATTATTAGATATACGCAAAAGTGTCGATCATACAAAAACTAAAATATATAAAAGCGTCCTATAGTTTATCTTATTACTTAGAAAAGAAAGGACAAAAATGTCAATAATTTCTCATTGTGAAATCACTTTTTGTTAATTACCCACTCAGCTCAGATTCGGCATTGATCGTTGGGCCAAGATAACGTAGGTGATTTTCGCTGTTAAACTTAGGTTAGGTTAGGTTAGGGCGGTGATGCTAGGGGGACATAGAAGACCCCCCGCTTCTATTTGAGCCGCTAGGGCTCCTTGTGCTACCTCTAGGGCAAGGGTTTCACCGAAGTGCGTGTCGGCCAGATCAGACGTTAGGTTCTACAGGTCTGGAGATTACTCCATTTCCTATTAGCTGCCAGGTCAAAAAACTCCCTGCACTTTAGCCTGCAAGTAGCCAAGGGAATGCCTACAAGTTCTTTCTCCGGTAGGAGAGGGTTGGTAGTCCCTGCCCTAGCTAGTTCATCTGCAGCGCAGTTTCCCTCGTGGTCCCTGTGTACGGGAACCCAAATGAGGTAGATGTCATGCTGTTCAGCCATCTCGTTGAGAGATCTGCGACAATCATTGACTGTCCTGGAGTTGGACGAGAATCCGTCAAGTGCCTTGAGTGTTGCCTGACTATCTGATAAGATGCATATTGTACCCCGATTACCCCTTAGTGCTGGGGATTCCAGTGCTTCCCTAATGGCTACTACTTCAGCCTGAAAAACACTGCAGTGGCCAGGGAGTCTGAAGGACTCCTTTAGGCTCAAATGCCCCTCTTGACGTATCTTCGAATAGTCGAACCTCTAAGAGTAGCCTCGACACTCCTGTTGACCAGGATCTGCCGGATTAGGTGAACTGATCGGTCGTCTATTCCAAGTCCCGTCAGTGCATCAATTATTAAGCACGGCAAGATGTTGTTAAAGGCCTCTTCTATGTCTAGAAAAGTGTTGGTACGGTGCGCGTGGTTAAAGGCCCTACGTGCATTTTTCTTGAAGGGGGCTAACGACGAGGTCCCTTATGGAGGCTTCTTCGATCTGCTGCTACCTATTCTCCTTTAGGACTCCTTTAGGCTCAAATGCTCACAAAAGTAACCGCCTCCCACCTGGCCGTTAAGTTTTGATCCATCTGTGTAGATATGAATGGAGCCCTCCATTCATATCTTAATATCTTAATTCTTAATTAATAGCTCAGTGGGAAGAGAACCTCTTGACAGTAGATCGGCTGGGTTGACGGCAGTAGGAACATAAAGCCATTTCATTGCCTTGGTGAGCTCCTGAATGGAAGAAACGCGATTAGAAACAAACACGTTAAACCGAGCAGGTTCATCTTGAATCCAGGATAGGGCAACCAAGGAGTCTCACCAACAATAATAATCTCCTTTAAACGTCCCAAGATCAGCAACTTCAGCCATCAGTCTTGCTAGTAACTCAGCTCCACATAGCTCTAGTTTCGGTATTGTCTGAGTTTTAATGGGTGCCACTCGACTCTTTGAACATAACAGCCGACAATCAGAACCTGACAATACGTACACGCAAGCTCCATACGCATCTAAGCTAGCGTCGCAGAATCCGTGGACCTCCAGATTTTCTTGGCAGGGAATGACTAACCGAGGAAACTTGATTCGCTGAATTTGGTCAAAACTGGAACAGAACTGCAACCACTCGGAGAGAAGAGACTGAGGAAGGCTTTCATCCCATGACAAATTTTCTCGGCACAGCTTCTGCAACAGGATCTTTGCCTTAGTGACGACAGGACCTACCAAGCCCATTGGGTCATAAAAACGAGCGACGGAAGATAGTATCGATCTCCTGGTTGGTTTGGCGGTGGGCTGAAGAGCTTCAAAGGAAAACAGCAGCAGGTCAGCAGAAGGATCCCATGCTAGTCCAAGAGTCTTTGTGAACGGACTGCTATCGTCAAATTTCAAGTATGACTCTCTATCACTTTTGGGTACGCCTTCCAAAACCTCTGGGATGTTGGAGCACCATTTCCTTAATTGAAACTGACCCTTGTTCAACAGGCTCGATGTTTGAGCTATTATCTGAAGCGCTTCAGTCTTTGTTGGGGCACCAGATATAAGGTCGTCCAAATAAAAATCCTGGAGGACAACACGAGAGCCAACGGGAAAACCGGCACCTTCATCCTTAGCCAGCTGGTGCATTGAGCGAACAGATAGAAAAGACGCTGGCTTTGTGCCATACGTCACGGTGTCGAGCTTAAAAACCTTCACGTCATCGTGGATAGAATCTCTCCAGAGGATGCACTGCAGAAAACTATCATCCGGAAAGACCCTTACGCAGCGGTACATCTTGCAAATGTCCCCAGTCAAAGCTACAAGGTGAGACCGAAACCGAAGCAATGTGTGAAAAAGCTTAGGCTGAATCACGGGGCCGGACATCAGGACATCATTGAGGGAATAGCCAGAGGTCGTAGCAGCCGAACCATCGAACACAACTCTCAGCTTAGTAGTGGAACTTTCTTCCTTCAGGACGCAGTGGTGGGGAAGGAAATACTGGCACTTACCTCGCAATTCCTGCGGCACCAGAGACATGTGACCCAGATCCAAGTATTCCTTGATGAAAGACGAATATTGGGTCCTTAAATTCGGATGACGATCCAGCTTGCGCTCAAGTGAATGGAACCGACGCAAAGCCTGTGCGTAGGATTCCCTAACAGCTCCACACTGTGCTTGATTGGAAGGCGAACTGAATAGACACCAGATTCAAGACGGACGTGGTGCTTGACGAAGTGGGCCTCGCAATCAAGCTCCTCCTTAGTAGCCTGAACTAGAGGCGCAGTGCAGGCATCCACTTCCCAGAATTGGCGGAGAAGATAATCGAGGCGATCGTCAACAGAGTTTGCTGGGTCAGCAGGAATCATCCTACATGAGGCGGCCAACCGAGGGTTTCCCGGGGTGCAACTTCTTCCAGAAACTACCCATCCAAAACGTGTCTTCTGCAGCTGAGGCAGACCGTCTCCTAGCTGGATTTGCCCGACTGAGAGCAGATCAAAAAACAGGCTTGCTCCAATCAGCAGATCCACACGCTGAGCTCGGTGGAAGTCCGGGTCGGCTAGAACCACATTGGCGGGAACCTTCCAATTGGACACATATAAGTTCAGGCCAGGTTGACGCTCTATGATGTGAGACGCCACAATTGCCTCAATGTAAACGGAATACGTGGATAGGCGAGACTTCAGGCAAACGTTAACCGATGCTCCATCCGTAGTAAACTCAGCGTCTCCAAGGCCAGTCACTGCTACAGAACATTTGGACCGATGAAGCTGAAGTTGGCTGGCCAGCCGTGATGTGATGAGATGAACTTGGGAGCTGGAGTGAAGTAGCGCTCGACAACGAAGAAAGGCTCCTGAGTGCCACGGATGAGAATGTGGGCGGTGGGCAAGAACACTATTTCAGCGCTGCGATCCTGTGCAACAAGAGCATTAGCAGGAGGAGCCTGAGAGGTCGCAACCCCAGCTACATTGGCCGGATTCGATCCAGAAGCAGGAACGGAAGTGGCGCTAGATAAACGCTCGCAAGGATGCAATAGCGCATGATGTCTGCGATTCCAAGTTGGGCAGAGGGAGGATGAGCATCCGCGGGCCAAGTGATCAGACTTGAGGCACACAAAGCAGAGGGCAAGACGTCGGACCTCATCGTATCGTTCCTCAACTGACAAGGCGAGAAACCTTGGGCAAGAAGGCACAGCGTGTGCCAGGATGCCGCACAGGGCACACGAAGCAGGCGGAGCATTTAGGAGCATGCAGAATCGGTTGTTAAATGGCCTACGTCGGCCCGCTTGAATCGCTGACAAATGCGGAGCTAAGGCCAAATCCACCGTCTCCAGGGTACGGCACCTTTGTTCCAGAAACCGAGCCATAGATTCCCAAGTTGGCAGGCTATCATCAGTGCTTCCTGCCAGAGAGTCTTCCCATTTGGCCTTTGTGGCAGGGTCCAGCTTTTGAAAGATGATCTGAATGAGGAGGCATCCTTGAATTTCGGCCGACGTCCCGGAACTCATAAGGGCCCGCATATGTCCATTGAATCGGTCGGATAATTCTCGAAGAGTAGCAATGGATCCCGGCTCAACCGCCCTTAACTGCAGGATCTCGATGATGTGAGCCTGGAAGATTAAGCGACGGTTGCTGAAACGGTTGCGCAAAAGGTCGAGGGCAACATCATAGTTAGCGTCGGTAATCTCAAGCGCCCTCACAGTCTCCAGGGCTGAGTCCCGAAGGCAGGAAATGAGCCACCTGAGCTTCTCCATCTTGGTTAAGTGCGGGTGGCTGTCAATGGTTGTCCTAAACAGGGCGCAGAAATCCGGCCACTCAGCATAGCCGCCGCTAAATGTTGGCATTGGCAACGGGGGCAATGAGGGAGCAGGCCTATATGGAGCGTTTGAAATCCCAGCACCATTGGTAGCATCTAACAGCGTAGAGTGAGCAGCAACCCGCATAGAACGCTTGGCCACCTCCACCTGGATGTCAACGTGCACGTCCGTAGCCAGCTGAGAGAATCGCCAATATAAATCGCTCCCGATCTCGCTATAGTTTAGCTCCTCCAATTCCTCCTGCAGCGTGGTGAAACGGTCGCGCAGACGCTTCTCCATAGACTCGAGGGTCAGAATGGTTGAATCGTCAGTTTGACATGTTACCTCTGCGCGTCTCCGCAGCATCCTTTCACGGCTTGACGCAGCAGATGCAGTAGCTTCAGCTCCAGATTCCATTGAATTATTCCAATTAAGATGCCAATTAAATTAAAATGCAACTTTGCGACAACAAAACCAACAACGGTGTTTTAGTGGCACTTTTAATGCTGATCACGATAATTGAACGGGATGATAATCACGTCGGGGTCACCAAAATGGATGGGGGAGGATGTTGAGCCAAGCAGAAAAGGGCGAAGCTGCGTAAAATAAGCTACATATATTATAATCTGTGTAGCGGCGGCGGGTTATCGGCAGTTCTGGGTTTGTTTACTTCTCCCCCGTTCGCATGCGCTTTGCTGGTATTTGTAGCGCATGCGCTTTGGGGAGCTTTTTTGTAGAGCTGCTGCACACTAGCAAATCTTGCATTTGTGTGCGTTCATATTGCTAATTCATATTGCTAAGCTTTGTACTTGTAATTTTGTTATTGATTGGAGCGTCTGCAAGTTGGGGTTAGAGTTGAACCCTCGAAAAATAAATATTGAAATTGGCTTGAAAATTGAACTGTGGAATTTAATTCATTTGGCCGCTATTAAAAACCATTAATAGCTCAACAAAAGTATTAAGGCTCTTTAACTGTTACATCGGCTGTGTACAGCCTGAAATCCGACGCCCCTAAACCGAGAATCCTGTCTCCATGGATCCAGGGTTCTTGGATGAGAGCCACGTCAGCTTCACTCTCTGCGAGATGGAGCAGGAGGGCGGCGGATGCCACCTTACAGTGATGGAGGTTTATCTGCAGGAATGTCAGGGACATCCTTTAGATTCTCCACCACAGTAACCTCAGCCTCGGTGTCGGAGCCTAGCAGTGAGTCCTCCTCCATACCGACGCCTCCAAGAGCCCTTGCCAAGTCACTCTCCTCTGAGGTGTACCCTTCCAGAATGTCCTCCTCCACATCTGACATTCCTTCTGGGCGGACCTCTTCGGTCGGTTCCCCCAAGTCTAGCTCTTGTGCGTCTATCTCCAAGTCGATGCCTCCTGGCTTACTCTTCGCATACGACTTGTAGATCCTCACCGCAACGTGCTCGAACCCGTACTTAATACGGCTACCAGCACCCTCCAGAATCCTCGCAGTCTCCTCATTTAAAGTGAGGACAACCTGTCTTCTTAGTCCCACTGCTTCCTCCACCTTGGCGACTCTCCAGTCCGCCGTAGGGAGTGTGGGATTGCACATCTTGAGCATGGCCAGTATGGTAGCAGGGTCTGCCGGTTTCTCTGTCAGCCATACGCGTGCCCTCAGTTTGCTGGGGATCTTGTCCCAGTCCACCGCCTCCAGACTGGCTCCTGGGTAAACCTCTCCAAGCGACGCAATCATCCGCTTGTAGAGGCTTACAGACCTCGCATCTTGACACGCTATCACCTTGATGCTAACCTGGTACCACCCTGCATCGTCGCAGTCCGGTGGAGGTCCTCCGCTCTTGAGCATCTCCTCCATGAAGCGCCCATGCAGATTATTCACCACCCTCCGCCAAAGCTCCTTGGGGATCAGGCCATCTTTGGAGCCGTTGTCAACGACCCCAGTGTTGGTCCTACCCTTAGTAACCTCGGCGAAGGATCTGTTGCTCTGTTGCGTCTGCACCTTTTTTTTCTTCGCTAGGGGCGCTCCACCGTCCGTCGACCTTTGCCTCTTCGCACTTTGTGCTCTATCCTTGGCAGAGTCGCCTACTCCTGGCGGCTTCTTTGGATCCAATCTCACTCCCGCTTTTGCTGGCTGAAAGTCAGGCAGGATTTCCCTCGCCCACTTTATTATCTCTGCCTGGTCGGGGTTGGATTCCGCCGATGGGTCTGCCCTCATGAGAATGAAGGCCGCTCTCCTCCTATCCTTGTAGGAGCCCTTCCGCTGCAAGGGGCCAGCAGTCGCCGGACCGGGGCCTTCCTTAGGGATACCGCCGGTGAGAGGAGCTAGACCCTGGGATCTTGCCCCCCCACACCGTTCGGTGGTCCAATAGTGGGCCCCGTTTTGGGGGTTGGTGGGTCCGGACGTTGTCCCTCAGTTGGGAGCTTCGACATCCCAGCGTCTCTGTAGCCTCTGTCTGCCTTGGAAATTGACGGATCCATGATCCCATTTTTCTTTCTTGGCGAGTCCCGTTCTCCACTATTTTTGTTTGTGTTGTTGCTTGAATTCATATTTGGACCCACGAGCAGGCGGGAAGGGGTTCGTCCATCATGACATAGCCCGCTTATCATGATAAGCCTGATTGAAACTGAGGGGTCGGCCGGTCCCCCAGAGTCCGCATATTAACGTCCGTGCACCCCCCGGACATGCATCCCTCGGCATATGCTGTTCCACCTTGGATTGGGGTGATTTGAGGAAGGGAGTGTTCTTCTCTCCGCCCGACTACGATTCGCCAGCGTCCTCGGCAGAGACATGACCTTACCGGGACCTGTTACCAGCCGCCCTCACGTGGAGAGTATAGTCGCACTACCAGCGGTGTACACAGTTACCGCACATGAACTCATGCGTTTCTCCCCCTGTAGTACCCGTTGGCTGACGGCCCTGTTAAACTTAATACAATTAAGAACTTATACAATTGGGAAAATGCATTACTGATCCCTCTTTTGACGCTGGTTGTTTGCTTATGATAATAAATTGAAGATAAGGTCTTATGCTAATTACTTCATACTTGTGAGAGTTGACATTTATGGGAAATTAAGAAAGTAATTTAATATCAATGTAAAGAAAATTATACATATTTTTCATTATTCTGGGAGTTGAAACAAATTTGGCGCAGCTATCGAGGTTCGCCCTGAAAGTGGTTGCGTAATTCTACACTACCGAAAATTTTGATACGCATGCTCGCAAGCAAGGGTATAGTTCTTCAAACTTGATGGGTGGGGGTATACTCTAGGCTGGATAATAGTACTGCCTTGGCTATATTGGTCCTATTCAGGCTCACACAAATAATATAGAAAATTCGATAGAATCGCGCTCATCTGCACCGACACTAGTTAGTTCTTATATTGTGTCTCACCTTGATTCTACCTCAGCACGATCACAATCATAATCGTTTCCGCATTACACTTGTCTTAGAGGAATTTTCCTTCACTTTTAAAAATGTATGGTTTCACTGTTGCTTCTCTGTAACTGATCAGAATGGAATAGATGCTAAGAGCATGGATCTGTGCAGCCATTTCCATGCTGTAGTAAAGCTTCCCTACCTATCGAAGGATTCGTATGATTTATTACCTACTTTGGCCCGTTCATGAATAGGTGGGTGAGATTTGCATTTACCCGTAAAATTTTGTTCCCATCTATCCAATGAATACAGTAAAGGAAAGAAGTTGCCTACGAAGTTTTTTTCATTTTGGGAATTAGGTGCACGCTACACATCCCTGTCCTACAGTTTGAATCGAGGGAAAACATCCTTGCATTAAAACTAGACAACACTAGGACATTGAACCATTTCCAAATATCCTTGGCGTGATATTTACCT
Organism: Drosophila pandora; assembly: GCA_021223865.1. NCBI lineage: Eukaryota > Metazoa > Arthropoda > Insecta > Diptera > Drosophilidae > Drosophila > Drosophila pandora. The sequence goes on from JAJJHT010010590.1 coordinate 451,925, forward strand.
ATTTTCTTGCCATTCATGCCCTCCAGCGAGTAAAATGATTGGCCAAGTTTCTTTTTGATTCGGGCTCTCATTTAGGATCATCAGAAATAAAAATAATTAAATACTTGTTTTAGTAAAGACAATAAACTATGTATAAACAGTCACAGTCCGTAGCCGGTCTCATTAAACTTCCTTTAAGGTGCAACTCCACATTAGCCAATTTCATATATTAAGTAGTACCTTCAATCGATGAACGCACCCCAAACAAAGTGTAGGTCAATGGATCTGGTGATTCTGTACAATCTCAAGCAAAACGTTTGAGTTTATTTAGACGACCTGTTGATCCTATCGGATAGCTTTGAATCCCACTTGTTGCACCTATCCGAAGTAGCCACCCAATTACCTTAGGCATGACTTACTATTAACATAAACAATAGCCAGTTTTGTGTTAAACAGGTAGACTACCTGTGTTATATCGTTGTGGAAAATATCTTATGAGTAGACCTCGGAATTTGCATGTTTTCTTATTTTTTATCCATTTGATGCCAAATTTTGTATTTAGACACATTTTTCAAATATTAGAATTTTAAATACATATTAAAACAAGAAAGGAAAGCTAACTTCGGGCGGAGCCGAAGTTGATATACCCTTGCAGTTCAGCCGCAGTCCGCTAGGTGGCGCCATATATAACATGTGTGGAAAGTCCAAACCCTCTATCTTAAAAAACAACGAAGTTATGGCATTTCCGATCAATCAGTTATATGGCAGCTATAAGATTTAGTCGACCGATCCCGGCCGTTCCGACTTATGTACTACCTGCAAGGAAAAGAAGGATGTGTGCAAAGTTTCAACTCGATAGCTCCAGAGAGAGACTAGTTTGCGTAGAAACCGACAGACAGACAGACGGACAGACGGACATGCTCATATCGACTCAGGAGGTGATCCTGATCAAGAATATATATACTTTATAGGGTCGGAGATGTCTCCTTCACTGCGTTGCACACTTTTGACCAAAATTATAATACCCTCTGCAAGGGTATAAATATGCAAAAAATATGCAATTAAATTTCGTAAAAAATGGTATATCTACTTTTTAAATATTAATAAACCAGGAATAAAACATGTGGGTTACGTAAGGTAAATATATAAAATTATCAATTTTTGTGGTCCAAGTGATTTACGTGTTAACTTGTGGTTTTAAAAAACGAGTTCAAGCTGATATTTAAGAAACGTAACCAGCCATGCCAATAATAAATTTTCCCAAAAAAATGTAATGGGAAAATGGTTCAACAGCCATCCCGAGAATAGTTTCGAAGTAATTGGAAATGTATATTTTACATTCTATGTATATTTATATATATGGAATGTGTATTTTGTAAAATATGTAAAAAAAAGGTGATATTTAGTCTTAAAGTTTTGTATCATTCTAATTTTTTATAATTGCAGCAGCACATTGCTACTGCTTTTCATAACAGGTCAAAAGCATCAAATATCCATTCATCCAATTTTTTTAAAAAATATACACAGGGCAACAAATACCAGATGAGAAATCCATCGGGATTTAAAAATTTATAAAATCGAATTTTAATAGAATTGCCGAAATAATAACTTCCTCGGAGGCGAGGGGCCTTCCATTGTCAAGAGAGAATTCCATTGAATTGTGGTGATAAACGCCAAAGCTTTACAAGTAGCTTCCTAGAAAAAATTGTGATTTTCTACTGCAACCCAAATTACCATAAATAAAAATAACTATTAATAATAATTATAATAATTATTGATTGATTATAATCAATCAAATTTTAATATATTACGTCTCTACGAAGAGCTTTTATTAAATATTTTGATTTTAATAATCATATCATTTTTTTTTATATTATTTGCATGTATTTAGCATATTTTACATATTTTTCATATATTTTTCATATTTTGCATATGCATTTTATGCAAATATGCACAAAAAAAAATGTGCCGATCGTTTCTAACTATCTATTCATTAAAAATGAATTTTGGTGTTTTCAGAATTCAACTTAAACCGTTAAAAATATGCAAGTATGCAAGTTCCGAGGTCTACTTAAGAGTCAACCCAGACAAAATAGCCGCAATCAAAGAATTTCCGACTCCACAGAATCAGCGACAACTCAGACGATTCAATAGTATGAAACGTTGGTACCAACTAGTCAAAAAGAACTGCCTTTTCTGCCAGCTCTAACAGGGCATAAAATTCCTTTCCGAAAACGGAAAATGTAGTAAATGAGCGTATATCTTCCCTCTTTCGGTTTATTGAAGAAATGGTAAACTTTCGCAAGTTCTTCTTTTTGTCTGAGACGATCTTGGTCTTCCAGCGGAGGAATAGGGATTATTAATTAATTCTTTTCTACATTGCTAATATTCTTTGATACGGAAGTGGAAAGGCTTATGAGGTCTAGAAAATGTAGAAAATGGACAGTCCAGACAATGTCTGGTCTGTGAACTGGGTATACTGGAAGAGGTCCGAGGCTGTATATTTAGAGGCTTACACAAATCGGTTCTTCACATATCGTTGATAGTAAGTTTAGGGCAGTAGAAATATAATTTAAACCAAATGCAATACAAATATACGAGAAGTAGAAAAGGAATATTTCGATATGAACCAAATATAGACAATCTAACTCTTATTTTCGCAAATGGCAAAGAGGAACTACGCTGAAATGGTATAAAATCGAATCAGGCTCAGTTATAAAAATCCTATGCCTGTCATAGTCAGCTTTTGATTCGGATTCGGAGCCAGTCTATTTTATGAGCTACTGTGTTGGGCAAATCCAGCTGTCAGCTAGCCTGTAAGAGCTAAATAGCTGATGTAATTCTTTCAGAATAAAACGAACCGAACTCAAACTATTGTCCAGCACTAGAGTGTTTGTTTGAAGGCATTCCCCGTGATCGGCCAAGCGGCGACATTATCTTTTATTCGCACTCTGCGAGATGATGCGAGCATTCGCCCCGGCGGAGCCCCAGGATGGAAGCCCGCAACTGTGAACACCCGTGTTCCCGCAACTGAGACCACCGCACAGCAACTTGCACCCCAGCCAGCTCTGCGAGTGTGGACTCCGAAGCAAAGTGGAACAGCCAGGAAAGCGGCAAGTAACCTGCAGACCGAAGCAACGGGGCAGATTACGGACTCGACGACTGTACAAGTGGCGGCCCTAATTGAAAGGATCGCACGTCTTGAGTCGGAGCTGGAAAAGGCAAGGGCAAGTGGAGGACAAGCAGGGGCCGCCAGGAATCCCGTTGGAATCGGGGCACGCGGCGTTGGAGTGAGCGGTGCGGCAAATACACCATCGCCCCCGTCATATTGAGTGGCGACGGCGAGCATTGCTGGATGAACGCCACGTAGATTGCCTGATCTTCCCGATTTTGAGGGTCAGCCAGAGGAATGAAAATATTCCTGTGCGCGTTCACGGAGACAACGGCAGCCTACCAGTACATACAATTGGAAAACAACTAGAGGTTAGTGAATGACAGTGAAGCCGTTGCTCATCCATCCCAGCAACTTAGAAGCTGTTAAGGAGCAGCTTCGATTCCGGTATGAACGTCTTGAGGTACTCATCCGTAGCCAACTGGATAGCGTGCGCGGCAGCGTTCCTGTAGTCAAACACGATCGGCAGCCAGCACCTAGGGAAGAGTTCCAGAGGTTCCAGGAAGACTAGTTATGGTACCTGCCGTACTTCGGGGTGGAAAGCAAGAACAAACCTGGAGTTCCGATGTCTCCGATGTCTTTGCTACTACTTCGGCGGTTGACGCTTTCGGATGCTACAGCTGCACATCTTCGGCGTTCGCAGCAGCGGCCTATTGGTGGGCCACTTACGAGAACGGAGACGTGCGGGCGCATTTCAAAGGCTCCAAGACGAAATGCGCTCCGATGAGGACTATGTCGATCCCGCGACTGGAACTTCAAGCAGCAGTATTGGGCACGAGACTGATGGGCATCGTTAAGCAGGAGCACGGTGTGGCGATCAGCAGCTGCGTATTATGGATGGACTCCAAGACTGTGTTGCACTGGGTAAGCAGCATCCACCAGACATACAAGCAGTTCGTCGGTAACCGGGTGGCAGAGATCTTGGAATCTACGAAAGCGTCCCAGTGGAGATGGATTCCGTCTGGCGAAAAAGTGGCAGATGACGTGGCAAGGTCGTGGACCTGAGCATCGGTTCGCGATGGCTAAGCGGTCCACCATTTCTACGTGGAAAGCTGGCCAAGATCGAGCGAGGGGTGGATTCCTTCGATGCCCGATGAAGAGGAAATGAAGTGCGAGTGTTCCTTGGTTATGATAAACTTAATATCCTTTCAGGGATTCTTCAACAACAATCGACTGGTAAGACTACGTGGACTACGATACGATGGAGAGGATCACGGACTGACGTCGTTACTTTATTCAAGGCCTCGGTCATAAACCTAAGTGACCGAAATATGAATCGCCCGCTGTGCCTTTGCTGTACGCCGAAAAGTATCATATATGTAACACGAGTGGACCTTATGCATATCCATATACCTCCGCCTAAGCGAACATAGCTATATACTTAAGAATACATAGCCGTCTCTCCGCTGCCGCTTTTGGCAGCGCAGCTACAAGACTTAGACTTTCTTAACTCCTAAGTAAATTTATATAGAGAAACCCCCATGAGTTCGGAGCGGCAACAACAGCTGCTCTGATCAGAATCTTAAATAAAGTATAAAGAATGATAAAACTGAAAGATCAACTATCTGTATAAATAATTGGGAACGGATCTACGTTGGAAACCAACTTCAACAACAACACATATATCAATGCCTGGAGATCCTTCGGAACAACAATACATGGCGATCGTGACAGGACACAAGACGTCGAAGGATCAACAACTTAATAAAATAAAACACTTTATAAACCTGCTGCGCACAAACCTATTTCGGCCTCTTATGAGACAAATGAAGAAACAAAGATCGCAGTAGGTAGAGTGTGATGTGTGCAAAAAGAAGCGGTGTGGTTCAACGATTAAAAGCCAGAAAGGTGCCGCTCAGCAACGCACCGCGAACGGCACGCTGGGTTGCGGACAACTCAGCCAGAACAGCTCCTTGTCCAGCAGCAACGGCGGCGCGAGCAGAAGCATGCTCGAGGACAGCAACGGGGGCGACGGCAACGGGGGCAACAGCAACGGGCTCAGCGATGATGGCGGCGATGGTGGCGGCAGCGGGGGCGACGGTGTTGGCTCCATGGGCTTCCAGCCCAGCTTCATTCAGCCCTCCAGGGCACGAGAAGGCCATCTCCGCACTGAAGCTATTAAATAGCAGAAGTAAATTAAATTGGAACAGCTCGGTGAAAATACACGCCGAAGTTAAACATTTTATTAAATCAAAGAAAAAATAAAACCACAGCCACACACACATCATCCAACGCTGCAATCGAAAGTAGCTAAAGCTAAAATAAAATCAGCAAAAGCTAAAATAAAATCAAATCCACCACCAGAGCAGGAAATACCAAAGTTAATGAAGAGATGCCATAATGACTGCAGAGGACCCCTTGAATCACCTTTTTGTGAACACACCTGTGCCAGCACCGGTGCCCCAACAACCTAATGGAATAAGAGAAGCCTGTGCAGCCAGCACCGGCCCCGTTTAGCGCTTCCAGCTAAACCCGGAACAGTAAACCGACAGCGCTACCTAGAGCGCAAATTTTTTTTTTTCCCCATGCGTTGCATAGTTTTTTTTATTTTTGGGTCAAAAGTGTGCAACGCAGTGAAGAAGACATCTCCGACCCTATAAAGTATATATATTCTTGATCAGGATTACCTCCTGAGTCGATATAAGCATGTCCGTCTGTCTGTCGGTTTCTACGCAAACTAGTCTCTCAGTTTTAAAGCTATCGAGTTGAAATTTTGCACACATCCTTCTTTTCCTTGCAGGTAGTATATAAGTCGGAACGTCCGGGATCGGTCGACTATATCTTATAGCTGGCATATAACTGATTGATAGGAAATGCCATAACCTTTTTTTGTTAAGGTTAGAAAGATGGGACTTGGTACAGATTCCATTTTGGGCAAAATAATCTGATTTGCCAAATTTCATAGGGATCGGTCAACTATATCCAATAGCCGCCATATAACTGAGCGATCGAAAATGGCAAAGCTGCAAGGGTATTATTTTTATTGTATAAATTTGGATTGTATGTAAAAAAAAACAATAATATAATATATATATGCAGCAAAATAAGGCAATTTACGATTTAAATGAGCCAAACTGAATGGCGAATAAATAATAAATTAAATTATACCCTTTATGTAAAAAAAAATTATATACCAATTTATGAGAAAATACCCAAAATGGACATAATAGATGTAAAAGAAGTGGACTCCACAGCAAATGTAATAAATAAATTTGAGTCCAAAACAATGAACACAGAATTAACAAACATTCATTCTGATCATTTCGGATCATTTAATTTCAAATTATCTATGTGATTTATTTTGTACAATGCATACATTTTTCATAATAAATGTATAGCAAAGAGAGCCATTAATAAAAGCAACGCAACAATCTGGACAAAATATAAAACAAAAAAAATTATATAAAATTTATATTTATTTAATTATTTTCCTTTAGCCTGTTTAGGCAAGAGTTAAATAATCACCCAATCAAGTTATTTCACTATTTATTCACTTCCCAAAGCCCCTGATAACCTATCCCCTGATAAGGTATAGGTTAATATCAGACCACAATTATTAAATTGTTAATAATTCATTAGCACATTTATGGTTGTGGAGTACAGTTCTTAGACTAAAACTAAGGGTCTGATCCGGCTGGAGCTTGAGGCCTGGTCGCAGCGCTGTAGCTTTAAGTGTGTTAACTTCTCCTCCCTTTAAGTGGTCGCCATCCCGGTGACTCGCTAGTTCCATGTCCTCCCTAGTTCCTGATTCGGGGTGACCTCTGGTCTTTAGATAATGGTAGCCGAGCCAAGTATGGAGCATAGTAGGAAGAAGGCGAGTAGGGTTAGGAAGTAGCTGAGGATGGAACCCACAGGGAGACTTAGCCGGTTTTGGTGTGTCGTAATGTTGACCACGGTCATGGCACACCGTGCCACAGCAGGCTTTTTCATTGAGCTTCCCAGCTGGTTTACGAACCAAGTTCCGTTGAGGCCTATCTTGTCAGAATTGGCTACCACGCAGGTTCCAGATATTTTTGGTCCCGTCTCTGGTCGTCGGTTATGGTCATGTTGGCGTCATTGACAAATAGCCCCAGAAACTATTTGCTGAGCACAAGTGCCATTTTGGAGCTCCCTGCAGAAGGTGGCGCCGACCGTCGTCTTGCAATACTCGATGTTGATGTTTCGTCTTTGGCTTCAGCGACCAAGTTTCCACTTTCGAACTCTAGGATCTTGATGTGGTGCTGAACCGGATAGACCGTTATCTTCTTACATAAATTCTTACAGAGTTCAGGGTATACTTCTGTCTAGTATACTTATACTAGATACTTATAATATTTCTATTAAACTAGTTTTAATAGGTAGCTTGTCTTTAAATTCGCCAATGTCAGAGCTATCTAGAATTGCATTTGAATTTGGTTCATTGCCTTTACAAGTTCGTTCAAACGTTCTTGAAATTTGATATTTAAATCAGTTTGTCCTTCATCTGCTCTCATTAGTTGCTTTTAATTGAATTTAATTTGCTCCCAAACTACAATGTCACCGTCCTCTATGAGGATATAGTCTGCGTTCGTATAGTCGTTCAGTTTCACCGTTGCGTCCGTTCTAGTAGCCGTTAGTGACCACACTAAAATGCATTTTCCTATCCTAGAAAGATACTAATGAATGAAAAATATAAAATGTGTAATAAAGGTGAGGAGTTTAGCGAGGGTTATTAGCGTAGATTGCCCTTGTGGACCACCCTCCCTATAATTAGGACCGTGGTCCCCAGGTCTGCCTCAATAACTTCCTCCGAACATAGTGGTGATAGCTTGTTTCCTAGTCGCTTATTTGCTTTTAGCAAGACTTTTTCGCCGACTTGATAGTCCTTATAGGTCCTATTCTTATTTACTTGGTCCAGTGTCTTTTTTTGGGCTTCTTGAATTTTCCTACTTATTCTTTTCTCGAATTCTGCGGACTTTGAGTGAACAATTTCCATTGCTTTTTTATCGGTTACTGAGTGAATTGAATTATTATATTTGTTAGTCACCAAAAGAATCAATACTACAGTGTCATTTAGATTGCGTCCTAGTTTCAGACATCTGGCTATTTCAACTAGAGTGCTATGAAACCTCTCTACTTGACCATTTGAGGTGCTAAGTAGATGAGGGGCATTGGAAATGGTGATATTGAAGAGATTTAGCAAAATTGATTTAATGGTCTCGGAATTTAGTGATTTTTCATTATCGCAGTAGATTTTATTTGTTTTTGGGAAGAAATTTATAATGTGTAACAGCGGGGCTTTTATGTCCACAAAAGCCCTCGATGCGATGGTTTGCACTACGGCGAATTTTGAAAATTTATCGTCGCATGTAAGGAAAATGGTTCCGTCTGTTGAGAAAATATCAATGTGTAGGATTTCCCCCACAGAAGAAGGTATAGGTGTTTCTGCTACCACCCGTTTACCACTTCCAGTAATGCATTTAGCAGGTTCTCCCGATTGGGGGTTCTAATTATGTGCCTCACCTTGCTTTTAAACAAGATAAACGTTTCCAATGAAAAACTGTTTCCATCCTCAAATATTATTTGATTTTGAAAACAGTTTACTGGGTTGTCGGTGGTATCGATAGTGTATATCAGGGATTGTTCGCTATGAATGGTGGCTATGGTCACATTTGATTCTGGAACGTCTTCTAGGGCGCTTATGTTCTGGCGAGACAACGCGTCCGCCACGAGATGTTCCTTGCCTAGTTTATACATAACCTTTGCGCCATGATCGTCAATAATCCCCTTTCAGCGCTTCAATTTCGCGTTAGGGTTTTTTTCTGAGACGGCAAAGGTGATTGGTTGGTAGTCTGTAAAGATCCGCAAATCTTTTACTCCGTAAAGGTAATTTCGGAGGTTATTTAGTGCCCAAACAATGGCGAGGAGCTCTCGCTCGTTTGTTGCGTAATTTTTTTCGTTGTCACGTAGGTTACGTGATATCATTGTGATTGGGCGGCCATCTTGGGATAGTACCGCCCCAAGTCCGAAACCTGACGCGTCCGTTGTTAAATCAAACGGCTTTTTAAAGTCCGGGTATAAAACCAAAACGTCTTCTGATGCCAAGATTTTCCTCAGCTTGTCAAACGTTTCTCTTTGTTCCTGGCTCATATTGATGTCAATCTTTCTTGATTGATATTTGTTGACTTTGCCATTTTCTCCCTTTAGAATATTTGTTAGGGGCCTTGCGATTATCGCGAAGTTTTTAATGAAACACCTGTAATAGCTTGCTAACCCCAGAAATGATCTGAGGTCGAACAGTGTTCTGGGAGGGGAAAATTTCTTAATGGCTTCTTCGGAGTCCCCCTTGTGACACTATGAACCCTAAGAATTCAACGCTCTTTTTAAAGAACTTTGACTTTACCTGGGATACTCTCATGCCTGCTTCTAAGAGTTTTGTTAAGACCCAATACACGTCCTTTACGTGGTCTTCTTTCGTTTTTGAGTAAATTATTACGTCATCTACATAAACGTAGCATAACTTAGAGATTCCCTCTCTTAGGACGTCATCGATAGCCCTCTGAAAGATGGTCGGAGCATTTTTAAGTCCGAATGGCATTCTACAAAACTCGTATTTGCCATTGTTTATAGAAAAGGCAGTTTTTTCCCTGTCTTTTTCCGCCAGCTCTATCTGATGAAAGCCTGATTTAAGGTCGAGCGTTGTGAAAAATTGTGACTTGCCCATGTTCGACGGTATTGTCGAAATTGTAGGGAAAGGTTATCTATCATCCACGGTTCTTTGGTTTAGCTTCCGAAAGTCTATATCCAAACGCTTCTTCTTAGCCCCGTTTGGGTCTGTTCTCTTTTTATCTACAACCCAGGTGGGGTTGTTATATGGGGACTTGGATGGCCTTATTACGCCGTCCGCAAAAAGTTGTTTAACTTCTGCATTGACGAATTTGGTTACACCCATGGGGTGTGGGTAAGACCTGGAGTACACCGGTTCCCCATCAGTTTTAATTGTAGCTATAGTGTTTATATTAAATGGCAGCGCTTCGTCGGGATCGGCGAAGGCTTTATGATTTTTTACAATCATTTTATCAAAGGAAGCTTTTATTGCCAGGGAAACGTCCTCATTTTAATAAAATTTACGTTTTCTGCCTTAGTGAATCTGATATTTTTATTTCCATTGCTTGTGTGCAGAGTATTGCCGGTAAAATCGAGTTTCGCATTCACTTGTTTAAGCAAGTCGAGCCCGATAATTCCGTCAAAGTCTTTGAGGTTATTTAGTATGAAAAAGGGTGTTTTTACGTGAAACACCGAAACTTGACATTTTTTGTCTATTTTGGTGAAGCCATGGATTGAACCCTTCATGGAGCCCCGTGAAGGGTTTCTCCGCTGCTACGATGCCTTTCAGCCCCGGCATTGGAGTAATGTAATTTTTAGAAGTACCTGTGTCTAAAAGTAGTTTTATTTCCTTTCCTGCTACCGTACGTGTGATGTAAGGGAGCAGGGATTTTACCCTTAAAAATTGCAGGAGTCTTCTGCATCCATCTCATCTTCTATTTCAGTAGCACAGGCTTGTGCTACAGAGTCAAAGTCTTCATCTTCGGTTTTTTCTTCCGGCATGAAGTTTATTTTTTGTTGGAATCGTTCTGACTGCCCCTTTTTCCATGTTGTGGGCTGCCTAAACCTGGAAGAGGTGTCAACCTCCATTGGCTCCGGAGCTGGCTGACCCTGAGTGTTGTAGGGTCTTTGTTTAAAAGAACCATTTTGGTTGTTGGTTCCCTTTTGGGTCCTAATGAAGTGAGGGGTTTTTTTTTATCGCCCCTGAGTTTTGGGTCTGTCCGTAGTGGGTTTGGGGATTTTTCCAACCTGTTTGCCGGTGGATGTTCGGCTTATGTGATTTCTCTTCATTGTGTCGGGCGAAAGTGGTCGGAAAGGCTAATGCTGTTGGCAAGTCTCGTGGCTGTGCCGGAAAAACAGCTATTTTTAGATATTTTTTTAAGCCAGATACGAACGCATGCAAAGCGTCATTTCTGTGATGTTCATTTAATACGGCCGCTGCGGCTGCGTTATGCGTCATAATTGTCTTGTTAGTCAAAAGCGGTAACTTTCGTTCTACCTCGTCGTAGTATTTAAGCAGGGGCAGTTCCCCTTGTCTGCACAAGCTTAATTCTTGTTTAATACCGTGCGTCGAAGTTTTGTCCGAGTACGTAAAATCTAGGCGTGCCAGTATGGCATGAAAGTTAAATACTGTGTTAAAAGATGCTAATACAGCAGCCGTTGGTCCTCTGACTTTATTTTTTAGTATTCCTACGGCCTGATAGTATCGGCTACTGCCATCATAAGGTTCAAAAACCTTATAGTCTGCGGTGGCGGCTTGCCTCCAGGAAACATAATCCTCCTGCTTGCCGTCAAATTCGGGGATTGACTTGACCATGTCAAGGGGTTCATTACACAGTATGTCTGTTTTTAATTCAATTTCTTGAAATGCCTGAATTTTTGGGATGGTATCTCTACATTTAAGTGAGTTTAACTCTTCCATAACTGCGGCTAATTTCCTATCAAATATATCCTGTTGCTTTTAAAGTGCGCCAGTTATGGCGGCTTCCATACTCGCAATTTTTTCTTCCTGCATTCTTTGTGTCCACTGCTGTGTTTCTTGGTTTGTGACGTTGAAAGCGCTGTCTCGAATAAGTGCTGCTCTACTGGTCGGCGGGTGACAATCTGCCTCAGTTTGATGAGATGTTTTTTGTTTTTCTACTCGTGTTTCCAAAAGCTTCCTATATTCCGCGAGAACCTCTTCGTCCGACGAAAGCTCTTCGTTAACTCTAACTAATGGGTGCGACGGAGTTTATTTCAGTATTAACTACTTTTTCCTAATGATTTCCAAAATATAAATTCTATCTGAACTTATTTTATGAGTGCTACAAAATTCAATTATGAGCTTGATGAATATTTTTTATTAAAAATTAAATACCAAAATCCTAGAAAAAATTTATTATATTAAAAAAATTTATATTCTACAAAAAATATTCTTTAATTGATAACAATTTTGTATAATGGAATTAATAATGTTCTCTCTGCTAGATACTGGACAAGATTTATTCTCTGAATATCTTATTTATTGGCGAAGAGTTTTAGACAAGAAGCCTACTTACATTTCTTAAGATTATTATGTTGACGATGATACTGCTGCTGGCTCGTGGCGTTGCTGCTGCTGTCTCTGCTGTCTCGTAGCGAGGGGTAACTTAACAGCTTCCTCTGTTTTTGTTTTTTGGTAAAACAAATTGCACGCGTAATGGCATTGTACTTGAGTACTTGGCGAGAACTTGGAACTCCGAATTTGCAGTTACTTCGTAAATTTTTTAAGCTGTACATCGCGCAGGTTTGGTTCGCTGGTTTGTGGTTTTTTACTTTGTATGTTCATATTTCATTCTTGTCACTTTTGTAACGAACAGTCATGGCGCGAGAACCCTGTACTGACAGATTCGGGTGAGACGGGAGGTGCACGCTGTTACCGGCCTAGACCTCGTCGGCTAGTGGGTGGGTCCCTCTGAAACTCCCCTCTCTCCCCGCAAGATCCTTGCTGTCCATCATAGAATCTCGAATTTAATCGAACGCGTGCCTCGCCTGTCGAACAGCGCAGGCTTACCAATCTATTCTCTCTGAAAATTTTCGGCCCGCAAGCGGCCCAATGTAGCACCCCAGGAACGATTAGGTGACAGCATGGCGGCTGCAAATCAAACTCGGCTGTATTCTCTTAGCACATTATAAACATTTTATTATTTCTAATCCACATTATATTCCCTTGGCTCCTAATCTTACAATCTGAACCTAACTGCTAAACTTCATTCAATATCTCTTAAATCTAGGGCATATGTACTAAATTACGACAAAACTTCAATTATCAAACATTAGGGAATCTTAATTTCTACAATTGCGCAAAAAATATAAAAAAAAATGGGTTGTCTTCACACCCGCTAACATGCATGCCCGTGTGAGAAAGTTCGCGCGAGGGACGTGGTACGGAATCGGGGTTCCGGACCCTGAGCTTGGGAGTGATATTTTGGTTTATTTGCTTGATCTGATTTAAACTACCGTTGTAGATTCAACTCGTGGATCATGTCAGAGCTTGGGATTGTCCAAAGGATGCAGACGGCAACGAATGACTCTCCATCGGGGAAATTTAACTATATTTCTCACTCACCACTTCATCCAGTTGTTGCGATGATGAAAGCGCTTTCTTCATGCCACCTGTAGGGGAGTGGTACAAAATTTAAGGGTCGCCAGATGCTTCCTGATGTTCTTAAAACTAACAAAGAAAGAATCCCTGCGTCGTTCTGCTCTTGGATTTGGTTTTTCCTTTGGAGCAATCGCCGAACGCGAGTGACCTGCGGGCAGCAACAGTCTACGGCAATTATCACCGCGAAGTCTCCTTTCTCCTTTTTAGCTCCGCCAGCTCGTTGCCCCCGGGTTCGGGCGTGCTTGCGCCTGCTCTTTCTTGAAACTCCTCTTTCAGAGCACGCGGTTGCCCGAAGTCCTCTCCGAGGGTGAGGTTAAATCCGCCTCCGTCGCTGGGATCGCCTCCTAGGTTCCATCTTTTCTCTCCTTCTGTTGCTCCTGCGCCGATACTAATGCGGCGCAACTCCCGCCGCGCTTGTGCCGGGCGCGTGCCGCCCTCCTTCTCCTCGCTTCCGCTGGGGCCCACGGAGACAGCTACTCCAAGTTTCACTGCCCGTGGGGCACACCAATACGCCCACTCAGCCTTGATATTCGCCCGAGTTCCTATACAAAACCCCATTAAATTTTCCACCTAACCTCACTAACCAAACTACACTCATCTAAGCGGGTTATTCCCGAGCTCTGCCACTAAAGCCGTCTGGGCTTGTACCCAATCGACGCTTTCCGCTGCGGATCGCCGTAACTCCAGATTCGAAGTCCGTATTCCCGGGTCCGTGCTCCTCCGAGACTCGGAGACTCGGAGTCCGAGTCCACTTCGCACCGTCGTTGTCTTTCTTTTCTTAATCTCAGCCCCGAATACCTTCGGTGTCGCCGGTTCACGTGGGAAAGAACGCAAGCTTCACGCCGCCATTCGGACCTACATCATACCCATTCGATCGTACATGATCCCCTCTGTCGCTGGGCTGCCAACTCCTGTAACTTTACCCCTATCGATATTTTTCGGCGTTGCCACCTCGACCATCTCTGCCTGCCTCTGTTACAGAATAGCCCCCTCTCAAGAGCTGGCTTAGGATCGCCATGGATCCTATACAGATCAAACACAGAGGTAGGATTCACTGCCGTAAGTCCTTCGCATGGTACACTCCAACCAATCGTACTTGCCTATCCTCTACCTCATAGGTCGCCTAGCCGGTCTTCTTTCTTATCCTAGCTTTCAGATACTTAGGACCGAGTTTGGCACTAGGTATAGTGCTTCTTACTTTCTATTACTTCATTTTCTTCTCTATCTAAATCTGTCTTTCTTATCGCTACCTTTATTAGATCTACTTGTCCTTGCCCTGTCCTAATTAAACACGCTGCGTTGGACGGTCTTGCGCGTTCACTCTCCCGTATAAACATTAGGTGCTCCGCACCCGAAACAAAACACCTTGCGTTTTCCAGCACAGTCCTGATATCTGTGCCCTTCCTTTCTACAATTCCAACAAATGAGAGCCACCGCCTCGATTTCCAGGTCCTCATCGGTCGAAAACTCACTCGCGTCCTCCAGTTTCATTCCCTCATTTACTTCCGCTACCACCTTTGCAGCCGGATAACTCCTATGTTGACCTCTATCCTCTCGTCTAAACCCCTCACCGTTCGACTTCTTCGGATAGCTGGGCTTGCAAAAGCTGCTTCCGCGCCGTATTTCCTGCAAGAACCTTTCGCGACGCTTACAGACTTCTCTTAATTGACTGATCGATCGAATCGTGACATTCAGAAATTCATGTCGTATTTCGGGCCTCAGGTTTCTCCTCACAACTTCCACTCTCGTGGTCTCCCTAAGGGGCGTTCCCAGCCCGTCCATTAATTGCTCTATTG
The DNA here is from genome assembly GCA_021223865.1 of Drosophila pandora. Classification (NCBI taxonomy): domain Eukaryota; kingdom Metazoa; phylum Arthropoda; class Insecta; order Diptera; family Drosophilidae; genus Drosophila; species Drosophila pandora. The sequence goes on from JAJJHT010010590.1 coordinate 467,058, forward strand.
CGTCGTAGAACGTGTCGAAATCTTCCTTCTCGCGTTGCTTTCCATCCCTAATAGCCTCGCGTATGTCCACATCCGACCGACTATCGCGGAAGTGGTTCCTGAGAGCGTCGCACAATTCGCCCCATCTCATGCCTCTATTCGCTTTGTGGAAGCGCCAATAAAACTCCCCGGCCTTGCCATCGAATAGGAGACTTGCACTTCCGCAGAGTGCCGAGAAGTCGCTATCTAGTGTTTGGTGGGTCAGAGCCTCCACTCGATAGATAAAGTTGTCTACAGTCATGCCATCTTGACTTCCGCTAAACCTGATATTTCAGCTATTTAGAATATGTCCTACCTTGTCGGGCCGATATGTCGAGCTTGCTGCTCTTTGCGGTCTCGTGTCGCCCATAAGAATATCCCCTTGGTCTCGAATCCTTCTCTCATTATCCGAGTGTTCGGTAGGATGTTCATTTCGCCCTGCCATCCGGTAGGCTCTTTCTTCAGCTTCCCTTTCGGCTCTTTGCTGAAACAATCTCTCCATCTGAGCTGACTGCATGGCTTGAACCGACTGGGACACCATTGAGCTTATTTCTGCCGTACTACCTAGGGACTCCGCTTGAGAACCTCCTTGGCTTGCGCCACCCGGTGAATCCGCCCTACAAAATTGCTGGCTTGTGCCTGCCGAAGACATTTCGCTCGTCGTTTGAGGCTTCTCAAAACAAACAACCTTGCAAGTTGGACAAGAAGCTTTGGTTTTCGCGTGAGTAGTTATGCATGTCTTATGGAACTTATGCCCACATTTGGTTCTGGCCCTGCCTGTTGCCATCTCTTTGTTGCATAACATGCATACTGGCACCTTTTGGGGTGTCGCTGCCCCCTTCTCTGACTCTGCTGGGTTCATTATGATATCTCTATTTCCGATAATTCTGAAAAACTAACACTTAATTCCGCTAAAAAAAATTGTTGTATTCCTGTAGACTATAACCAAACTATGCCGCTGTCTGATGTGTGCACCGCCAATGCGCCACCTCATTGTTTTTCTTCTTCCTGATCCTAGGTTCCAACCGCTTCGTTCAAGAGAACCGACAAAAACAAACCCCTTTACTCTTCCCTCGCCAGCCCTTCTGACTCCCAGGCCCTGCGAGGTCAATGCTTCGGGTTAACTGCTACTTTTACCGGTAAATTCCAAGCGTCCGACTCCTCCTTTGGGGGATGACGGGGTCCGCTGCTTTCTTAAGGCGTGGTCAGAACTCACTGAGTCTGCATTTCCGAACACCTGTTCAGCCCGCTTTCCCGTCTATGCGTTACTAGAAGACGTCTGTGTCCGTTTCGCGTGGCTAGATGATTCTCTGCTCGCCTACATTCCAAAGCGCAAATCCGGATTCACCAAACTACCCCTAGCCTGTGAGGCTGCTGCAGCATCGTGGTCTACTCTGCTTTCTTTCGAAGTAGAATTCCAAGCGATGTTACTCTTAGCTCCTGAATGTTTTGGTCGTGGTTAATGCCATGCCATTGTAACCAGCCGAAAAACGTATATAGTCAATATCTTTGCACTAGGCCTCGTCGGCTAGTGGGTGGGTCCCTCTGAAACTCCCCTCTCTCCCCGCAAGATCCTTGCTGTCCATCATTGAATCTCAAATTTAATCGAACGCGACTCTCGCCTGTCGAACAGCACAGGCTTACCAATATTCTCTCTGAAAACTTTCGGCCCGCAAGCGGCCCAATGTAGCACCCCAGGAACGACTAGGTGACAGCATGGCGGCTGCAAATCAAACTCGGCTGTATTCTCTTAGCACATCATAAACATTTTATTATTTCTAATCCACATTATATTCCCTTGGCTCCTAATCTTTCAATCTGAACCTAACTGCTAAACTTCATTTAATATCTCTTAAATCTGGGGCATATGTACTAAATTACGACAAAACTTCAATTACACTGTGCGACAAAAAAAAAAAACGAAATACACTTGGGAAACGAGATAGTGTAGGTTGTTAATCTGGTCGAAGAGAACTCAAAAATATTTTTTTTATATTTTTGGAACCCTCAAATTTTTATTTATTTAAAAAAAACCGTTTTTCGGGACTTTTTTTGCGTTTAAAAATTCCTAAACGCGTTTTTTTCAACCGATTTCAAAATTTTCGCTTTTTTTCAATAGTTAAATGTTGGAGCTTTTGAAAAAAAATATATCTTCGATTTTGTTGAACAAAAAGGACAAAATTTTTACACCTGAAAATGAAGTTTTCGACTTTTATTCGTGTTTTTCGGATTTTGATTCCAGTTTTTTCGGTACAACTTACAAAAATTCGGCCATTTTTGATACATATCAATGTTGTCTCATTCATTCTGAATAAAACGAGACAAATTTCATCAAAAAATAATGAAATTTGGTGAAGTTATAACGCTTTTCCGAAAAAGAGTCAATAGCCATTTTTGTTTTGGTAAAATTATAATTATTCTTATAATTATTAACTATTCCCTTACTGAAATTACTTATCGAATTACTTTTCATCTATTCTTTCTTATATTTTTTTTTGTTTCTTTTACATTTATCCTGCCTATTGTTTCGCATAGCTTTAGGGGCTATAATTCTAAACGAACGGAAATGGTTCCGCACGCTTTTACAAAAATGTTGTCCTTTTTTGTTACGGTCGCCATGTAGGATTACAAAGGATGTGACTTATCAGTTTTATGGCTCTTATGGTTATGCCATGTAGAATTAAAAAAGGTTGTGACATATCCAGCTCAGTGTCTTTATTCGATTGAATTATTGGTTTCTTACACTGAGGCTTGCTAGCTGTCGGCGCAGCGGCAGAGCAGCCGTTTTATATTTTTTAAATATAAGTAGAGTTATAGTATGTAGAAGCGGGCAGAGAGATATGCATGCACATATGTATAAGTGGTCAGCGTGGGAACCATGATGACTCGGCTCTAAATGGTGAATGCAATTGCATATCACTTGAAATGAGTTTGGGCATTTCTGTTAAGGACCTCCCAGGACGAACCAATTTTATTTTCAATCTTAAAAACTAGTTTCCCATAGGGGAGAGAAAGACCGCTTCAAGAGTTTTAAAAAAATGCATACGTTTTTTTATTATTCCGTAGCAAATTTTTTTCTACCAGGCTAAATCTTTGAGTGGCGGCTTTTTCTCCACGCTCTTCCCACCTGTGATAATAGAGAACTGCTTTGCTTCGAACTCCCATGCTGAGAAGACTGTATTTTTACTGTATACGACCTTGATGTGATCGGCTGCGGATTTTAGGGTTAAATTGACCCTGGAATAAAAATTGAAATTGAAACTGCGCCTATTTTCTTAAATTCTGCCGCTATTAAAAATTATTAATTGCACACAGTCTCAGAATTTAAAATCAATAAATAATTACAACATTCGTTGAGCTATCAGCTTTTTGATAGCGGCCGAATTAATAAGATGAGGTTCAATTTTTATATTCAATTTATTGAGAGCTAATTCCGCGCAATAAAAAAAAATAGCGGCCCGTCAATAAAAACTCAAAAAATATATCAAGGAGAAGAACAGCTTTGGCGCAGAAACTCTTCCAAAGCTTCCAAAAGCGCATGCGTTACAAATGACAACAAAGTGCATGCGAATCTGGGAGACAAAAGAGAAGATTAAATGCCGTTGCAGATATACAAATTATCAATATTCTAATCGGCTTATCTGGTGGCTGCTTAGCCCAACATCCTCCCCCCTATTGAAGGGTGGGCCTTCAATAACAATTCTGGAAGGGCATCAGACACATCTTGTAATGGATTATTCCACTGGTTGCGTAGCTTCATTAAGAAGATTACGAACTCGTGCAGGGCGAACAAGGCACTCCAACTTCTTCCAAACCCTTGTCCATGCATTGCTTTCCCCAATAGACCAATATGGGAATCGAGTTCTCCTAACGAGTGCAGGGGTTCGGAACGTTGATTCTTCTCCTTCTGCATGGGGCAATCGAGCATCCCGCGGTAGTCCATTGGGTCCAGAAACCACCTATTCAAATAGTGTATTTTGGGCAATTGGGAGGCAGTGACCTTAATGGATTTGGCCAACTGACAAAAGGTTGAAAAACAGGCTGGCTCCAATTAGCAGGTCCACTCCCTGCGGTCTGTGGAAGTTGGGATCATCCAGAGCTATGTCGTGAGGAATCTTCCATTTCGAAATATCAATTTTAAGGCTGGGCTGACAGTCCGCAATGTGAGGCACTATAACCGCCTCTAGGTTCGCACAATATGTGGTTAGTTGAGACTTCACACACACATTAACGGAGGATCCATCGGTACCAAACACAGTGCCGCACGGCGACCGCTACACAGCTTTTGGTGCGACGAAGCTGAAATTGACTTGCCAGCCGCGATGAGATAAGGTCGTACCGTTGACTAGTTTGCAAGGCAATGAAGCTTGGACAAGTAGGAAGCGCGTGCGCCAAAACACCACACAGGGCGCTGGGCGGGCGTTGATAATCATGCAAGAAGATCGGTTATTTGAAGATTTCCCTCGGCCCACTTGGTTAGCTGGTGGATACGCAGCCAAAGAAAAGTCGACGCATTCAAGAGTCCGGCACCTTTACTCCAAGAATCGTGCCATGGACTCCCAAGACGGAAGGCTGTCGTTGTTTCCGGCGACAGTGTCTTCCCACTTGGCTTTTGTGGCAGGATGTAACTTCTGAAGGACAATCTGGATGAGCAAGCATTCTTGGATCTCGGTTGCTGATCCGGAACTCATGAGAGCCCGCATATGCCCATCGACAGCTCTCGCAACGTAGCAACAGAACCTGGCTCGACCACACGAAGCTGCAGGATCTCGTTGATGTGAGACTGGAAAATTAAACCCCGATTACTAAAACGATTGCGCAATAGGTCAAGGGTCACATCGTAGTTCGCGTCAGTAATTTCCAGCGCTCTCACCGTCTCCAAGGCTGACTCCCGCAGGCATGAAATGAGCCACTCGAGCATTTCCATTTTTGTTAGGTGTGGATGGCTGTCAAATGCGGTCTTAAAAAGAGCGCAGAAATCCGGCCAGTCAAGTCAGCCGCCGCTAAATCGGCAACGGGAGCAAGGAGGGGGCTGGCTTGTATGGCATTGGCGATATACTGGCACCGTCAAGAAGTGAGGAGTGGGCAGCGATTCTCATGGAGCGCTTGCCAATTGATGACAGGAAACGTTGTACAAAATTCCTTGGCAATAATACAACTTTTACATGACGCCCACTCAATTGAATCAATTTGTAGAAAATCATAACTAGGATTGAACCGGCTTTTTAAAACCTTTTTCCAGAAAATTTGCAACATCTTTCGGCTTGACAATAATTTTTTTGTAAACCAAGGATGGAGGCGATAAATTAGATGCTTTTTTTCCATAGAGCACAGTATGTGTGACATCTTACGTTTTAATTCCATAGAAAGAGTAATATCAAATACGGCAAGCGTTACTCACTCAAGTGTTAAAGTGTAAAAACGCCCCACAATCTTCCTAATGGCCACCTCAGATACTTTCTTGTTAATATCTTGAAAATCATGCATGATGGAAGATGAAAGAAACTGAAAATCATGATATGGGGCAAAGATGGCGGAAGCAGCAGTGAACCACGATCTTACATGCACATGCACACATATAAACAAAAATCTCGAAGTCTCTTTTCCTCTGATCGAGTAAGTTTGAACTATTTCAAAATTTGTCCATAAAACAAGCTTCAATTATTTTGTTGCCGAGTTAAACGTCGGCAAGTATTCATCTTGAAGAGCGATAATTTTTTTTACCACGTGAGCTTTGTCACTAGTAGGAATTCTTGCTCGTTCCCAAAACTCACAAACAGCATCTGAAGCCATCCGACTTGTTTCAGAAACACTGACACTTCCATGCCATTCTTGCTCTTTATAAGACAAATACCTCAGTACTTACAGACGGGATATACAATAAGATATAAATGGGACGCTGCCGCATAATGTACCGCTCGAATCGGCCAAAGAGATCGGCCATTGCCTGATCAGTGTTCGCATAAGAGTTCTCAAACGTAAGCAGTGGGGGAAAAGATACATGTTTTCGCTTAGTGTTTACAATGTTATAAAACTGATTCGGATCCTGAGTAAACTGAATCCTGCAGCGCCGAATATAACTCCTATAACATTCTGCATTATGCACGATGAAATAAGACCGACCTACTAAGTATCTTGACTAACTAACTGTAGAGCCAGATAATCTATGTTTATTTAAAAGTCGACTCATACTATTTCTTAAATTTATAAGGTGCCCTGTATACCAAGGTGGATTCGTTGAAGCGGACGAAAAATATGTTCAAAGTGTAATAAAATTTTTGTAATGCGATGTTTTTATCTTCGCATGCCAGTAAATCAGACCAATCAAATTCCGAAATTAACTTATTTAATTTCATAAAGTCAGCCTTACGGGAGAAACGAACTTTATGAGATTTAAGTGTAGACTTAAGGTCAACTAAGGAATTGTTTTCGATTGAAAGCTCAAGAGTGGGATGGTAAAGATCCTCAGGGTCAGGAAGGGGCAAAGTTCTGGAGAGAGTAATTCCATCAGGATCAGAAACGAAACATAAGTCCAACGGTCGGCTGTTAGAATTTCTAACGTGGTTAATTTGCCCGAGTGACATGTCAAACATGCCCGCAGGGAAGTCGTGGTTCGAGTTAAGCTGTAAAGACGGTGAATTTTCAACATTTGACCACATAAGTTTCGGGATATTAAAGCCACCCAGAGCTATCAGCTGGTCACCATCAGACAGACCATCAAAAACCAAACGAATAGCGAACAAATGTTGCCAGTATGTTGGCGGTTCAGACGAAGGTGGTATGTAAAAACAGGTAACATACAAAGATTGATCGGACAACGTGATTTTGATGCAAAGGAATTCAATGTCACCAAACTCATGTGATTTTACCTCTGTAGAAGCGAGTTTGGAGTCTACAGAGATTAACACTCCTCCTCCCCTTCGCAGAGTTCTATCACATCTAAAAGTGATGTACCTACTAGGAAAAACTTCGGAGCTTAAGATCTCCGGCTTTAACCAAGTTTCTGTAAATACAATAATGTGAGATGCAAAGAAAGAACTATCAAAATACAGTTTGGGAAGTTTACTACGTAATCCTCTAGTATTCTGATAGGTAAGTGTTAGTGAAGACATTAGTTTTTTAAAACTGAGGAAGATGAGGTGGAATGTTGGTCAGTGGCCGTAACATGTGGGAGTTTTACACCTACAGGTTTGAGTATTTTTTTTTTCACCGTACTTGGCTAATGTTCTTGGACGAAAATGTTCACTGGCCAAAAGCTGGAGAAACAAATCGTCTTTAACATCTGCAATGGCAGACGTATTTTGAAAGATGACGTGTGCCTGGTGTATGAATATTTAAATTTTGTAATGTCCACCACCACCTTTATGTCGACTTTTCTTTTGGCTTTGATGTAAGCCGAGATATCAATCTCAGAAGTATCAGGGGCAAGCCGGGAAACAAAAATGTGTTTCGATGGTGGGATCACCTGCAAGGGTTTTGGTGCCGCCGGAACTAATACTGCGACATCAGTACGTACCGGGGGTCCGGACGGTTGATTACCCTGTTTGGTGACTGTTACGGGGCTTACGGTTTGAATTATTGAGTCTGGGATTACTTGAAGCGATGCCACAGAGGACATATCGGACAATTGCCCATTAATTCTGAAATATTCGGAAGCCGAATTTTTCCCAGATAAGGCCCTTGGGGTGGCCAGAGATATAAGCGGCTGCATAGTTGTTGGCTGAGCAGGCTGAAGATTATTCGCCACAAGCACATCACTAAAAGAGGATTTCTTAAGCTTAAGAGACTCATTTAGTAGTTGAAGACTACTAAACTGTGTATCGAGCGCACAGAGTTACTCATTGATTAAACGAAAACTACAAATCAAGTCCTTGAATCTGCTTTTAGTCTGCCTCATGAACGATCTCATTTCGTCCTAAACAGCACGTCAACCGTCTCAGCAAAAGTGGAGACCAGACCTACGTGAGATTGCATCCGAAACTGAGGCCGTAAACCCGGCACACTTAGCGTGCAAAACGTTTTCACAAAGCCAGCAGTGGATGGTAGGCTGGGAAGAGGAGATTGTCTTATTACAAGACTTCAGCGCACAGATCAGTTAAAATTCCATAATTATTAAAAATTAATTTATAAATATTATTGATGAACCTTGTACCTCTGTACCAGGCAAACGAAAACACGGAAAATTAATGAGAGCAGTTAGTGCTAGTTAGTAAAATGCTAAGAATAGAGATAAGAATCTCTATTGAGCGAGAGTAGAAACAATAGGATAGATGCAACACCGTAAGGGATGAAGAAGCAGAGCAGGGCTATGTTTGGAAGGAAAATTAATCAAATTATTATTTTACCTCCAAATATATCACTGCACACGCGAAGCGTTACGGATCTAAAAATTGCAATTTGTTTACTTATTTTTTTTATGTGAATAGCACAAAAAAACACGCCCGTCCGCTTGAAAATAAAGAGAGGAAACAAATAAAAGTTGATGACGAACTACATATATTAGCTAAGTAAAAGCAGTTTGACATATAGCGGTATTTATTTTTATATTACATATGAATAAAAAGGCAGATACATGAGAAAAATGATTTCTTTAATGAGACCGCCAAAACGGGAGAGCGTGGAGGAAAAAGCCGCCACTCGATAGTTTTCGACAGGCATACAGGCTTGTAGAATAAAAGTAGCTACGGAATACTACGAATACGATGCTCCCCAATGGGGAACGAATTTTTAAGACTGAAAATAAGATTGGTTTGACGGTGGCATAATTTGCAAACGTAGGAAAAAATTTTCTGCAAGGCGGAGAATAAATTGACATACTTAACTTAATTGATAACGTCTTTGGACTTCCAATCTTCCTTGACAAGAAATGGATAAACGAGGAAAGTCAATTTGCTGGGTTTGAGCAAAACTGGAAGATTTATAGCCTATCGGAAAGAATGGCTTGGGAAAGGCTTTCTTTGCATGATTCTCTGCAAAACTTCCCAATTAGAGCTGTCCTCGCCATGGTAACGACAGGACCTAAAAACCCCATCGGGATCTCCTGGTTGGATTGGAGGTGGGCTGAAAAGCTTAAATAAAGAGAACTACAGGAGGTGGACATAAAGATCCCAGGCTAATTCCAGAACCTTGGTGAACGGGCTGCCATCGTCGAACTTCAAGTACTTTAACTTCCCACTGCCACTTTTGCCCACTCCTTCCAAATCCTTTAGGGTATTGCACCACCCCTTCCCCAATTAAATATTACCCTTGTTAATCAGAATCGATGTCTGGGTTATTTTTTTAATAGCTTCTAAAGTCTTTATAAAGGGTCCTGATATGAGGTCATCCCCATAAAAATCCTGGGAGATAACCGGCACTTTCTTGAGCCAGATGAGGCATTAAACGAACTGAATATGCTGGCTTTAAGCCATAAAGCTCCTTGCTGTGCTTGTGTCAGACATGTTGCGGACATCAAAATCGAGTTTTCCCTTAGTAGCCTGGACAATCGGCTTTGTACAAGCTTCCAACTCCCTACTGATCTCAACATATACCACCATTCTGGGCAGAAATTCTAGAGTCCTGGCTAAATGAAGTATCTGAAAGTAAATTCCTTTTCTTATGTTTTGAATTTTAATCCTTTTTTTCTGCAAGCAGCGTTGGTGCCGCTGTAACGGTTTCATCGTATCTGTTTTTACATTATTAATTTAATTCTAAGTAAGGCTAAGTCTCGTCGCTGCGCTTCCCACAGACGGCTGCAGAAAAGACGGCTATGTATATGTTTATGCTATGCTCTCTTAGGCGGGAGCGCGAGGTTACAATTGTGCCGGCGCTAGCACTTTTTATGTGCTTAGCGATCGGTTCATATTTCGGCCACCTGGGTTTACGACCGGGACATTTGTGTTGTGTATACACGGCAACAAGTGTTACAGTGTGAACCCTTTAAGTACTCTTGGTACAGTGGTAATACAATGTGTGTGCATACTACATCTTCCTTCTTTTGGACAATAACGTAATAATATGAAGTTTTTATACCCCTGCAGATGGTATTATAATTTTGGTCAAAAGTGTGCAACGCAGTGAAGGAGACATTTTCGACCCTATAAAATATAATATATTCTTGATCAGGATCAGCTCCTGAGTTGATATAAGCATGTCCGTTTGTCTGTCTGTCTGTCGGTTTATACGCAAACTAGTCTCTCAGTTTTAAAGCTATCGAGTTGAAACTTTGCACACATGCTTCTTCTCTTTGCAGGTAGTACATAAGTCGGAACGACCGGGATCGGTCCTATAGCTGCCATATAACTGATTGATCGGAAATGCAATAACTTTGTTTGGTGTTTTTTAAGTTAGAAAGATGGGACTTGGTACAGATTCTACTTTGGGCAATATAATTCGACCTGCCAAATTTCATAAGTATCGGCCGACTATATCTTATAGACGACATAGAACTGAATGATCGGAAACGGAACAACCTTAACTGCAAGGTTATATCAACTTCGGCTCCGCCCGAAGTTTGCTCTTCTTTCTTGTTTTTAATTGTTTTATTTATTTATTTATTTTTTTTTAATTTATTAGCAACAAAGAAAATGAAATTACGAAAAAAATTGTTATCCATGCATGGCCATACTAAATACAATTATGAAATAAACATTTTTAGTCTATAATCCTTATGAACTGTTTGCTTTTTTTTTATTATTTGATATTATAATGTTATCTCTATCTCCTATTTCCGTTACTTTGTACGGACCAGTGTATTTAGGATCTAACTTATGACCTGTTTCGTTTTTTAGTAAAACTTTATCTCCCACTGATATATAAATATTATTTTACTTTCTGATCATATACTTTTTTATTTCTATACTTATGTTCTTCTAACATAATTCTAGCTCTATGATATGCTTCCTCGAGTCTATATTTACTCTCTTTAGCGCAGTCATCTATATTATATATCGTTTCTATGTTATCTATACTATTAAAGTCTTTTGGTTGATTATTTGTTTTACAAATTACAATTTATATGGACAATAATTATGTGCCATTGCGGGGGTCGTGTTGAAACAAAAGGCGAAATATGGAAGCCATAGATCCCAATCAGTTTTACTAACCGATATGTATGTAAGATCGTATGTATTCATTAAAAGTTCTATGACTTCTTTCGATTGTCCCAATTGTCTGGTGGTGGTGTGCGGTAGATGTTATGTTTTTAATGTTTAAATATTTGCACAATTCCGTAATGAAAGTCTTCAATGGTCCGTACTTCAGAATAAATGATTCAAAAATTATTTTAGCGACAATATTTGCAACAGGTATGACAACTAAATATTTTGCAAGTCACATATTAACGTAACCACATATTTATTGGCATTTTCTGATTTTGTTAATTGACCAATAGTGTCCAGAGTGAGTGATAGTCACTCTGTCGAAATCATTTTTAGGTGTATCAGTTATTGTTAATGGGGTCTTTGTATGCGATATAGTTTTCGCTTTCTGACATCTTTAGTTAAATCTTTTTTTTGATATGCCAATATAACCTTCTTGAATTGGATCATCATGAAATGTAGACAATATTGCTTTATTTGGGTCACCGGGTTGAGTAGAGCAAATTTTAACGATTTGAATGTGTCCAGAGTGAGTAATAGTCACTCTGTCGAAATCATTTATAGGTGTATCAGTTATTGATAATGGTGTCTTTGTATGCGATATAATTTTCGCTTTCTGACATCTTGAGTTAAATCTTTTTTTTTGATATGCCAGTATAACCTCCTTGAATTGGATCATTATGAAGTGTAGACAATATTGCTTTATTTGGGTCACCGGGTTGAGTAGAGCTAATCTTAACGATTTGAATGTTCTATTGCCCCTATATTTGAAAGCATTGATTGATATTTGATCAAAGATATTTTCCCACGGTGCCAGTTTTAGTTGGCTGATTTTATTTATACCGGCTTGCATTTCAAGCCTTTAGAAGAATCGACCTAAGTCAATAATCCCATTAGTATATAAATCGTTAACATTATATCTTGCGAATATTTTCTTACCATGTTTAAGGAAACATTGCATATTTGTAATCTGCAAGGTCACTACTTTACGTACTTCATCATTGTTGATGACTTCATATACGTTGGTCTTAGAAGCTTTTCAAATAGTTTTCTTAGGCAATTCTATATCTTTATTTTCCGCGCGGAATTTTTGTTTACTTTGATAAACAGTAGTGACTTTCATTATTTGTCTTGTAACACTCTGTAGCACTTTAATGGTTATGCTTGATAATGCATCCGCTACATGATTGCCTCTTTCCATATAATATTTCCATGAAATAATATGTAAAGTCATAATTCTTCTAATTCGAGCCTCATACGTGTCAGTTTATAACTTCGATTGATCATTGAAATTAGATATATTAGAGGTCTGTGGTCTGTTTTAATTAAAAAATGTTTTCCATAAATATATGGTCGAAAATGTAATATTGCCCAATGAATTGCAGCTGGTTCCTGCTCAGTACACTAATTTCTTTCTTCTTTTGTAAATGCTCTTGATGCGTATGAAATGGAAAGTTGGAGACCATTATGGTTTTGACTTAAAACCGATAATTTTGTATGTATACTTGTTCATCATCTTTTAATCTCAATTTTTGTTTATAGAAATTGTTTGTCGTTATTGGTTCGGTTTCCAGTCCGAATACATAACCCAGAAAGCTGTGACGATAATACACAATTTTCCCTATTTTCTAGATTGGTTTTGACTACATCGTAGTTTAAAAGTGATTCATATGTAAAATTACACAGGCCAACAGCAAAAAATATCCACGCATAATTTCACCTGCTCCATAACCCTTTAGCTCCCCTGAACCAAAGTCAATAACAAACATAGGTTTTATCACTCATAGTTTCCGCGGTACACCTAAGAAAAGAAACTGATCAAATTTGCTCATATATTGAATTATGTACGCCGTGTAATGGCGATGACCATCATTGTTTCTAGTACACATCATTGACGAAATGTATGTGAACCAACTAAAATTAAAAAATGATATCTAGCAGTTACCATATCTTTGGAATACTCATCCAAAGTTGAAATCTCCGATTTTCTACATTAATTTTTGGTCTTCTATGACTTTTCCCCAAACATTTTCCTATGGAAGATTTTTATTTTCTTCTTGAAATCAGTAGATCATATAGTAGCCAATAGCCATGACTTTTTTAAAAAATATAAGATTAAAAAAGAGTCAGTAATATGGTCAGACGAGACCAAAATAATCCGCTTTCAGTTAGATAGTAAGGAATAATAGAGGCACCGGCCACAGAGAAATAAAAAACCAAAACCATAAAGCATGGAGGAGGAGATGAATCATACACAATCACATTTGAAACATACACTAATTAAAATTTATTTCTAAAATTTTTTTGTTTAGTAACAACGCCATTGTTTGGGCATAACAAAAGCTACGTCGACCCACATACATATGGAGACCCAAATCAGGCAATATAAGAATCATATTGTCGTTTGATTTAAACCATGTAGTTTATTTTGTTTTGTAATCTTTATTGAGTTTTCTTATTGTTTTGTTAACTTAGACTTTATTCTTTAAAAGTCAAATCCAGAGTGATTTGATATTCTGTTGCTCGCGGCTGCGCTGCCTACAAAAGCTCGGCAGCGATCAGTCGCGGCTATATTCATATATATATATATTTCTATGCTCGTATATAAGGCTACTAGCGGCCCGAGCGTAAGGGTGTAAGTATGCATGGCTCATTTGTATGCGTTGTCAACTCATGGGAATTTGCTGACCAATGCACTTCCCAGGAGTGAGGCTTTAAGGCATATGTATATAGCTGGCTATTTGGCCGGGGCATTATGATTTTATAACAACACTGTAGCACAATATTGTATTGCTACAGTGGATGCTTCCTATAATGACCCATGCATACTACATCTCCCTCCTTTTTTAAAATAACGTAATAAAATGGAGTTATTTTGAATTAACTTATTATCTATTGATTATATATATTTAGTGTAGAGTTTAAAGATTTTCTTAATGTTTTGATTAAATTTTAGTAATATATGATTAATTTATATTTTATGATCAAAATCTAGAATTTTAGAAAAATGTAAACAAAAGGGAAAAAAAATATGTTTTAATTTTGTTTGCATNTCTATTTCTTAGAGTGGGACAATTATAACTACTCGAAGATCTCTTTCTCCTTCCTATATCTATAAAAGCGTGCATTGTAACATACCAAAGTATACAGGGTACTTTATTTTCTACAATTGATTGGTGGCCACCATAGAATTATGAATAGAATTTCTTTAATCTATCTTTATGAACTGTTTGATTTTTATTCTTTACGTTTGAGATTGTTATGTTATCTCGTTCTCCTATACTTTCTACCCTATAGGGTCCTGTATACTTAAAGTCTAATTTATGCCCTACTTCGTTTTTTAATAAAACTTTATCTCCTATTTCTAATTTTAAATCATTTGATCTTTTATCATAGGTTTCTTTTTGTTTTTGCTTATTTTGTTCAATCATCATTCTCGCTCTTTTATAGGCGTTTTCGAGTCTGAATTTTGATTCTTTTGCAAAGTTTTCTATGTCATACAGTGGTGTAATGTATTCACTGCTATTGAATTTAATGTTTAAGGTCGGGGTTTTACCAAACACTAGTTCATATGGACAGTATCCATGTACAACAGAGGGTGTTGTATTGAAACAATATGTAAAGTATATAAGCCAAACATCCCAGTCTGTTTTATCTGTCAAAACGTATGATCTAACGTATTCGTTAAATGTTCTAAGGCTTCTTTCTATTGTCCCCAATGTTTGGTGATGATGTGCAGTTGATGTTATATTATTAATTTTGAGATATTTGCATAAATCATTAATAATTGAATTCTTATATTCAGTTCCCATGTCCGTAATGAACGTTTTCATTGGACCGTACTTTAGAATAAAAGATTCGAATATGGCTTTCGCTACTGTTTTTGCACTTTTGTCTTGTATAGGGATTGTAACGAGATATTTTGTCAAATCGCATATTAGAGTGACTGCATATTCGTTACCTTCGTCTGATTTAGGTAATGGACCGATCGTGTCCACTTATACTATATCAAACGCTTTTAATGGGGTTTCTGTTATCGTCAAAGGCGTTTTTGTATGGATTGTGGTTTTTGATTTTTGGCATTTCAGACATTTCTTTACGTGGTTTGCAACGTCACGTGTCATGTTTTTCCAATAGTAATGTCTTTTTACTTTTGCTAGCGTTTTTGTTATGCCTGTGTGTCCGCCTTGTAAAGGACCGTTATGTAATGTAAACAGAATAGCTTCCTTTTCTTTTTTATTTTCTATTATGGTCACCGGCTGGAGTAGCGCTACTCTTAAATTTAATAATATTTCATTGCCCTTTTCTTTAAATTTATCTATTGAAACGAGTTCAAAGATTTTTTCACTCGGTGCCATTTTAAGTTGTCTAATCTTATTTATGCCGGCTATTTTTCAAGCCTTTGGAAAAATTAATCTAAATCGAATATTCCATTGGTATATAGATCATCAACGTTTATTCTTGCATATATCTGTTTTCCCTTCTTGAGAGAGCACTTCGATATTGTTAGATGCAAGGTCACTACTTTTTTAACATCTTCGTTATGAATGACGTCAAATATTTTGGGCTTGGAAGCTGTCGGTTGCTTTTGCAAATCCGAACTAGATGTTGAAACTGCGCAGTTATTTTTCTGTTTACTTTGGGATCTAGTAGTGACTTTTAGTATTTGTCTATTCATTTCTTTTAGTTCATCGATGCTTATTCTTGATAAGGCATCTGCCACATAATTGTTTTTTCCCTTAAGGTATACTGCGGTAAATTGATATTCTTCCAAGTCTAACCTCATTCTTGTTAACTTGGAAGTTGGGTTTCTCATTGAAAATAGATATGTTAATGGTTTGTGGTCTGTTTTTATAGTGAAATATTTTCCATATATATATGGTCTAAAATAGTTAACTGCCCAATGTATAGCTGTTCAGTTGTGGACCTTATTACTTTCGCCTTTTGTAAATGTTCTTGAGGCGTATGCTACCGGAAGGTCTATCCCATCATATGATTGGGTTAGAACTGCACCGCATGCCTGTTTACTAGCATCTGTGGTTATACAAAATTCTTTATTAAAATCTGGGTATTTTAATAGTGTGGGGTGGACTAGTGCGTTTTTAAGATATTCAAAAGCTTCTTGACACTCAGTAGTCCAGTTGAATTTTATGTTTTTCTTGCACAAATGGGTAAGGTGTCTTGAATAATACGAGAAATTTGGTATGAAACGTCTGTAGTAATTGCAAAAGGCTACGAATCTTCTAGATTCATCTGCATCGGACGGAACGGGATAATTTGTTATTACGTTAAATTTTTTATCATCGGGTAAAATTCCTTTGTTTGTGCATTTGTGTCCCAAAAATGTGACTTCGTGCATAAAGAAAGAGCATTTTTCAGGGTGTAATTTAAGGTTGTGTTTTCTACATAGATTGAATACATTAGTTAGATTTTTTATCATATGATTTTCTGAACAACCTATAACTACTAAGTCGTCCATATAAAGGAAAGCTTGGGAAGGTTCTAATCCTGAAAATGCTAATGTCATCATTCTTTGGAATGAATTTGGTGCTATTTTTACTCCATAAGGTAGTCTTTTAAATCTGAATGACCCATTGCTTGTAGAGAAAGAGGTAATGTCTCTTGATTCCTTTTCTAGGGTAATTTGGTGAAATCCAGACATTAAATCTAGACAGGAAAAAAATTTTGCTCTACCAAGTTGATCTAAGATATCTTTGATTCTTGGTAGTGGGAATTTATCAGCTAGTAGCTTTTTGTTTATTTGACGATAGTCAATAACTAGTCTCCAACGTTTTTGTTCTGAGCCAGGAAGTGACTTTTTGGGTACTAACAGCAATGGGCTGTTATATTCTGATACTGATGGTTCTACTATATCATCTTTTATTAGCTTTTCTACTTGTTTGTTTATTTCATCTTTTTGGCTATGTGGTGTTCGATAGTTTTTAATGTAGACTGGTGTAAAATCTTTTAATCTCAGCTTCTGTTTATAGAAATTATTTGCTGAAATTGGTTCGGTTTCTAATCCGAATATATCTGTAAATTCGGTACATAGGTTGGTGAGGGTACTTTTATACATTGTAGGAAAATTTTTCGTTAATTTTGAAAGGACATCTTCTTTTCTGGTTTTAGTTTCGTTGCTTTGGACAATTTGATAATTTCCCAATGGTTCGTACTTTATTTTGGAAATGTTTATAATTTTATTTTTATCGGTTGTATTTAATATTCGGACAAATGTGTTGCTTGAATCAGTTATAGTGCTGGCTATAATGATGCCTTCATCTATACACTGATTTTTAATAAGGACTTCTTTGTGGGTGGTTATTATATTAATTTGTCTCACGACTTCGGATCGTGCTGGGATAAGTAAGTTATTATTATTTGAATGTGTAATCGGAATATTTATGTCTTGATTAAAATCTGATGGTCTTGCTATTAACCAATCTTGATCTATTTGAAAATCTAGTTGACAATTGAACCTTTTTATGAAATCCATTCCCAATATGCCATCACATGGTATTGGGAAGTCATTGTTTACTAAATGAAAATGAAATGGAATTATGAATTTTCCTGTTTGAATTTCTACGAAAGTTAAACCTTGAGATTGAATAGTACCTTCTCCTATACCAGACATTGTTATAGTTTTTGTTGAATCTACTTCATTATATTGATCTGTATTTATTATACCCTTGCAGAGGGTATTATAATTTTGGTCAAAAGTGTGCAACGCAGTGAAGGAGACATCTCCGACCCTATAAAGTATATATATTCTTGATCAGGATCACCTCCTGAGTCGATATGAGCATGTCCGTCTGTCCGTCTGTCCGTCGGTCCGTCTGTCCGTCTGTCTGTCTGTCTGTCTGTCGGTTTCTACGCAAACTAGTCTCTCAGTTTTGAAGCTATCGAGTTAAAACTTTGCACACACCCTTCTTTCCTTTGCAGGTAGTATATAAGTCGGAACGGCCGGGATCGGTTGACTATATCTTATAGCTGCCATATAACTGATTGATCGGAAATGCCATAACTTTGGTGTTTTTTAAGTTAGAGGGTTGGGACTTTCCACACATGTTATATTTGACCAAAATATCTTATGTACAAAATTTCATAAGGATCGGCCGACTATATCCTATAGCTTTCATAGAACGATCGCAATCGGCATAACTTTGGTGTTTTTTAAGTTAGAAAGATGGGACTTTGTACAGATTACTCTTTGGGCAAAATAATTCAATATGCCAAATTTCATAAGGATCGGCCGACTATATACGATCCGCTATATATTTAATAATATAAGATGCGTGGCGCCACCTAGCGGACTGCGACTGAACTGCAAGGGTATATCAACTTCGGCTCCGCCCGAAGTTAGCTTTCCTTTCTTGTTTTTAAAATGCTAATGTCTGAGCCTGTATCTATTAACAGTGTTAGGGATGTTTTTGTAACGTAATTTTTAATGGTTACATAAATATTGAGGCTGAGGTTTATTTTATACAGTTGTAAGTTTTGTGGCTATTTCTTAAGGGAAGTCTTTAGTTTTCCGGCTGGGATTCAATAGTTCGAACTTGGGAATTGGTATTTCCACCAGTGTTATTGTAGCCGTTATTTCCACCACGGTTGTAACCTCTAGAATTTCCACGACCTCTATAATTATTGGTGTGGTTATTATAGTTTGGGTTATACCCATTATTTTGGTTATAACCGTTGTTTTGGTGGTAATTATTGTTATAATAGCCTCTACCGTAACCTCTTCCGCGGGAATTTCCTCTGAAGTTATTGTGGTAGGGTTGACCTCTTCGGTTATATAGGATTGTACTTGGATTGCCTGTTATATCGGTACTACATTGTATATACTTAGCGATGGCTTCGTTCATTGTTGAAAAATTGCCTGCTTCTAGTAATGTTTTAAGGCGTCCATGTTCACAATTTTTAGTCATTGTGTTGATTGCCTCTTTTGTGCTGAATTTATCAGCATGTTCGGCAGGCAACCCCTCATCGATATACGATGCTTCAAGAAGCTTTCGCAAGTTTTCGATTTCAGTTGTGAACTTTTCAGCTGTTTTACCTTTTTGAAG